>VXBO01001564.1:1060931-1248868 GCA_013400135.1 Rhinoptilus africanus | reverse complement strand
TTTTTTTTTTTTTTTTGTCCTAACCTATAGTTTTCAAATAGTTTCCAATGGTATTGCATGAGAAAATTGTCTTTAGCATGGTAGCTTCACTGAGCTGTCCTTGTTATTCTAGTGTCAGGCTTCTCATTTGGGGTAAGCGTAGCACACAGTCGAGAGTGAAACCTGCTCTGCTGTCTTTGCACAGCACATATGCAGGTCTTGATGACATTTCACCTCTTACTGCTTGAGTAGTGATCGGTTCTGACCATGGTTACCTGAGTTCTGTAATCTCTGAGATCCCTTGTTCCACTGAGGGGAAACTATTAAGCCATGTTAAATGTGGAACACCTCAGGCGAACTGCTTAACGAGCTGATACCAGAACAGATAAGGGCTACCTTGCAGAAGATGGGTAGGGAGGAATGTAGGAATAACATAGGAAGAGTTTAAAGGCTGCCTGATCACTGTCTTGGGCAATCTGTGGAAAAGCTTTCTTTGCTGTCCAAATGTGATCAGTTGGGTAATTTTCCTCAACTGTGGATTCTGAGTTCTTACTATCTTCCACATAATAAACGTGTGTTGGACAGCAGCTACAAATCTTCAGTTTAAGATGGTAGAGTTGTTTTTGAAAATACACACATTTTAAATAGTTCTCATGCTGCAATTTTCCAGATGTTGACACTGAAAACTTGAGAGGCTTTAGCTAGACTTTAAAACTTGACTTTCTACTAATCTGGGGGGAGGAAGTATCATAAATGCGAGATGAAGGGAAAACACCTTGGCAAAATCTGTGACAGGATATCATTTGGTCTGATAAGACATACTGCTACTTTGTTAGGATCTTGACTGTTTTAAAGTATCACTGCTACAGTTTTATAACTTAGTACAAAACTTTCAACATTATTAGTAATATAATTAGTCAGAAAGGTTTGTGACTGGGGTCTTTAATTACAACACTTTTTTTAGCTACTTTGAGTGTGGGAATTCATTTGATACTCTGGTTAGTAATTAAAGAGTTTTCTCCTCTTTTTATCTAGGCGTCAGAAACTGCTAGCTTGGAAGAGCAGTTGCAAGGATGGGGAGAAGTGATTTTGATGACCGATAAAGTTCTTCGCTGGGAGAGAGCCTGGTTTCCTCTGGCGCTGATGAGTGTTGTTTCCTTTTCTTTTCTGTAAGTAGCTTGTGGAGGGAGCCTGGGACACCACTGCACTTTCATGGCTGTAGCAAAGCTGCTAAATAAATTAGTAACACATCTTTAAAAATTTAGTAGGAAGGCTCTTACTCCAGGTTCTGTTTCTGAACTTTCTTGAAAAGAAAAACCTTAAGTACAGGAAGTAACATAAGTCACATCCTGCTCAGAGGGGAAGAAGTGCTTTCTGCAAAAGCTATTTGCCAGCAATGTTTCTTGTGGCTTTTTACTGTGCTTAGCTGTATGTTCTTCATTGATGTGTTCATTTTCTGCCCTCATCCTTTGTATCCTCCTACTTAGTCAAATCTGGTTATCTCCTTTGGGTTTTTTACCCAAACCAACAATAATATCACTATGGAAAACGTGTTTCCATAGGGCAAACTTTTCTATTCTGCATCTTTGATGGGGTGTTTAGGATGAATTCAGTTTTACACAACTTAGTTTTTTACATTCTCTGTCCCATCCTTTCAGAAAGGAGGAGAAGGAAAGACTGCAGGTAACTTTCAGTGGACAGGATGGAACGATGTTGCCTGTCTCTGTATTGGAGATACAGAACTGGCTTGCTAGAGGCACTTGTACATGCTTTTACCTAACATAGTAGTAGTCAAGATGACCCCAACCTGCCTTGTACAGATAAGTGTCCACGGCAGCTGTGGAGTTTGGCAGTTGCGTGTGTTTTTGGAGTAAGGAGAAGAAGGGAGTTACCAAAGTAAATGTTGAACCAGGTGAGGTAGGGATGATTCGTCTTCTGAATGATATAAATTTTATGGTATTCAAGGGAGGTGGAAGATGGAAATCAAATGAAACTGAAAAGTGACTTTTAAAAGAGGTAAATGCATGAACTTCAGCATATTCTGTTATAAATTCTGTTATTACAGCAGGAAAGGCCTTGTGTTGAATAATGCTTTGAGGAAGTAGACAGAACTACTTCAGGTTCTGAACTGGTACCCCATCAAAAATGAGCTTGGACATTCAGCACAGTAGCACTGTGCCAGACGTATAGAAAGACTGGCCCTGCAGTGGACTGTCATTTCTTTACTTTTACATTTCAGTATTCAGGAAATTCTGTTAAGTGCAAATAAGTAGCACGGGGCACACCGGAGCATTGGCAGACACTTAGGAGATGAGCTAGTTCTTGTACAGTACCCATACTGCTGCATCTGAGTGATGCCACACTTCGTACGTAAAAACACAACGCTGTCCTAATTGGAGGTTTACGGCTCCTTGTCCAGAACAGGTTTGGTTAGCTCTCACAGGTGAGGCAGAGCAAATGACAGCCCACATGGATCTGAATGCTGTGACTTATTTAAGAACCAACAGGATTAGAGCTTTCACCCTACCTGGTTATTGACATGTTCGCTCACTCATCCTCATCTCGTGGTCAGTGTTAAGTTTGCTAGATGTCGACTTCTGAGAGTGCAATAATGAATTTTTACTTCCACCAAACTTCATACTAAGCTTGCTGTATTGTAGCATTTTCTTATCTAGTATGTTAAGAAAATTGTATTTTTTTAATCTATATTTCTTTGTAGTAGTTGTTGAAGTACTCAAACCTCTTTTTACTAGTAATAGGAGCAAATTTGAAAATCTTTTTGAGGTTGGGCAAGAGGGTAGGTCTACTGTTTCAAGGCCTGAGACAACCTGAAGGGGTAACTAAATATGTTTATTATTTCAGAGTCTGAGCATCCAGAAATAATTTCTGTCATCATCTTTCCGCAGAATGATCTACTACTTGGACCCATCAGTTCTTTCAGGCGTCTCCTGTTTTGTTATGTTCCTCTGTTTGGCTGATTATCTTGTTCCTGCTCTTGCACCTAGAATCTTTGGCTCTAATAAATGGTGAGGAAAGCTTGAATTAGAACAGTTACTTGAGTGTAAATAAATCATGAACTTTATCAAAATGGATATCTGACTATATATAAATATAGTTATTATTTATTAAATATAAAATGATTACTTTTTAGAGTCACTGAAGTAAGAAATTGGCAATCTATAATATACAAATTGAGGACACGAGTAAGGTGTCTTTCATTCTTTTTTTTATGAAACATTGCTATTATATTTTTATATCTTTATTATTCCTTCTCTTCTAGAAAAATAAGATTTTTGTCAAAGGAGTAGGCACATTCTTTGCTCTCCATTAAGGATGCTTGTTAGTTCTGCTAAACTCGTTTTTAGTAATTAAGGGGTAACAGATACTGAGAACTAACATTATGAAGAAGAGTATTGGATTATATGCTTGGAAAGAGTGGCAGTAGTAAATATGGTGAAGGAGAAGAGTAATGCGGAGAGTATGAAGGTGGTTGTAAGTGATTGAAACATTTGAAGAAGGGTGAGGCTTATATAAAAACAGTAAGCTGGAGAAGAACCTTATTTGAACTAAATACTGAGTCAAAAGTAAATTTTAGGGTAGCTGCTTTAAGACAACTAGTAGATAAATGTTCTTGTCTAATAATGAACCAACATAAAAGCTAAAGTAATACACAGTGGTACTGGGAGTGTATGACTTGTGTGTATCATGCTGGTGTCAGATTGAAATCAGTGGTCTGATTTGGGTGTGGTTGCTCTTTAGGAATCAATTTAAGAGAGTCCGTGTACAGAAAAATAATAAAATACATGGGCAGTTGCATTACAGTGCTCAATAAAGATAAGGTCTAGAACTAAGTGAAGTGATTGCCAGGATAAGTACTGGATAAATTTTTACTGCTGGAAAAATACCATGGAAGATTTTTTTAAATTTTAGATGACATCTCAAATTCTTATTTCTGTCTTGTTTCTTTAATAAAAGGACTACAGAGCAGCAGCAAAGATTTCATGAGATTTGCAACAACTTGGTAAAATCTCGTCGCCGAATTGTTGGCTGGTGGAAACGCCTCTTCACGCTGAAGGAAGAGAAGCCTAAAATGGTACTGAGTTCCAGAAATTAACCTCAATTGTCTTAAGATTTTATTTGTTTTGTTTTATCTTAAGTATTTTAGCAAGGCACATGTCTGAATAAATTGGTATTTCACACCCCAAGAACCACCAGTTCTGGCTGTGGCTTAATGCCAGTCACGCATCTTATTCAGAGAGATACATGACTTAAAACTTGCAATACAGTGCATTAGGAGCATACCCTTGATGTTAAGACAAAGCTAAATTCGGTTTCTTTGGATAGGTCAATTTTTGGAAACACAGCTTTTTTCCAGTGTCCGCGAACTGCCTGAAAAACTAGATGTTAGTGATGTGTCAGGTACAGGAACTACTGAGTTTACTGTCCTGAGAGCAGCTTCAGGTGCAGTGTGAGGCTGAAGTTGCATCAGTGGGGGTGGCGTAGTCTGGCTGGATGGGGCATGTGGACAGAAAAGAACCACCAAACTGTAAAACTGGTGGTCTGAAAATAAATGAGAACATACAATTTTAATAAGCCTATGCCTAGGTATTGCATGTGGAAGAACCAGCAAACTTCAGGTTAGTTTTAAATGTTGACGTGTTGCCAGATACGGAAGAGGAGGAGAATTCCCAACAGATCTGTGATAACTGCTCCCTCTTCATTTTTCAGTACTTCATGACCATGCTTTTCTCTCTTGCGGTGGTTGCCTGGATCGGACAGCAAGTTCACAATCTCTTTCTGACCTATCTTATCGGTAAGCATGCAGCATGTGAAAAAGAATTATGTTTTTTGTTAGCTGCCTGAAATGACACGAGGGTTTGCAGGGTTTTACTTTTCAGTTTTCAAGCAGTTAATGGGGTTTAAGGGAAGCAAGGAATTGCAAGGTGACACACGCTTGTTAAAAGAGTATTGAGTAATTTCCACCCCCCTTTTCTTTTTTTTTAATCTCTAGTCAGTTTCTTGTTGCTGTTTCCTGGACTAAACCAGCATGGGATCATTACAAAGTATGTTGGAATGGCGAAAAGGGAGATCAACAAACTTCTCAAGCACAAGGA
This sequence comes from Rhinoptilus africanus, assembly GCA_013400135.1. NCBI lineage: Eukaryota > Metazoa > Chordata > Aves > Charadriiformes > Glareolidae > Rhinoptilus > Rhinoptilus africanus. The sequence continues at coordinate 1,243,775 of VXBO01001564.1, read as the reverse complement.
AAAGAAAAATGAATGAAGGCTTAACTGCTGTTCACTCCTGTAAAAGGTTTCCCTGGGAACAGTTTTGAGAATTAACGTATAATTAAGATAATAGAAGTTGTATTGCTCACTGGCTTTTTTTTTTTTTTAAATTGGCTCCCTGATGAAGTGAAAATGTCGCTCTGGCAACTGCTGTGGGTTTGTGTCTCTGGCTGTGCTGACTAAGGTTCTCCAGCTGATCTTGGAGAAAAGATCCTGACCTTTGGTGTGTGGAGCTTTTTAAGTGTCTTCACCAAACTAAGAGGCCCTGTAAATAAATCCCCTGACTCAAGGAACAGCAGAGTCGTAATGCCCGATAGCATCTCTGTAACTGTGGTAGTTTCACTGATCATTAATTTGTAGCTACAGCGAGTATGAAAGGCAGTTCTGAAAGCTTATGCTTCTTGGAGGCTTATTACTACTGATCCTCGCGGAAGGAGGACACCTGGCTGAGTAAGGGTGATCGTAGCTGAGGGTGCACACCCAAAACTGCTGTGGAAGGCGATCCCGTTGTCTCACTGAATCATTTTGCTCTCTTTGGCTGCATACACCTGATTATCTGTTGACTAGGGGTCTGGAATATATAAATTTGTAGTTATTTAGCTGTAGCGTAAACTTCAACTCGTTGCACTGAGACTGTAGAGAAGGAGTTAAGGCATGTGTTACCTTAACAGCTGATTGTTCTCAAAACTGCTGTTGTCACGGAGCCATGTAGCACGTTTGGTGTTATGGATGTTGTTGTCTGTATACAAATCACCTGGAATGTGCTAGATTCGTCTCTGTAAATAAGCCTGTCTGAACTGTTTGTGCTTTTCTATGACTTCTCCTCCCCCCTTTTTTTAAAACTGAACTTTTTTCTTTAAAAAGCTGAAACCTGTGTTAATGCATTTTAAAAGTGTACTGTTTTAAAATGAGCTCTCCTCAGTGTCTGCTGTAACTGTCGAGTAGGTAAATACAGACTGAAGAGGAACTCTGTCAAGCCTTGCTCTTTGTGACGCACAGAAAGATGCGCAAATGCGTCCGTGGGTCCAGCGCGGGAGCGGGGGGTGGCGTGTGGGCGGTGTGAAGAAATGCGGGCTGTGAAGAGGCGGCCTCGCCGCGCCCCCCCGCCCCCGCCGCGGCACCCGGGGCTGCTCCTCCGTTAAGCCGCAGTTGGGTACGGGCCCGGCCCCTGCTCGCGGTGCGGCCTTGCTCCCCTGTCCCCCGCCGCTCCCTCGCGGTGCGGGGTACCCGCGCTCCTCCCCCGCCTGCGCGGCCCCGTTAAAACCCCGGTGAGAAGCAGCGATATTAACAATTCCTTCGCTGAACCCCGTTTTCGGGCGCCGAATGCTTTTTGTCCCTCCCGCCGCGCCGTACGGCCGCGCCGCGCAGCGTCCCGGTTGCCATAGGAACTCGGGCCGGGGAGTCGCTCCGGAAGTGCGATCTGCTGCTCTCGGCCAATGGGGATGGCCAAGGCCGGGACGCGAAGTCTCGCGAGACCTCGCGGGGCGCTGCGCGCCGCCTCGCTCCCATGGCCCTCCCATAATCCCGCGCGGGCGCCCGGCCTCTTCCTTTTCCGCCATCTTGCTGCACCGGTGAGTTGAGGGGTTCGGCGGGTCCCGGCCGCCATCCGCCGCCTCCCGGCCTCATCCGCGCCCCGCCGCCGCCTCCGGCCGCCTCGCCGGGGCCCTGAAGGGGCGCTCCGCCGGCCCGGCACGTTTTGAGCCGCCGCCGGCTCCCCTGGTGCTCTCCGGAGCCTCCGGAGTGTAGGGCGGGGNCGGGGAGCGGGCGGGGGGGCCGGGCCCTGGGCCAGGGGGCGGCCCTCGGGACGGGGGGGCGCCGGCCGCGTTCCCCCCGCGGGCGGGAACTACCCAGGCCGGCTCGGTCGGGGGTGCCCGGCTTAGTGGTACCAGCCCTCGTGTGCCGCAGGACGTGGCCAGCTCGGGAGTGGCTCTGTGGCCCAGGCCGGGGGACCTTCCCGTCTGGGTCTGGCAGCACTGGCTCCTTGGTAAGTGTGGCCGCGGTACCGAGCCGTGTCATACCTTGTGGTACTCGGGGGGGCTCTTGTCTTTATGGCTGCAGTGAGAGAGCTGATGCCCCATTCCCTTGCCCGAGTGCTGCGTTGCACTTGTATCCTGCAGGTGGTTTTGCTTATAAGCCGGGTAGTGTCTGCTATGTTTGACACCATCTACGAGTTGGCTTTTGAACAGTGCTAGTATTGCATAATTGGGTTTTAAAGTTCAAAATGTTTCACCAGGGAAAGGTGTCACGCTGATGAAGTGTTGTCTACATGGTGCTGCCTCTGTTTGTGTATGTGTGTTGATAAAGCCAAGTTTAAATCAGTGTGTCAGGCTTCCTGGCTTGTCACAATAGTTGTGAATCCACTTGAGCATACCCGAGTGTGTAATTTGATCTGCTTTTTTAGCCTAAGAGAGCTGTTTAAGTTTTACTGTAACTTTGAGATCTTTTAGCCTTAAAAACAGTGCCCTGCTCAGTATTTCTGTGCTGAAAAGCTGGTGTATGTAACCACCTCTCCTCTTCCCTGCAGGCACCATGGTGCGCATGAATGTTCTCGCCGATGCTCTCAAAAGCATCAACAATGCAGAGAAACGTGGGAAACGCCAAGTTCTCATTAGGCCGTGCTCCAAAGTAATCGTCCGGTTTTTAACTGTGATGATGAAGCACGGTAAGGCTGGAGTGCATGGCACTGACTTCTTTTCTCATTCATGGTTTCTGTGGCTGCTGTTACACTAAGGTGTTTTGTGGCTAAAAGTAAATCAAGGTGCTGGGAATAATTTTGTACTACATAGTTAATTGAGTTGTATTACTGTAGCAAAGTATTATGTATTTGATTTCTCTGTTTGCTAACCTTTTGTAGGTTACATTGGTGAATTTGAGATAATTGACGATCACAGAGCTGGGAAGATTGTTGTCAATCTCACAGGCAGACTCAACAAGGTAGGATTCCTCTTCCTGAATTCAGTTCCTTAGAGAAATATTTCAATGAAATCTTTTTTTAATGTTTATTCCAGTTCTGAAAGAATTAGTAGTAAAGAAGGTGATATTTATGGCATCCATGTAAATGAGGGTAGTATCAGTATTATCAGTGGTTATCAAATTCTTGTTAATTTTTCTAGATTGGTAATGGTACGGTTGACTAATTATATTTCTTTTAAACTCTGAGTATGTAAGACACGTTCTCGGGGAAGTCTGTTTGCAAGTGCTGCTTGTTTCTCTCCTGAAAAGCTTTCTGGCTACCTGGTGATTTCTCAGTTTTTTTGATGTTTAAGCTATCTGGAAGACTTGTCTTAAAAGATAGAAACTGAGTTTCTTTCCAGTTGATGTTTAATATCTGTAAATGTTGAGAAGACAGGCCTTCTCATGCTGCTAGGTGGGCTTTGCTTGCAGTTGAGGGACACCTGAATGTTATGTTAATTGGCGATTTTTAAGTTCCTGGGGCATAGGAGGTATTCACATGTGGTTTTAAAATCCTTTTGTCTCAAAATATTGAGCCGTCTAGTTCTGTGATGACTTCTTGTGCATCATTGTTTCCAATTAAGCTGTTCAAGTGAGAGGTGGCTCTTTACCAAAGAAAAAAAATATTACTTGGTTAAAATATGTTGGATGTTATCTCTGTGATGAACAAATATTGCAGCTGAAAATTGCTTGAGCGTAGTAGGCAGAGAATTCTGACACCACCCAGGTTGCTAGTGTTATGCGTCTGTAATAAAAATACTGTATGTCAGGTTTGAGTATAGTGTGCCTTGAACTCTTCTGTGATGATTTTGTAACAGATCTTCCAGGGTGCAGCTGAATGTAACATTTCTCTCAATAGTTGCAATAAGGGAATAGTTGGTTCAGAAAAATGTCTTATCAGTGCAGGAAGGTGCACTTCTGTTTTGCTCTTGGATATTTATTAAGATAATTGGAGCCAGTGGAGTAACTGGGGATGGTAGTCGTGGTCATGGTCAGTACGTAATAAGATTAACTTGAAAACTTCAAGAACTTGATGCATGCTAATTTTTCCCTGTTTAAGATCTACAGGGATTTTTTTGCTAACTGTGTGATGATTAGAAGTAGAATGTCCCTGAGTAATCACGGGATTTGTGATGATACAGGATGCTTAATAACCTTCAGTGGTTTATAGTGTGCTTTTGTGCTCTCCCAGGTCTAGCAATTAGTGTGTTTAGGTTCATCAGCAGTGTCAGTCACTCTGTTGAGGTGAGGAGGAGGAGGCAAGGCTAAGGAAGTAACATCTGAATAGCTGCGTGCCAATCTCAGCTTACCTGAGAGGAAGCGCTGTTTGCTGTTAAGGGTCATGGAGTGTGCTTCTCAGTACTCTTAATCTTTTGCTGCCAAAAATATTTTAATTGCAGTTGTTAAATTTCTTCATCCAGTGCACTGGAGTGACAAATGTGCAAATCCTGTTTATAAAGGTCCTCAGTTTGTAATGGAATTCTGTTTTACAGTGTGGTGTGATCAGTCCCAGATTTGATGTTCAGCTGAAGGATTTGGAAAAGTGGCAGAACAACCTACTGCCTTCACGTCAGTTTGGGTAAGCATGGAAAAGAGTTAAATCTGTGCCATAGGTAAAACATGGGGTTTTTTATTATGCTTGCATACTGCCTGAGTTAACTTGCTTGACGCCTTTTCTTTCTGATCAACCTGGAGGTCTAAAAAGTCATCTTCCATATAAATGCTCTTTTTAACCAGTTTTAATGGGGCACTGCTAATCAAGGACATATTTTTCCTTGGCTTTGGTAAATCCAGGTTTCACCATTTCTATCTATAGTTTACTGGTAAAATAGGGCTTTTTCTTTTACTTGTTTTAATTTTATTAATGTCCGTTTATAGATGAGGAGGGGTCATGTAAGTTACCAGGTTACTGGAAGTAGGTTGTACTACTTTAAATTAAACTTCCTGATTGTGTATGAGTTGTTTAGATATTGACAAGAGACTCAGAGCCTCTGTTAAACAAACCTGCACACCACAGAAACTCTTACTATGCAGTGTGTTTTTCCTTCCCAAAATTCAGTGAGTCGAGTGTAATAAATCTCAGTGCAGCAGGCTGACAGAGCTGGAAGAGTCTCAGGGGCTCAGCCAGCCTGTCCCGTCAAAGGCAGGATGAGCAGTTCCTTGTCATTTCTGCTCTTAAAGCTCCAGTGATGAGCCCCTTGCTTTAGCTGTACCGATTCAGTGTGTACTAGCCTGTGTTGTCGTATCGAGATTTTAGGAGTATTTATAGAGCAGTGGGGCAAGAGGTTCTCGGGCACAGAGCTGTGTGGGTGAAGTGTGCTGAGGATCCAAGTGTTAAGGCTGCGTCAGTTGTCAGTGCAGATCCAGACCCTCATCTGCAGCAGTGCACAGTGGGCACACCCAGACGGAGCGCTCCGAGGTGAGGAGCTGCCTGGCACTGTGGCAGCTCTCCCTGCTCGGCAGAAAGATGTCTGTGTAAAATAGGCACAGACTTTGACTGGATAGGGTTGGTGCTGCTGCAACAGCTGAACTGATTTTACAGTGGGAATGTGATGGAGAACTTGCTGAGACTTAGGCAGATATTTGGGGAACGGAAGCCTATGAATGTCCTTTGTGTGATGCAGAGCTGTACTCGTGAGAAGAGTATTGTTTTCATTGATAATCTGGTCTTAGTTCTGTTAGGCCCACTCTTACAGAGACAGATGGTACTGTTGTAACAGAATCGAAGTTAGTGCTGTCAACTCTGCACAAGAATAGAACAAAATGATAAACTGAGTATTTTTTCTTTCGTGACAGGTACATTGTACTGACAACCTCAGCTGGCATCATGGACCATGAGGAGGCTAGGCGAAAACACACAGGAGGCAAAATCCTGGGATTCTTTTTCTAAAACTTGTAAAAAAAGAGGATACTAATAAATTGTTCAAATGGACTCTGGTGTTTCCAGTCAGTATTTTAATGACTTCCAACGCTACCTGTGATAGTGCTTGTAACGGACAGCTCTTCAGCACTGCTTAAGTTCCATCTTTACTGTAAATAATGTTTGGGTTCTGCGCCATCCCCGGTCACAACTTTTATTTCTGTTAATAATGTAACGTACTTTCAATAATTACCACCTGAATGGCAGTCACAGGTCACTGTACGGAATAGCCTCAGCAGGGAAACTAATGTTGAGCTACCTACTCTGCTGTCATGTGGTGGGATCGCCTCTTGGGTGTTAGATAGGTGTGTCTCCAGAGTTACACATATGTGACTGTTTAGCTAAACAACAGCAGATGCCTTGCCAGGAGGTATTTCCTGTTTACGGTTTAAAAAGTTGAGATGTGGGATTGTGGAATAATTAAGATGGTTGAAGTTGGATTTCATATCACAAACTTGTTTCACGTCTAACAGTGTAAGGAATAACTGAGGTAGAGAGATGAATAATTTTTTTTTCTTCAACTTTCTAGTTTGAAAGTCCTTTGAAACATCAGTTTTGGGTAGGGTAATTGTGCAGCTGCTTTGTATGTTGCCATGAAGACGTAATTGTTTGAGATTTCTGTACGTTAACTTTTGGAGTGAGAAAAGAAGGATATCTGAGCCTATGGGTAGTGAGTGTTCAGTATTGAGTGAGTTGTCGGTCTTTGTTTCAGGCATCTGATGCATGACAGCATCGTGTACTTGATGGTGCAGAAAACCCAACAGATGTCTTCCAGAGCAGTGCACGGAGCAGGTGAGGATGGCTGAAGAGCTGCTGTGAGGTGGTGGAGAATGGAAGCCAGCTTCTGGGCTGACTGCGTCGTCCTTGAACTGCAGTTGGAAATAGCTTGCCTTATTTCGCTTTGTTTGGAGTCTTCGTTAGGAAGGAGCCCACTGAAATGTGGCAACCCTCTTTCAGCAGGCTTTAAAACAGCTGTTGAATTTGTGGTTCTCCTGATGCAAACAGTTGAAAGCAGTTTTCCTTCTTGGTGATACATCCTGGTGCTTGATAGGTTCAGTTGGTACCTAGCTGTCTTCAGTTAGAAGTGTTGGGCCCTGAAGGTGGTACTTCATCACAAAGCTTTTTGGAGACCCTTGGGATGGAAGTGACTCTTCAGGCAGGAAGTCTTGGAACTATAGTTTACAGCGATGTTTCATTTCAGTCTGTTACTTTTTATGGAGAAAAGGAAGACCCTGATCCTGCCAAGCAAAGGGTCTTGAGTCTTTGTAGACAGGCAGCAGAGTCTCGCCTAATGTGGTAGCTGTTCCCTGAGGAACAAGAGGCTGGGAACAGATCTGTGGGAGAGTGCTTACAGTACGTGGTTGGTGGTGTACGCTAGCGTCCTCTAACAGAGCCTCGCAGCCTGACAGAAGAGCAGGGGAATAATAAAAAAAGGGAGTTTACCTGTTCTGCCTCAGTCACGTGCAGGTTTAAGGTCACACAGGGTGGATTGCAGATGGCATCAGAACATTCAAATGTGATCAGTATGGTTCTCAGTTTGGTTTGAAGCAAATGTGCTTAGCTGAAGATAAAAATCTGTGCACTGAATTACAAGGACTGGTCACAAAGTCAAAAGTAGTCTGTCTTCACCCCATTTTTATTATCAAATCAAGCTGTTTTGTTACAGGTGAGTTTTTTTCTATCCTTACTGGGGATAATTCTGCGGTACTAAGCACCGATACACACATGAGCTTTTCTATTTCTTGCACAGGGTAACCCTGAAGATATACCAAGATACCACTAAAAACTTTGTTTTTATCAGTCCAGAATAGAACTCGCATTTCTCACACCTGATGGAAGGAGGTCAGTGATGCTTAAGGATTCCTTTAGATGAATTTACTGTGCCTTGAAGTTCCCTGATAGTTTGACATCTGTGTTTTAAACCAATTTTATACAGGACCCACATGTATAATCTGGTCCAGAAAACCCCATGTGTGTGTCCTGTGCTACCAGAGACTTCTGAAGTAAGAGAATTTCTGATACTCTCAGTTGTCGGGCTGATAAACTATTTCACAAGCCAGCCTGACAACTTTTTTAGAATTATTAAATGCAAATTAGAGCTCCAACCTTAAATGAATGACTTGGAGGGAAGTGCGCAGCAGCAGATGGCGCCTTTTCCACGGTGTGTCTAACACATGTAGCTACACGCTGGCTTATGGCGCGTGGGAGCTGATGGAGCTGATCCCAGTTCAGAAGATGATCTCTGAGCTTGCACCTCGCTGGCAAGAGCTTTGCTCCTGGGCAATCACCGCTGGCCGAGATCCAAGCAACTCCTGACGTGGGACTCCAGAGCTGATACGTGGGATTGTGACATGCCCTGTAACGCAATTGCTTTAAATGGGTTTGCAGAAATTCTTAGACATGTTTAAAATGTGAAAGTGGTATTTTTTTTTTTAAGCCTTGGTGCTTTCTGATACGCCTTGGAAAGCCGTGTTTGTAGGTAAAAGTTAACCATCGTGTGGGGCAATAAAAGGATTAACAGGGAGAGGCAAGAGTGAAAAAAAGTCCCTGTACAAGTTGCAACTGGCACGTGAGGCCAAGTGTTAGTTCAGAGAAGGTGTCTGGTACCTGTGGAGCAGAGGGGGACGGTGATGACGGAGGAGTCTCCTGTGGGAGGGCGGCAGCTGACCTTCACGTGGGGAAAACTGGGAGGGTGGGTGACACCAGAGGAAAGCGTCTGTGCTTCACACCACCCTGACGTACCGAGCTTCACCCCTGGTGCCGCTCCGGGTACCCCACAGCCCAACGCTGGACGAGCCTGGAAGTGTCTGTCACCTCCATACCCTTCTCTGTGTAGAGGAGTCCTGGCCTTTTGGCTGGAGATGTGCTTCCACTTGCTGAGTAAAGCTGAACACCCAGTCTGTGTGAGCACAGCCTCTTGCCGGCTGCTCAAGGCTGGTACGGGTATGTCTGGTGATGGTACGGATTGTGTCCGGTAGTGCTGCACTGCCTGTAGTCCCTCCTTACGCGCTCAGCTGATCACAGGAAGGTGGGCATCAGTGGTCCCAGTCATGGGTTGTAAAATGGGCTCAGAACTTAAAATTTGAGTTGTGAAAACTACTTAGTAAGCCCGACGTAGCTGGGAGAGGGTTGGTGGTCCGTCTGGGGGTACAGCCTGGGCTGACTTCTGCTGTCAGATACATGATGGGTATTTCCAGGTGCTGATTGCCATGGCACCTAATGCCGTTGTTTAATAACAGGATAAAATGTGTTCGAACCGTCTGCCGTGCATTAAGAGACGTACCTATTTATTGTTGCAGTGGGAAGGTATCAACAGATGGCAACAGCCGACTTGGAGTCGGTGGAGGCTGAGGGCGATCTGTGTGAGAGGGGTCCCGAGAGGGCTTTGGCATTGCCGCTGGTCTCCCTGCTCCTTCTGCGGAGCAAAATATCCTGACTTCTGTACTCTGGTCCTAAAGGATAATTTTTTCTGTCTTTGATGCAGTAGAGCCTGATGTAGGATAATACGGGAGGTGAGAATAAGTGTGGATGTTCAAAATACAGCGACAGGGTAAAAAGCCTGGTGCGTGAGTGGCTTCACTGGAGGCGCACTTCCTCCCCCCCAGCCTTTTGTTTGTTTTCTGCCACAGGTGATTCAGTCAGCTCCCTTCCCCTGAAACAGGGAGCACGGTGAGTCTGGTGGTAGAGGATAGGGGACAGCCTTTATTTTTGAAGGATCCAGGACCAGAAGCTATTATTTTGGGGTTTTTAATTAAGATTACGCGCTCTCAAATGACAAGATTTTTTGTGTTTTGCCCAATGCTATTTTAGCTAATCAGATTTAAAACAAGACTATATTGTTTAGTGTCTTACTGCCAGTTAATGCAAATATTGGGCTCTGAGTAAGTATCTGGGTGGACTTAACCACAGTTTAAGCCAGAGGACTATTCTAGTAGAGCCAAGGAGTTTCAAAAGCTGGTGGCTTCTGTTCTTGTTCATGCCTCTTTCTCTGCTCAAGTGCTGCCATTTTACTCATGCAGTTCTATTTTAAAGGAGAATTATCTATTTCTCCTCTTGATTGTCCTCCTGTTTGCCACCTCTTTTCTCTGGTGTGTTCTGTTTTGACTTCCAGCTCATGGCCTGGTTTTGTTTACAAATATTGTTACAAAGAGAGAGGTGCTGACATAGCAAATTAGGAGAATAACTGGGTAAACTTTACTGCTTGATATGCAAAGGTGTGTCTTCTGCTGGGGAAAAAAAATAAATTCCATTGACCTTCTCCTCCTCTTCTCAGACAAAGCGAATGAAGATGTCTGAAGGTGTAAAACTTTCCGCTTAGTTTTAAGTTGATGCAGTCTGGTTTATTATGAGGGATATGTAAGAATAATCTCATAAAAACACTAGAAACAGAGGAGAACATGTACAAAGAAATCTTGTGGTTCTGGCGTAGATAATGAGTTTGCTGGGATAATGAGAGTTTGCTGACCTTTGCTGGGACCGCTCTTAATGTAATCAGGTAGTTCTGGTGTCCACCCTTACCTTGTGGTTACCCATGGTTTGGAAATATTTGTGTCACTAAGACAATTGTTCCACCTTCTAAAATCTGAGTTGGGAAGTAAGTCTGGAAGAGACACTCGGTTTTCTTCCCTCGCCTTGGTATAACAAAGGCCCCAGGCCTCGTTCCTGTTGAATTTCATCCCACTTAGTTCTTTCCAGGTGCGAGGGAGCAAACAGGAACAGGAGGGTATGCTAGTGGTGAAGCTGCCTGTACAAATGGAGCAAAGCCAGGACGATCGCTCCCAGCAAGCAAGTTAAAGCTCCTTTTGCAAAATTTCTGATGACTCGGTGACAAGCCCCAGTCTAACCAGGTAATGAAATTCATGTCTGCTTTTTTCCATGGACTGAATGTAGCTGACTGCTACAGCTGTGTTATGTGTCCTACAGCCCTGTTCCCCGTCCTTCCTATGCCGGTTGTGACACTCAACTGTTTAAAGAAAACCTCCGGGATGTATATTGTGTTCCCGGTTGGCATCAGGGCAGTAGCCATCGCCCAGCTGTAGCTGATCAAACTTTAGTGCTGTGCAACAGGATAATGCAGCAGGACGCCTGGGATCAGCCAGCTGAAACCACCCAGCAACCACCACTTACACGTTTTATAGTCACATAAAACACTGTTGAAGTGGATGCCAAACAGTCTGTAAAAGCAGATGGGTCAGACGCATGTTTTAATGAAATGGGTGACTTGTTCTACCTGTTCCGGGCTGTAATTTTCCTGATCCTCAGGGACACCCCCTCTCATCAGACCCATGGTTTGGAGAGAATAGTGATGCTGTTGGTGCAGTTGTGCTGGTGGTTTGGACGTGGGCCTTTGCTTTGGGATTAAAAGGGCAGGATTCAAGTTCCAGGTTTAGCTTAGTTACATTCTGTGGAGCGTTTTATCAGCTAGTGCTGCATCATCAATGCCGAACCATTGCGTATGCATTCCTGTAGCACTGCCTGCTTTTGGACAGGGTGCCCTGGCAGCGTGTGTGACCCACCCCAAACTTGCTGTCTGCCAAGGAGCCGCTTTTCTTCACAGTTTGGGGGAAGCGTTGAGTGAGGGCAAGCCATGGAAATGGAGAGTGTTCCTGTTACTGTATAATCCATTGCTGTTCCCTCATGCGTCTTCATCATTTGTAACCAGGAATTGATTTGTTTCACATTTCATTCATTTTATTTATTGTTCCCACTCTGTAAACACATCGTGCTACCCATTCTGCAGAAAAAGCTGTTTTTCCAGAAGCTTGCAGTCCCCTGTCTGTGATCTCTAGGTGTCTCTCTTGCCTCAGTGTAAGAAAATACGAAAAAGGCAGGAGTAGCAGAACACTTGGTATGTGATCTTGGGTAGAAACGTGTACGTGCAACACCCCTCCATCTTCACCAGCTAGATTAGAGTGGGATTTGCCCCTTCTGTTGTGGGGAAGAAACGTGGCATAACCATTCTCGTTGTCTTCCACTGGTAGAAGTAAATTGTGCGTTCAGCTGGAGCAGGCTGTAAGCAGGAAGGGGCAAGGATTGTATCTGTGAGCAGGAGAAGAAAAGCAGGTGATGAGTGGGGTTAAAAGAAAAGTTGCTGCTGAAATCCACCTCTGGGGTACTTTCCCAGTCTCATTAGCTCTATGGATGGACCCTAATTGGTGTTTGATCCACTGTTTCGTGCAGTTTTAAAAAGCAAAGGAACGTCAATGAGAACTTTAGGTTTTTAGTGCCTTTACAAGTCAGGACTTTAACCATAAGAATGACAAAAGTTGGGGGAAAATGAAAGGATTTTTTCTTCCCCTTTTCTCCCTACACCTCTGCAATTCACATGGATGCCTGTCTCCTCACTTGCAATAACATGCCCAGCTGTATTCTTGCATAACAGGATCCTTGACATATAATCCACAAGTCTGCGTGGGCTGGTAATTAGCGCTGGCCCTCGTTCACTCCTTGGGATTCATTCCTTAGGGCAGCAACATTAGCCCCTCACTTAAGTAAGCATCTGTGCTCCTCAGTTTGAAACCATTTTTACCTCCCTCGGGCAGGCTGTGGGTCCCGGAGCTGACTGCACACGTCGCTTGTGTTTGTGTGCAGGCCTGTGTTTGCTCCCATGCGGATGGGCAGGTGACCTGTCCCTCTTGGGCAGAAGTCAAAGACTTACTTGTTTTCCATGACCAGTGGAGGGTTTCTGACTCAGTTTTATTTTCAGTTTAATGTGAAAAATAACTATAGTTCAGCCCAGGTAGCAGGAGTTTGAGTTTGGTGTGATGCCTTGCTTACCGTGTTTGTGAAGCGCTGTCTGGAGAAAGATGAGAAGTGCGTGGTGGGACCACTAAATTCATCTGCTGCCTTCCAGGCAGACGTTTGCTCTAGGAGGAAAGCAAAAATCAGGAGACTATTTTTAGCTCTGAAATACTTTTCTTGAATGACATTTAGTCCTCGCCAACCTTTGAAGAGCAGAGAAATAATGCCTGAAGGGAAACCGAGGGTGCCTGGACGTGGACTTGGCTGCCGGCAGGTCCCGGCGTGGCCATGGGGGCAGTGGGGCAGCTCCCAGTGCCGCAGCCCCCTGCAGACATCACCCAACGGCAGGCGCCAGGCGAGAGCCAAACGCATGCCGGGTGGCAGGGAGCTGGAGTGCGGGAATGTATCGAAGCTGGAATAAAAATGACTCAGCCCATTTTCCTGATAGAGACCCGGTCCTATAGCGCGGGGCATGGGGCTGAGAACCACCAGCCCATTGCATGCCAGGGCTTAGCCCTGCTCCCATGCCCAGGTGGGAGAGCCCAGCTTGCAAATCGGTGAAATACAAACCCAACGGTGGTAGGTGGCAGCTCCAGAAATAGAAAGATACCGTGATAGCAGATAACACTCCCTGATAGCTGAAATAAAAAGAATTAAACTGTACAAAAGTGTGCTTTAATTGCTAACTCTCTCCTGTCTGTTTAAATCACTAGAAATAAAGGTCTCCTCTTTAGTGATGAGCAGTTCCAGGCAGAACAGACGTGATGGGGGAAACATGTTTGGAATAAATAGTGATGTGAATGACACTTATTAGCTACAGTGTGGCATATTTATTTCTCTGTAGTTAGCATAATAGCACAGCTTGAAATGAGAAGGGTTCTTTACTCGTGTCTGTGTGTGCGTGCGTAAAAATAACAATGGATTGTTATGGGCAGAATGCAGATGATTTTCCTGTCTCTGCAATTAGCGCTGATGTTTGGATGGCATCGTTTGTCGTGGGAGATGAGTGAGGGGCCTGAGCGTGGCTGTTCTTGGAGAAAACCTTCCCTTCCTTGTGTCAAACAGGAGACAAGTGAGACAACAGCACAAGAAGCCGGCGCTTCTCCCCTGTCTCGGTGCCAGGGAGCGGCCTGCCCGCGGCAGCTCTGCTCTGCTTTCGGGTGCTGCAGAGCTCCTATGAGGGCGAGATGCTCCTACAAGGACAAGACACCCCTCTCCAGCCCCCTGGGACTCCTGGCAGCCTGGTTGAAGCCAACAGTCTTAACTAGAGCTGTGGCTGGAGCATGAGGGGAGTGGAAACATCCCAATTATCTCACAGAAATTTAATTGCAGATGCGTGGGTGGCCCAGTGAAAGCGTTATTGTCTTCTGAGGAGCTGGGTGCTCCAGCTAGATTGTCCATGGAGATAAGGTTGGTTGCTTGAATGCGCAGGTCGCCTGCCTTTCTGCTGCTGTGAACCTCCTCATCTTATCCTTGTCTTGCTTTCCTGTGCTTGTGCGTCGGATGGTTTCAGGTGCCCCATCCCTGGCGCTGGGAGCTGGGAGCGGCGTGGGAGGCGGTGCAGGAGGGTGCTTGTTGCTCGCTTGCGTGGAGCCTGCTGGGTCCTGCCGGCTCCGCTGGGGGCTGGCAGCGCCTCTGCTGCCCTGCCCCTTCTCATCGCACAGGGGTTGGGGTTTCTTGCCCTTTGAGGGTGACAGCCTCTCTTTTAAAAGCATTGTCCAGTTCAGTGAGGGCTTCCCACTGCAGTTGCCGTTTCTTCCCCTCGTTTGTGGAGCGAGGGAAGGAAAGCTTTGCTAAGGGTCTGTGCGTTGGGCAGATGCCGGCTGCCAGCCAGCGTGGGGTGAAGGGCTCCCTTGCAACCGCTCCTGGGCAAATCTCTTAGCACTCGTGTGGTTCAGTAGGCATCGTCTTTCAGATGCTCCTTTGCAACAGTAGTAGGATTTCTCATCTATTCTGTGTATGTTTTAATGTAAGAACATGTGGAAATGGACATCTTGGGCCTTTACTGCCCTGTTTAAGATTTGAGTGGAACTGGCTGGTGCAGAGCTGTCTGGGGAAGGGAAGACAAGACAATGGGGTGGACACACAAAGGGACTGTCTGAGCTCTGCTTCCATAGGAAAAATCATGAGGCGTTTCAAATGAGAGGAGCCAAGAGCTTCTCAGGTCAGTTGTGAACACCGAGTACTGTCTCAGGAGCTGTCTTTGAAGCCTCTTTGTTGAGGGGAATAATTATACTGTGGCAAAAGTATTTACTTGCCAGGTATTTGTCTGCCTTATTTGTACTGTGCTCTTCCATTGCTGAAATGTAAGATGTAAAACCTTAAGCCATATGCCTGGGAGTAACAAACTTTCCGTTCTAAGTTTGCTTGATTGAGTGCTTGGTTTAGAAACACCGTAAAAGTGCCAGGCCATAGTTTGAAATATCTCATTACCAGGTGTCAGGCTGCTTATAACTTTCACTCAGGGATTGCTGAGGGTTTTTTGTTTTTTTTTCCTGTTGGTCTTCTAATGAAAATGCCAAAGGGGGAAAAACTGTTACGAAAAATAAAAAATGCTGCTTTGATTGAAAATAAAAATGCTGAACCAGCAGTGGCTTTCAGTAGTGCTTGCTCTGACTATATATTATTTCCCAAGGTTATGAGATGTTTTATGGTGTGAGGGCATGGACCTGCTGGTTTTCAGCATGCTGGGAGGTATTGCAGAGCTGAGAGAGGAGCAGGTAGTTTATGTCAATAGAGGGACCCGACAAGTAGGCAGGGAGGAAAAACCACGGATGCTGAGGTTACAGCACTGACTTGACTGAGGTCAGACAAGTTTCCACCACAGTGCATGGGAAGCATGGCCAGCTGGGGGCCAAGAAACCTTGATGGATATTTTGTGGCTGCTGGTGGCCTGTGGCAATGTGGGGACACTGTTTTCATGTTATTGCCTTCCTCTACAGGGTTGTCTGTTCCTCTATCTTTGGGCGCTAGCACAGTAAGTGATGTGAGAGAGCTTACGGCATTGCCAGGCCCCGTGTAACAGGTCTGTAGGACCAGCGAGGCTGCTGTGGACCTGTGAAACATGGCCAAATAAGCAGCTGAGAACTTGTGGTCCAAAGTATGAGCAGGCGGCAACAGCACTGGGAAGGAAATGTGGGAAGACTAACACACAGCCCTGCCGGAGAGGCTGGGGAGGGCAGATCTGCTCTCCCTGAAAGGAGGCGGAAAGGTGCTTCTCTGGAGACCTTAGTCATGGTTGGAGATTCATGTGGCATCTTCAGAAGCCTCCTGGCACAGAGAAGATGATGACAGAGAAGAAAGACAGTCTTGGCCAGCCCCAGCCTGTACCAGCTTTGGGTGGCATCAGGATCTGTCTTCAATGGTGGACTGCAGCAGTGCTTCCCTGCTGCCTGGGCAGCTCCAAGTGCTGGCAGCAGAAGTGACGGTTTGAGGATCTCCATGTCACACTGTAGAACGTGCTGCTAAGGGTGGAGGTCTCACAGCTTGTGCACCAGCACCCAAATGTGCTGGCTGCTGGGAAGCCTGCGATCCTGTTGCTGCCTCTCGGTAAACCGTGCCCTGGCACAGGAAGGTCTGTGCTGCCTGGGGCATGCAGACAGAGATGCTCGGGTCCACCATGGTACCACCAAGGGAGGCCACGGCGCCCCAGAGCAGACTGCATTTGTGGGAGGTTTTTGTGGTCCTCCCCTAGGTTCAACTGATTGCTTCTTTGGGCCTCCCAGAGGCTGCAGTTCCTCCTTACGGCAATGCTGGCACTTACCGCAGCAGGGAAAGGGAAACTTGGAGACGTGGCAACCAATTTGCAAATAATAAAACACTTAAAGCTATACGAAAAGCATCTTGCATGGAAAATCAGACAGGGCAGGAAAAACAGCACTTACCATCAACATAATGCAGCTGAAATCTCTTTCTTGGAGATAATCATCTCTGACTCCAGCAGTTAAAATAAAGGACAAAAGCTGGAAGAAGCCAGAAAGCATGGTCGTGGGAGTGAATCTTGGTGAAATGAAAATTAAAAACACAATGAAAGGCATAGAATTGCCTTAAGTAAAAACAGAGCCGTCTGCCTAGAACAACAACTGAGGTTATATGGGAAGCACATGGGGGTGTGGGGAACAGGGCTCAGCGTGGGGCTGCAGTGGGGCTGAGGCCGTGCCAGCACTCAGCCATGAAGGAAGGGGGAGGAAGAGCCCCTGCCTAGACTTGAGAAAGATCCAGATTTCAGGTGCTTCTCGCAGTCTAACAGACATTCAGGTCCTTGATTTTAGCACCTGATCTGAAGGATAAAGTAATTTATGGTCTATCTGGAGGATAACGGCTGATCCTGGCCAGTGCCTGCTCCCGCCTGGTGAAGCTCATCCCCGACCTGCTGGCCTTTAATGGACTGTCTGCGCGGAACCGGCCTTCCTCAGTGAATCTCGCTGAAGCTCACGTTTTAAGGTCTGTGTAAGTCAGTCCTCATCCAAAGCTTGCACAATGGAAGGGAAGATTTCTGCTGGCACAGATCCCAACCCCACCAGGCTGTGATGGCTCAGAGCGGCAATGCTGCCAGCTGAACCAAATTGGGAGCAGCCCATGGAGTTCATTATTGTCCCTGCTATTAGGGAGCAGTCTCATGCAAATCAGAGTCACAGCACTGGGCTCTAAATGTTGTTTCCCACTTCAGGGTTTAAACAGTCATTTGGACACCTTAATTTAAAAACAGGTACCAGTTTTTAAGTGCTACAGGAGGTGCACAGCCTTTTATCAAAGGTGTGTGAATACCTATGCCTTGTGACTATTTTCAGGCTGACCTTGATGGATTCGTTACGGTAAGTGTCATAAAAATCAAACTGCTCGATAAACTATCTGCTATTTCCCACAAACCCAAGAAGCACCTGGGGCCTTTTTGCTCCTTGTAGATGATGGCACACAGCGGCTTCTGCAGCCCTCCTGCTCTGCTGGTGGCTGCTCCCTTCCAGAACTGGCATGGTATTTTTAGATGCAAGGGAGAAGTGTCACCTAACTATGTGCTAATCACATTTTCAAAGCTTCAGCTGATATTAGAATGATTCAACCGTTGCCTGAATTCACGTACTTTTGTTTGCCTTCACAGCCTTTTGTATGCTGTGTGTAGCTTTTCATATGACTGTGCCTATTTTCTACCAAAATCATGGTTTGGGAGCTGCTGTGCAACAAAGGATGTTTTCATTCTTTTTTAAGATCTTTGGAGTTATCCTTGTCCCCAGCTATCTGAAATACAGACTCATGCCCATATATTCTCTCTGCAGGCAAAGAACAGAGGCAGGAATAGACTTTATAGCTGTGATTCTCAAATTTTATTAGACAAAGGGCTGCCTGACCTTCAGGAAAAAAAAAAATAAATCTGGGAACCATCATATCTGATGCTGCCACCCTGGTGTTCATTTATGGCCAAATAACTTCTTTATAAGATATATTTTTTATGAGTTTTGCTTGCCCTTTTGTTTTCTTGCTCGCCTGGATGGGAATGTGCTCAGTAAGTGTCTTTGTCTCTCCTTGTGGGTGGCTGGCTGGCGTCTCACACAGCACCCTGGGGCCCACGCTGAATGTGGGTCTGCAGCCCTCGTGGCCTCTGCCCCGTCGGCCTTCCGTGGTGTCTGCTAAGCTGAGGAAAACAGTCACTTTTCCGAAGACGGTGTGGTGAAATTAGTCCTTGTCTTAGTAAAGAGATGCCACATGCCCAGCGCATTGTCTGATAGTGAAGAAGAGTTCTCAAATTCAATCCAGTGCAGAATAAACTCACCATGTACGTATATGAAGAAGGAACACGACAAGCAGTTGCCGTAGCTTTTCCTGGTTTACCGGGCGCTGGTGAGGACCCTGGTTCGGAGCAGGGTCCTTGCTGGTGGGTTCATTGGGAATGAAGGGGAAGAGAAGGGAAGACCCAGCTGGGCTGGGCTGGTGTTTCTAGACCCGGGGGGCTCACGGAGATAAAAGGGCTATCAGCCAGGGTCATCTCCCTGTGGAGGTAGGTGGAGTTTTGAGGATTCCTGTGTAGGAATTGGTGCTTCCAAAGCCAGGGCTTTCCGTGGCAAAGCAGTGCCCACATTTACTGTTCCCAAAGGAAGGGCTGCTGCCCTCCTGGGCCATCTTGGCCTGGGGCAGAGGAGCCAGGGTGAGGGGCTCCGGGCCGCCCTTCCAGGCATTTTGGGATCTCTCCCCTTGCCAAGCTGCTCTCCCGGTGTCCTGTGGTTCCAGAGATGGGCCAGCTGCCTGCGTGCTTCCCTGATGCCAGAGGAGGCTCCTGCTCCCCTTTCAAAAGCCCTCGCCTGTGTTTTTTTTTGCGCCGGGATGCCTGCGGGAAGGCAATGGCCTCCTGTGGGTCACCGCCGGAGATGGGGCTGCTCTGGGGAGGGCAGCCCTGTGGGGGAAGGCTGCTGGGGACCGCTCCTGCCCCCCGAGCCCAGCCGGGCCCCGCTGCCAGCCCCGCCCCGGAGCGAGCGGGGCCGGGCCGGGCCGGGCCGGGGGCAGTCCCCCCGAGGGCCCGGGGAAGGCGGCAGGGCGGGGGCCGGCAGGGTTTCCAACTCTCCCCAGGGCCTCTTGCTTTGCAGGTATTGAGTCTCCGCTGGTTTTCAGCCGCCCTCTGCAGCCAGCGGCCTCTCAGCCCCCCGCGCCTCCCTTGGCCCCGCCGCGAGGGCTGGTCGGGCCCGAAGCGCGGGAACAGCCGCCCCAGCCTCCCTGGAGGGCAGACAGTGGTGTGGTGTGAGCTCCTGCCAGGTCCCTGCACGGAGGTGAGACAGATGAGGTTTTGAAAGAAACTAATCTTGTGTAATTCAAGCACCAGAGGGAGCAGTTTGCGCTGGTGGAGGATTTGTTCCGTGCCCCCACTCTTCCCTGTGCTGCTTTTCTTCCCCTCCTCCTTCTCTTTAATCCCCATCTTTCTTGGATTCAACTTTTTATCCTGATCTTCAAGGACTAATGCAAAATGCTTCTACAGCTTAGGAAGCTGCCTGGATTTGCATTTAACGTATTTAAATATTTAACATATTTAGGGATGAATTAAAGCAAAGGGGGACAAAATTGGGAACAGATCGAAGAATAAGTGTGTGTGTGCATGTACAAAGGAATAAAGGCAATGCTTGCAGATACACAGGGAAAATAAAACATGGGAAAGAAGACAGAGAGAACCCAGTCCCTCTTTGTTGTCATATAAAGCACACTGTGACTAATGGTGATAATTTTTCCCCCCATCAGTACCATAACAGAAGAATAAAACTAATTGTAATCTGCCACCCACTGTTTGTAAAGCAGCTCCTCTTAAATAGTTCTTATATAGAGAGTTCAGCTGTCAAAAGGAGCTGCTTTTTCATGGTCTGCAAAATGCATTTCAGTATGAACACAGCTCGATGCAAAGGTCACCCCATCAAGAATGTTTTCCCTCAGTAGTGAGTCTAATGGCAAAAAAAGGCATTTCGCAGGCTATTCTCACCATTTTACTTGATGTTTCTTAAATGGTAGACAGCTGGAGATTAAATTCCCTTTGATAGGCAGAATTTGAGGGAGAATGTTTTGTAGTGTATTTTGGGTTTCCCCCTCTCTTCCATGCTGTGGTATGGGCTCTTGAATAGCTACTTATGGCAGGTAGTATGAGCCATAAAAAGAGCCAGCGACAGAAGAAAATTACCTATTGTTTTTCAGATTGGCTATTGTTCCTTAGGATATTAGTTTGTGTTCTATGTGTGCTAGTGTTTTAATGGTAGTTTGGTTCCTGGATGCTTAATTTACTCTCCTTGTCAGCATTGCCATTTACTTGACACATTCCAAATCTGAAAAGACTTTGTGAGCCAGCCTACAGAGCAAGGGAGGCCACGACAGCAGCAAATATCACTACAGACAGTAGGCAGAGGTCACACAGCAGCAAGAGGGACAATTCCTGCTAATACTTCCACAGGAGAGCCGGGGTAAGGTGGTTTGAAGTTATAATATCACGTGTATTCATGCAGGGGTGCCTGCTCTATGTGCATGCTCCCAGACCTGCTCGTAATGGAAACTGGTGGTGACTCTGGGGGAAAAAGGTCTGGCTGTCTTCTGCCAGGCATCTGAAAGCTGGTGCTACATCTTCAGGGATATAGCTTGCATGTTTCACCCACGTTTTTAGAACTTTGCTATGTTTGGGAGTTGTGGAGGGGAAGTTTGGAGAAGGCTTTACTCACCTGGAGAGAAAATGG
This sequence comes from Rhinoptilus africanus, assembly GCA_013400135.1. Taxonomy (NCBI): domain Eukaryota; kingdom Metazoa; phylum Chordata; class Aves; order Charadriiformes; family Glareolidae; genus Rhinoptilus; species Rhinoptilus africanus. The sequence goes on along the minus strand of VXBO01001564.1, from coordinate 1,222,949 downwards.
TTTGTGCTGTTGTGCTGCCTGGATTAACTCATGGGGACCCTTCCTTAAAGGACCGTTTGCAGACAATGGAAACAGTGGCTCTGCATCAACTCCTACCAAATACATGTCAAACGATCTTCCAGCAATGGCAAAAAGGAAGCTCAGGATAGTTGAGAAAGTAACCCCAGCTGTTCTCTCTCCCCTAGAAGGAGGAACCTGTCTTTCAAAGAGACCTTTCTTACAATTTCATCTGTAGTTCAATTGTGTGCATTGATTTAGGCTTCACTCTGCTTATCTGCACAGAGATCTTAAAGGAAAAAAAACCAAACCAAAAAGCAAACACCAGTGGTGCTAAGCCTTGAGATTTAAGACCTGTCATTAAAGGCAGTCCTCAGGAGAAGTTCATGCTGTAACGGTGGTTGGTGATGAAGTTGCCCTGGAAGGTTCAGTGGTGGTAGTGGTAGGTCACCGTCAACAGACGAGAAGAGGTTGTACTGCCTTGAGGACCAGATGAGTGGTGTCAATCTGCAGGAAGAACCGGGGCTTGCCTCAATGAAAGTAGCGTCACTGTAGTGTGCTTTTATGGTGGCATGCGCAGACCCTGTCCTTGAGTTTGTGTGAAAACAGTCAGGACATAACAATGGTTTGGAGATCTTAAACATCAGTCTTCAGCTGGGGCCTTGGATGCAAATTGAACCTGGAATGTCTAAATCATTAAGCCTGGGCTGTTACTGCTTCATCTGTTAGGGAGTAGCAGTAATGTATGGAAATTTCTCTTGGACCAGCTTCTGAGATAGCAAGGGATGGCTTGGATAATGTAGACCACACCTTACCTGCAGGGAGGTACTATCCAGTAAGCCTTGAACAACTTTTCTGGTTGTAGGAGAGTTGTTCTTTCTCAGCCACCCATCAGAACAGAAAACTTCCAAGTCTCCCGAGGCCTTATTCTTCTCTTAAATGTTAGATTTCCCTTTTGTAAAGGGCAACTGTACCACATGTAAAAGATTTTAGTTCCAAGTGTGCTCTGAATGCAGCAGAACCTGTTTTGTTCTGTTGTGCTAGCAAAACAGTGTTGACAGGGACGGGCGTCGAAGCCCCAGGCTGAATTAACTGGCCTGGAATTAGGCAGAGGGTGTTTTGCAAGGGTGTTCCAGCTGCGGAAAACCACACGCTCTGGTCTCCTCTTGCTTCTCTGCTGCTGTGCAGTCCAGAGAGCTCCTTTGTTTTAAATTGTGTTGTGCATGGTTAGTAACAGGGGTGAAGGAGTCCCTCCTTTGTCTCTGGGCCCCTCTGTGGGTGACAGTGCCACGAGGTGGCAGTGGCCACCAAATAATGTCTGGCCATAAGCACAAGGTCCGGTAGTGAATTTGCCCAGCTCTTTGCTCTCCACTGTAGGGGTGGGAGTGCAACCCAGCCCCTAAATGCCAGCCAAAGCGCTGCTCTAGCTTACTAGCTAGAGTTGACCTTGACTACTTGTCCTTTGTCTTTCAAGTAGACCCAAATTCCTATTCCCATGTTGTTTGAGCACCTCAGCAAAGTCAGCGTGAGAGATGACTGAATTCCTGATGAACTGTGCACTGCTTTACTATGTGTGCACTTCCAGAGACTTACTGCCTCTGGAGGGTTTGCTCGTATTCAGGTTGCACCTTCCCTGCAGGATTATCTCGTGTGTTTTGTGTAATGGTGGTTCTGTCTCTTTTCCTAGATATTCAATTTTTGTCTGACATTTTGCTCTTCTATGCCTGGGCTATCAGGGACGCAGCGTGAATAAAAGCTAAATCACTTGAGTGATGATGCTTCCACTGCCTTCTCACAGGTCTTTGTGTCTGAAGGGGGAGAGAAGTTTTCCTGCAGTTAAGTGCGACAGAATTTTAGAGATGGTTGACCTTGAGGCTTTGTAGTAAATCAAGGGATATGTCTGTTAATCTTGGTGTTGCATGTCTACTGGAATTTGCAACACCACAAAAAGTCCAGAAGTCATGGTAGGCCTTTGCTGTGTGCCTGAATGGGCTTGCTGTTCCTGGGAAATCTGCCTTCCTGGCCTGGAGGAGCTGGCCCACACCCAAACCTAGCCGGCTGTAAAGGAAAGGCCGTTTACATCGTGGTAGGCTCTGTAGGCTCGGCCAATTTAAGAACCAAACCACAGACAGATAGACATGTCTTCATCATCAGCTGATGGCTTTTTGCGGTCTTTGGTGTAAACGGTGTAAAGCAAGAACCATGAATGCATGGTAGACATGTGAAATGTCTGATAAGTGGGAATAAATGTTGATGGGTGGCTCTAAGGAGCATGGCCTGGAAGGACAGGATGGCTTTTGCATTCTGCAGTCAAATTACTGAATAATCTGAGGGCAGGACAGGAGGATGGAAAGACGACAGGAATCACCTCTATTCTGCTTTTCTGCTGATTAAATCAAGCACGACAGCACAAAACTTAGTAAAGCACTGCGCCATTTTAGGTAGAATATTGTACGTGGGTGAAATGTGCTGCCTGCTCATGGTGGAAGCTTTCCAACATGGGACTCCACTGCTGTCATGTCATTGGGGCTGGTAGATAACATGTGCCATAGATTTCTGCAGGCAAAATGTTACGACCTCTCATTTTGTGCTCTTCTCTGTAAAAAGGACTTTGCTTCACCCAGCAGGGGTGATGTGAGGATATGTTTGTTGATATTCTTGGGGTCCTCCTCTATTTTTGGGAGAGCACTGTGAAAGGCTTGAATGGGAAATTCTTTCTGTCAAAGCATACCTATAATTAAACCAGTCTGCTTATTCATGAGTTCAGGCAGGCTTATTATTGTTTATTCTAACCTTGATCTAACAAATTGTGCGGTGTGGTCTGCCATACATCTGCTGCTCCATGCATGCTGGGGAGGGTGGGCACCTGGTGTCAGTGAAGGGAGAGTAGTGGAGTGGAAACAGTGGCCTCACTGGGAATTTCCTTTGAAGATAAAACCCTTGCATGGCTATTTGTGAAATGTTTCTTTTGAAGCAGCGCCACGGGTAGGTTTTTCTTCAAGCAGGAGACATTATAAAAGCAAATAACTGCAGGTTGGCCAAGTGCTTAATGAGGATCTGTGAGTTGTGACAGGAGAACTCATCTGGCAGCAACACTGGCTGCATTGCTATGTCACACGCTGGTGGTTGCTCTTGAGAGGTACGTTTGTACAGTGTACCTGGTGCACATGTTGCTCCTCCGTGCTGTAAGACACAGGCTGTTTCCGTCATGTTGTCTTGTGGGTCAGATAGGAAAATTACACACATAGTCACGTGCAAGGACCACAACTGGTTCTGCTTTCCTGAAGTTGAGGGGAGAAAGGGGAATGTCCCCTTGTGGACCAAATTTGGTGGGAAGGGGAAGCAAACTGCTGGAGAGGAGTGGATGCCTGAGCACTGCATCTGCCAGCATGGACACTTGAGTCTTTGCAATACCTAAATCACGGAAAATGTGTGTGCTTTTCTCATTGTGTCAAAGCCAGAAAGCCCTGACCCAGCTGGAGGAAAATAACAATCTGAACAGAGATCTCATCAAGCAAGATGTTCCAACTCGTTAGAAAACAACCTACTGTATGCTTGAAAGGCGCCTGCAATGCATAAAAAGAAATGGCTCGTTCTTGCACTGGAAAAATCTAAAGTAGAACAGGCAGATATGACCTCACCTCTTCATGCTGGAAAATTACTGCCACTTACCTTGGTGTTTTTGCCATCTTAAAGTGGTTACTGGGGCGTCTGTGATTTGGGAGCAAGTGTAAATGTGGCTCAGTTGCTTATCAAGTTGGAGCAAAGTCTCTTGGTTGTAAGTGTGTATAACGAATGGAAAAGAATTGAAGAGGCAATATTGTCTGGCACCTCTTCCAGGTATCTGGAAGGTTTGGGAAGGACGAAGTCCAAGTGAAATGTGTTGCCTGACCCTTGCGTTGAAGGCACCTATGGTCTTCCTATTCACAGGACAGACTTCTGGTCTGGTGTCCCACCATTTTATTTGGGAAGTGTGATCCCAGTGATAGACACTGCCACCGTGTTTAGAAAAATGAGCCAGTTCCATGACGCAGGCACAGTGTACTCTTTTGGGATGATCTGAGTGGCAAGCAATAGATGGCACAGATGGTGGTATCAATCTGTTCTCTCTTCATGCCAGTTCAGAGTGCTGGGCTTTTGCTGTGATATAGATCTAGGGGAAACCCCGTCAGGCAGACTTGGAGGTGAGGTCTGCTCACAGGCTGCATGCTTCTGGGAGGGAAGATCACCTCTCTGTGGTGGGCTACCGTATTAGAGGTCTTTGACTAGAATATGGGCTTTGGGAGATGACGCTTTTATGAGCAAAAGATAGTTAGGCCCAGCATCTCTGGTACTGCAGACATTTCCAGAGAGTGCACCTAGAGAGAGAGAAGTTCCTAAGGGAAGGAGTGAGTGGTGGCAGTGGATGGAGGGATCTGCAATCCGTGTGACTAATTGCCATGTGTTTCACTCACAAGTGGTTGAATATATCTCTTTCTTCATCAAGTTCCATAGTTCTGAAAAAATAAACAGGGTCTGTTTCTGAATATAAGAGCTCAGGAGCTCTGAGCCTGGTGTGGTCTGGAGGTCCCCAGGTTCCCATAGGCCCTGCCAGGGGAGCGAGAGCCAAGCCCTGGCTAGGGAAGGAGCTCCTTGGCTTCAGGCTCTTGTGTCACAGCAGGACATATGTAAGCCAAAGGCCCTTAGCCTTGAGGCAGGCCATGTGGGACGGGACTGCCGCAATATGTCTATTTGGCACGCTTGGATGTGCAGGGATAGTTGAAACAGATTAACGTGTATCACCCCAGCAGTGATATACTTCCCAGTAGGGAAGTCTGCCACTTCCCCAGGGAAGCTACTCCAAAGGTTTAATTATTCTCAGTGCTGGGAAACAAGCTTTTATTCCAAATCTGAACTTGTTTGACTTCAGTTTGTGCCCATTGGGTCCTATTTTGATGAGCCTTACTCTTGGCTAGCTCTTCCAAATGCAAGTACCTGTGAGTATCAATTGAGTTGTCCCTTTGTTTTATTCAGACACATTGAATTCCTTACGTCTGTCTCTGCAGGAATTGTTCTCCAGGCCCTGGTTTTCTTTCATCTCTCATTTAAACTCATTTATGCGTCTTCCCATTCTTGGAAAGTTTTCTTTTTGGTCTGGGTGCAGTTCTTTGCACTTCTCAGCCCTACATACAGAGTTAAGGTGCTTGGCTCTTCAGTCATGCAAGAACGGCATCAGCACTGCCGAGATCATTACTTTCTTCTCTGAATCATTATTTTCTGTTGCGTAAACACAGTGTTGCAGTTTTGGTTCCCAAATCTACAGCCTTGCATTGCATTCTGCAGCAGTAATCCAACAAAGCCCCTGCTCACCTCTGCAGGCAGTGCAGCAGGTCTGGTTGGGAGCTGGGGCTACATGAGACTCGTGGGTATTGGCACAGCCTGCCAGGTTGCTCTTTTCTACCAGGTCTATTGTTTGTGTGTTACTAGCACTCGTGGAAATGGGAGGGTTCTCCCTATCACCTCCATTTCTCAACGATTTGCTTTGCAACTTAACTGATGTTTGTCAACATTAGAAAATTTCTTTAGGCTTGGCTAAGTTTCAGCAGAGTGGGGAAACAGGAACTGCTCTCACTCCTTCTGTCGGGGTTTTGCTGTCTGTCAAGGGAAAGGTGAGGAAGGGAATGCAGAGGAGAAGCTGGGTCTGATGTCCACCATGAAAGCATTAGGGCACTACTGAGATGGGTTGTTTTAGGTATACGAGCTTTTGTAGGCAGCTGCAAACTGGAGCTACTGAATGTGATTGAAAGCAACCATCTGCTGTAGGCAGGCTGTGCTGCTGTCCAGAAGAGCCATCTCTGTTTATAATGAGTATTTCCCTTCTCTATGAACTCTGTCTTGTTTGGCCACTTACCACAAGAATTGGTTAACTCTTGAAAACTCTCAGAAAGTGGGTAATGTTTAATTAAATTAGTATGTCTGCCCCCCTGTGTAGTGTAACCCACATGAGCAAAATCTGGGAGGACCAGAAAAAGTTAGTTATCACCTGTGAGACCCGGTTTGCACATCAGAATAGTACATGTCTGACTATAATGAAAGAGTGCTGGAATGAATAACAGGTCTTATTCTTCCTGCCTGTTCTGTGTCTCTATCATCTGCAGCGTCTGAGTCTCACTAAAGCTGCTAGGATTTCAATGCAGTGCTTGGGCATATGCTTAGTTTCTTATTTCTCATATTTAGGAGGGACTGAAATGTGTGTTAAATAATTTGGTGAATGGAGATCTTTTCTCAGAAGAAAAAAAAGGACAGAAATCTGAACCAGAAGGCAGGGTATCTTTTCTTTTGTATTGAAGAGTTTATGTTTTTCTCTTGAAAGGCAAATATTTCTCCTTCACATCCTCCTTGAGGAAAAATAAGGTGATTGCTCTTCGTGGCTACGCTGGTTTCCTCATTTGAGTCTGCTCCTATAAAGGCAGTCAGATTAAAAAAAATATTAAAAAAATGGCAGACGGTTGGGCGGAGTTGGGACGTTAAACGTTGCAGAGAGCATGGAAACCCTGTGTCAGCCCAGAGCTTATAAAGGGAAAACTATCACTTGGCAAAGACAGCTTAATAGGCTTGTAAAATCTGGCACCATCAAAACCATGATTTGGGTTTTATCAAAGCATGGCAGGGGAGCCTTGAGAAATGACAGCTGTATTATCTGTCTTCAGATCATTCTGAGAGCAACATCAGGAGCAGGCTGGAAACAGTTCAGAAAATAATTTCATATTGAGGGTTTGCTGGGGGCAGAAATGTATAGGGAAAATTGAAATGAAAGAATTAATAACAGTATCAATAACCTTCCTACAGCAGCTATCAGGCATGACATGAAAATGACTTGAAAGTTGTCATCTACTGTGTATTTTATTCCCATCAGGAAGGTTTGAGGGATGAGAGGAGAATCCAAACAAGGCAATTAGAAGACTGGAGCCTACTGGGGAAAGGAGGAATGGCTGGTGTGTAGAACCTTTCAATGCAATTTTCCCTGCCAGACAAGAGCTGGGCCAAATTCTGATATTGTGGAGCAAATACTGGAGTGAGCAGATTTGTGGGGTGACACCAGTGATTGCAGTGTCAGCTGGTGTGCACAAGGGCAGTCTATGCAAGGTGCTGATTGTTGCAGCAAAAGACACAAAGCAGCTCTTCCTAGAAGTGTATCCTAGAGGCAGAAGACTAGGGTTTCTCACTCACCACCGAAACCTGTGAGTCTTTGAGTGTGATTCAAATTCACTGAAGCCATCGCCAAGATTTCCAGTACTTTTTCTGGGCTGTGGACCAATCCTGCTTAGTCCAGTCCAGTTAATGTGGATGTAGGGGATGGTAAAACGTCTTACTTTTTTTCTATCAGTGTGTGTTGACTCTGAGCCATTTGTATTCCTTTCTTTTTCTCCAAGATGACTTGACTCCCAGCCAGGAGTTCACTGTACTTGTCTCAGGCTTTGGGAGTCTGGGCCCAAACTGGAACTATCCATAACTACTGGAAAAGAGAGCCCAGCACGTAGGTCAAACCACTTAAAAGTGATGGCAAGGCTGAGGCAGCCAAGCTCTATTTCTGAAAGCGACTTAGTCACTTAAGAAATATAAACGCACTGAAAACGTTCCCCTTCCTGAGGTCCAAATACTTTTCAGACATTACCTAAGTCATCAGGCTGTGATGGGACAGACTACTGTGATTCCATTTGCTGGTTTCAGGACATTAATATGCAGAGGAGAAGGAACTTGATTTTCAGACTTTCCCAGAGACAGCAAGATTCTGTTGCAGTTTATGTTCAAACTTAGTCTGCAAATCATTTAGAATTGACATTAGTTTTGGACCTATATTTAGCTATATTTTTGCCACATAGCTGGCCAGACTTGTAGTGTTTCCAAGGTAAAAGGGAAGAAGTGAAGCTTGCAATCTCCGTTTTCTGAATTAGTCATTGTACATCTGAGATCTTGAGAGTGCTGATCGGAGAAGGTAGTGAAGAAGAGAAACCACTTGCATGTATGCATGCTGAATGCTGAGGCACAAGCTCAGTTGCACAGGGCTGAGAGTACAGTCGTGTTTATATACAAAGGAGAAAAATGGTATGAGATGAGCAAGCTGGTCAGAGCTGGAAGCTCTTTTGCTCTCATTCTCTCTGAAATTAATCAGTTACTCCTTTGTAAACCTTTGAAAGGTTTATGCTTTGGGATGGAGCACAGGCACTGAGCTGAAGAGCAGGTCCTGTCTCTGCTGCAGGAGACAGGCTGGGATCAGCCAAGCGGTGGGAAGTCGCTGGGGAAGCAGGGAAGCAGTTTGACAGCTGGGTCGAGGTTGGCTGCCGGTCTGCAGCTCAGTCCCATGCTGCACTAGTGGCGGGACCATACGCTCTTCAGTCCCAAGCCATGGTCCACACCAGGAAGCCCCTGCTGCGCTGGTGCTCAGAGCTGTCAGGTACACACACCGTGGTCCCTAAAGTCAAAGAATATTTGTGGTGCTGGGGTCGCTCCTAGGGGGGAACATGCTGTTCTAAAACAGGTTCTAAAGTTTTCTCCATGTCCATTCCTGTTCCTGTAAGCTTGGTACAGAAGCAGAAAATGCCTTTTCAAGGGAAAGAAATCAGTGTATTCAGTGGTCATAGTGTTCACTGGGTTTATTTGCCAAAATAACCTATGTGCATTCAAAGTAAGAAAAGACCTCCGTGGCACCAAATCTGTGATTCTAGGAACTTTTTCCCTTTGAACATTTGCTTTTCTTCTGCAATGTATAGTTGGCTGGGACTTATTCAAAGGCATTTTCAAAAGATCAAAGTCACATTTAGTCTTTATGTCATTCATGCCTCTGCCATTCAGTTTATGCAGATATTAATGAGGTGTGTTTTATATAGCCTGACGTTCATGTCTTCTGTTTACTCTAACGAGATTGTTCTGCTGTCCCTCTTGTTCTAATAAGCAACAGAGTCTCCAAGATCATGTTCTACAAAGATATTTTTCCACTTTAGGATTAGCAGGAGGAAAACTAGGAATGATAATTTAAACAGGCATAAAACATCAGGATCTTGCATCTGATGCCTTCAAAGCAGTGCATTCTCCTCTGCTTCGCCTACTCTGTATTATCACAGGTTTCAGGCTAACACACATTTCTTGCCCTTTTATCTCCCTAATTGTTTTCACAAGTTCATTAATGATTTTGCAAAAGCTGTAGTGAAACTAAATGACATGCTCATAAACCTTTAAAGGAGAATATACCAGGCCAGTGATGGGAAAAGTCTCATTAGTCTTTTCAAATCGCTCCCAGCAGGTTTTTCTGCAGATTCAAACTTGTTAGTCACATAAATATCCTTCTCTAATTCAATCGGCTGTGCTGATTGTGTGACAACTGAAGTTTGTTCTGCTTTTACGTAGCCACTAAAATCACCTTTCTAAGGCAGATGTTCTGAGAGCCAGAATTGGGCTGAATTCTGAGGTAGGGGTGGGGTTTTTTTTCCCTGTCTCAAATTTCTTGGGCTACTGATGTCACCTATGCTTTGTTTCCAATACAATCCTGTGGCAGATCTTTGGAAAATCACTGGGTTTCTCTCTGAGCTGTGACTATTGGAGGTGATGATGATATAGCATCAGGCTTAAGATGGTGTGGGAGTTTTGCTGGGACAAGGACTAAATTCTGTAGGATTAATCACAAAGTGATAAACGAGCTCCTCTGTGATCTCTGAAGACAGTATGTTCTGGCACGTGCGCGGGGCAGAGAGAAGAGCTGTGTACAAATGAAGGCAGCTGCAGCATCTGCAGGAAAATATGCAGCATGTCCCATGGGAGACGGTCTAAACCTCAGTGAGCCGTGACAGCGTCATGCCTAGCCCCAGCGAGGAGGTTAGAGAAATAATTCTTTCTCAGTGGTGGTGTTTAACAGTGCTTTGGGCATGAAGCAGCGGTGGGAGGGAGAGCCTGATACAACAGCGTTTCAGCAGGGCAGGATGTGGGGGCAAGCGTGGAGGACTGGCCTCGGCGCTGAAGCTGCCATGGCGGGAGAAGGAGGGCTGGAGGCTGAGCGGGGCGGGCGTCCAGGTGCGGAGGAGCCGAGGGGAACCGAGACCAGAAGGCTCACTGCTTCTGCAAAGGGCAGGGGACATCCTGAACTGCTAGAGCAGCACGTTTCTACCCTCCCACATCTCAAAGATGTTTTTTCTATGCTGAGATGAAGAATGAAAAGGATTTTCCAAGTCTTGAGAGTGCTTTCCTTTGAGCTTATCTAGATGAGGATATTTGTACCACACAAACCTTAATTGAAGTATTTGATTTTGCTTTTGTATGTGGGGTTAATTTATGTGATAATTAAAATACATTTTATGTATACAATAGGAACTTAGAACTGGAGTAGGTGATTAAAACTACTGAACAGCCTCCTCTGAAATTCTAGATTTGCTAAAAGCATAATGATCTTTTGACGTGCTATTCTAGTTGAGGGTTTTTTGAAAGTAAGTTAAATATAAGGATGCATTTTAGATAAACACTTCACCGTGCAAGCTCTAATTTATGCCTGACACTAGAGATCCTGAAAGAGTTTTAATTGGACTAGGCAGGGCATACTAATATATGTTTTGGGATTTACTGCTCTAAGTTGCCTGCATGAAGTTGAACTGTCTGGTAGGGTTACTTCAAAGGGGTGCAAAAATCCCTTCTGGCTGTGTTCATTGTATGTTACGTTGTCACCTCTCCATATACAGCTACTCAGCATCAAACTGGCATTCTCACACTATAAAACAGGTTGTTCTCGGTGACACAGAGAAAAACAAACCTCTTTCCCCAGGGAAGCAAAATAAGCACATCCAAACGCAAAGCTAGAAACCAAACTGCATTGAGTTGGGTTTGCGTCACTTCCAGTGACCAACAACTCGCTCTGCGGAGTGCTCACCATATAGCAGAGACCCGAGACATACCTTTTACATAGCAGTGAGCACAACTGCTATGTACCTGTCTTGTACAGGCCTCTCTCGGAAAAGGGATTCAGCTGTAACTCTGTTTTCAAAGTTATAAATGGCTATTTTTGGTTGTTATAACTGACAGTGGTTGTAACCTGCACTTTCGCACAGCGCTGCGTGGATCACAGTAAAGTGCAACCATCAGCCCTGGCTAGCCCAGAAAACAAGATGCATGTCTGCTGGCACTTAACCTTGACTCTACTGCAAAGAGCAAAGCCCTTCCCGGGGTCAATTGCTCAGCTGAAATGTCCTGGGCACGTGTAGGACTCTCCTGACCACGGCAAGAGCTTGCTGAGCACAGCCAGGGGGCCATAGATGGCCTGCACACCTAACCGCGGTCTCTGCATCTTCTGCGGGGCAGAAAGCTGGGCAGGCTGTGCTCTGAACAGAGCTGGGCATCCTCCTCCTCCCAGGGCCCACCCCTGCTGCTTTCTCCATCCGTGCTGCTGCCCCGAGAGGGACAGGTAGTGGCTGGGCTCAGGCTGGTACATCCCCGTGTCAGTTGTACTAGCTGGGCGGTCTCCGATTGCTTTAGGGTTCTCTGGGATCAGAGACTGAGATCTCAATATTTTGCAGAAGGGGAAGTCACAGGGAAGTGCTGGATTCTGTAAGTGCCCCAAACTGGATTTTGGTTGGGACCATCTGAAGCTGCAGAAACAAGATTCTAAGTTACCATTTTAAAATATGTTTGGCAAATCTGCTTGACAAAGCACTCAGGATAAACTCCTCAAATTTTACTGTTGTTGCTGTTTGTGAAATTGTTGACATCTTGACCTGACTTCTTGGGATTAATTGGGGAAGGGTAAACCTATTTTTTCCTTTTTTCCATGGCCCTGGCCCCAGGACCAAAAAAAAATGTTTTCCACACAAATCTTTTGAGCCCTCATTATCTGAAAGTCACAAATTTCCAGTCTTTCACCACTTTGGCTATTTTAGTCACTTTTCTGGTGCCTATCTTTGATTTATTGTTCTCAGTTTCTATAATAGAGCAAATTTCTCCTTTCTACAACATAGTTGTGCTGGTGCATTACTGTGTGCAAAGCATTTGCATGGGAGGAACAGTTCGGTGGAAAGTCCTTCCGTTACACATGAGAAAATAATTTGCAATTAATTAAGTTATTGGATGAATTCCTCTTTTGTTCTGTCTGAAAAATGGCCTGTGAGCAGATTGCTAAATTCTCAAACAATTAATTACAACAAATTGTTTGTGAGTTTATTCCCTAAATAATTCCTGGTCTGACCAGAGCAAACAGTTCACAATCTGTAAGTGGAATTCATAATTTCTTAGTTTCTTGAGTGGCTGATATATGGAGAGAGCTTCCCCACTGTGTTACCTGAACAGCAGGTAGCACAAGACATGACCCAAAACTTGCTTTTGATCTGTGCTTTAATACTGAGATGTTGGGTTGTGACCTGAGCTTTCGTTGTCTTGATGGACTGAGCACAAAGAATAGAGAGTGGGTGCGTTAAACCTTGCTTTTGGGTGGGTATTTGCAAAGGTAGTGTGTGCGTGTCTGTGTGTAAGAAGAGGCCGTGTGCTGGCATTTTAGGAGGGTGGGATTAGTCTGTGTAAATAGATAATCTTAAAAATTCCAGATATGCTAAGCGGGAGGAAAAAAATGTGGATGATTTTTTGGTGGAGGAGGGAGAGGGGAGCAAATGAAACATGCTGTGTGGCTGGAACCTGAGGTATAAGGCAGCCCAAAGACGAGGAGCTGGACACAATGATGGGAAGCCAGGACAGACTGGCCATGTCACTTGCGTCTGGTAGTGCTGGTAGAGGTTGTGTGGTGGAGCGCTCGATTGCCAAATCATCACCCAGCCTGTCCAGCTAGTAAGTATTACAGGAGCTGAAAAAATGAATGAGAGCATAACAGAAAATGTCACCGACTGTGCCAGCAACTGAAAAGGGCTGGACTCAGCAGTGTGACACTGGCAGCCCTTTCCATCAGTGCTGCAGCCGCAGCTCCTCCATGCCTCTTGCCAGCAGCTGTCAGATAGCTTGATCTGCGTTCCTCTGCTCTTGGTATTTGGAAACAGCACAGGATGCAAAAAGAGAGAAGTCAATTTTTGCTTTGTTGCGTTCTGTTGCTTTCTGCCTGTGGTGTTTTTGTTGCCTGACTTAGTATAAAAGCTGGCTGGAGCATTTTCTCTGCTGTTCTCTAAATCTCATTTTTACACCATCCTTCCTCACGTTGCAAGGAGTTGCATGTGGCCCTGCTAAAGTCTGTCTGTGCTAGCTCACAGTTGGCTGGTAACACAGAAGTGAGCACCAGCTAATGAAGATGGAAGTGTTGGCGTTCAGACTGTTGCTGATTTGCTAGTCTCTGGTCTCAATATCTTTGCCCCCCCTTAAAACCAGCTAGGTAGCATATGCCGCAATGTTCACTTCGTCAGAATGTTGGCTGTCCTTCTAGATTAGTGCAGCTCCCAGATCAACTGCACTGGCATCAACAATTAGTTCATCTGCCTCTGTTAATTAAAATAAGCTAAGAGTTTTGCATGTTATCGTGACTTTTAAAAGCATACAAGTATACTTGCGTCTATCAGTCTGTTCCCATGGCTGATCTTTCTTGACTGATTCGTGTTGTGTCTGTATAATGGTTGCTAAATCTGGACTGAAACAGGAACAACAATTAGTGAAACCCAGAAGATTTCTTGCTTCTTAGCTGTCTTTGGCTCAGTGGCAGCTTATATCTCTACTATCTCTCTTGTGAAGCGTTAAAATTAAAGATGTGTCGCTTGCCGCATGGGTGGTGGAGTGAAAACTCTTGGAGCAGGAGTCAGTAGATGGCACTGTTAGACCCTGCTGGGGAGGTTACAGGGCAGGTGAACAGTGCAGGTACAGCTCTGAAAGGTGTTTCGGTGTTTGGACTTGGCTTCTCTCCTGGGTGCATTTGTTGCAAGTAGCAGGTGGACCTTTTGTTCCCTTAATTTCTCCTGCCAGGGTCTGGTGGTGAGGCTGGGGGAAGCACTTTGGCAGAGGTTTCTGCTAGAAGGCTCCAACCTCTAAAGGTGTTTTACCGTCTCTACTCAGGGACCAGGTCAGACAAGGCAGCTGGTGTTAGCTCCACGGACATCTTCCTCCAGGCAAGTTGAGAGATAAAGGTGGTCAACTGGGCTTTGAGAGGATAGGGGCAACGTTTCAGTTTTGATTTCTGTGAAGGTCACTGGGGTATTTCCAAGGAGCAGGGAGAGCCGTGGCTGCTGGGGGAACCAACGCAGAGGCAGCATGATGTGGAGATGAGCACCGTGCTTTTCTGTGCCAGCCTGGCTCATTCTGTGTGGCAGTAATTCTAATACTTCAAAATTGCAATATGGCCTTACAGAGAATGGCCAGCTCTGCACTGCTGATGAGATAGCCTCATCTCCTAAGGGATGATTCCTAGAAAACTAACTAGCATTGCTGTAAATGAGGATTTGTGGTTTAATATTTATCATGGGAGCAGCTCCAGGAATCCCTCTGCTGCACAGTCACCATCCTGCACAGACTTGTGTTCTAGGAATGCCTTTCTTCCGGCTTCTGGAGCAGACACCGAGCTTGACATCATGTTCATCTGTCTGTGCACCGTAATATTGTCAGCATCATTCAGTACTTTGGGGATTTTGGACTGCTGACTTTCAATGACATTTGGAGCAATCTCCATGGCCAATGTGAGATACTCCTCTGTGCTAAAGAATATGAAAGAGACTGTTGCATTTAATATATTGGAGTACATGAGACACCAGCAGTTTGTGTGATTTATTGGTAAGACAACAATGCACGTTCTGTAAATATAAGCACAAACAAATCATGGTACACCCCTCTGTAAATTTCCTCTATTGCTAAAGTGTCTACATTAATAAATGCAGCAATGATGGATTAGTTCAAACAATAGGTTCTATCACAAGTTACTTGGTCATTAAGATGGGAGCACACTTGGATTCCCTGACAAGGATATAGGACTTTAGGTGACGGTAACATGGGACAAAACAACATGTCACTTAGGGTATGGCCTGATGCCCTTGAGTCTGCGGGAGGTGGTTAGTCCTGGGGAGACTGGAGAAAGGGGCTGCCTCAGTTTCTGTGCTATAGACTGCCCTCTCTGAACCACTTCTGTATCTTACAAGAAAGACTAATCTGCATCTATGCCTGGCTACCATGCCCTGACCTCACTTTTTTAATGTGTTTCAGGCACAAGACAGGTATTTCCTACATTGTAGTGTCTGAATCCCTCTCATATTGGATTCTTATTCACTTTTGCTTTCTTTATATCTGGTGGGTGGGAACAGGGAGAATTGCACTCAGTTTCTTTGGACAGATTCCCCAAAAGGAAGAAACAAGTAAGTAAATGCATACATTTTTAAAAACAGTATTAGTTTTTACTTGCGTTGAGGCTGACAGAAGAGAGAAGCTGGCTGACAGGAGGCAGTGTGGTGTGTCTGTTATCACATCTCGTACAAAGTTTGATGTAGCCAGCTGGCAAATACCAGCGACTCTCCTGAGTTCATAGCTCACCCTGTTTGTGTTGACATTTCTGGCAAGGAAAGGTAAAGAGTTATCCCAGCTGCAATAAGCTGTGAGGTCTCGCTTTGTGTTTCTCATAATTTGCCTGAAATTAAAGTCTCACTCGGCAGGAGTGATTCACATGTCAGCACTTCCCATCGTTACTACTAGCTGGGGGACCTGTAGTGGGAGGATGCTGTGGGAGATGGTACCCATAGTGTTCCAGTTCCAGCTCCATAACTGCACACCAGTAGCCTCACAGCTTACACCTTCCTTTCCTGTCTCCAAAAACCTGACTTTGTTTTAACCTGGCTCCCCTAAAAAAAGCAGCACAGAGTTGATGTGAGGTGCTGCAGCCCCCAAATGAGCCCTGTGTGTTGCTGGAGAGGCAGCTGTGGGGATGCTCATGAAGGTCCTGAAGAAAAGCCTTCAAATTAGTATGTTGACCATGTGTCCTTGTATGGGGGGACTTGCTGTTTTAGCAGGGAGGGCTCTGCCCTCCCGTGGCTAAGTCACCTTTCTCACTGTTCACAGCATGCCATACTTATGCTGTTTGCAATTAGGAGTCAGTTGGGATTGGTTTTCACCAATTGTTTGATATTAGCTGCTGGATAACATAGAGAAGCTTTACCTGAATTCCTGCCCAAGTGCACACCTTGTAAAACACCTTTGACTCTAAAGAAGAAGCTGATGCCGACAGTGGGTTTCCTTTGAACTATCAGAGTCCATTTCAGCTTCAGATGCCTTCGCACAGAGCCCTTGACTTTATCATTAATATTGAAGGCTTTGGGCCTGATTCTTTTCTCCTGCCAGGCTTACTTCTAGGTGACACTGGAATGATTTTCCTCTTGATTCTTATATACCAGAACAAGACAAAAATCTGATTTCCAACATCAACCTAGAATATATATTAAAACCCCCCCAAAAACCAAACACTCAAAAACTGAGCCAAAACTGACAGGCCTTTTGCAATATAGTGGAAATATAAGGCACATGTGATACAAAATTGGTTGGAGTTGTTTGGAAAGTTTACTTTCGTTGTAGTGGTCTTCAGACACAGGGTGTAATGGCATGGCATTTTGTCTTAGCACATGAAGCCTTATTAAAAATATAGAGTGGATACTGGATATTGCACTGGTATTTTAAATAATTATAAAAGAACCAGTGATGAAGTCTGGAGAATGTTTTCTTTCATTGCATTTAGATGCCAGAAAAAAATCTGATGTTTTAGCAATCTAAATTTTGCTGAACATATTTCTGATTAAATACTTCGTCCTTTGAATGGCTGCTGTAGTTTAGGTGGAATATGTCAAGTACTTCTATCATTATCTGATGTTCTTTAATAGACTTAACACAGCATCTCTTACTGAGAGGTGGCAGCAGCATATTTGACCTTTAATTCTCCTCTTCCATTTCCCAGGAAAGGAAAGGGTACCTGTTCTTCCTACAGCACTGAACATGTTGTGGAGGTTGTTGGACAGTAAACTTGCTCTCACACATGTGCTCTGGTTAGGCCACGATAGTACTAATTAAAAAGTCCACAATTAAAAGTCATCAAGAAGAAAATGCTTAAAGAGTGGTGATAAAACTATGACTGAGCCAGAGCTGATTTTTGAACCACTGCAGCAAAAGCAGCAAGGCTCTGGGGAGGAAAGTTCCTCCCTTAACTCTTTGGCCTTTTTAGCCTTCTGTACAAGCAGATGCTTGGGGATGGCAAGTTTTCCTGAAAACCAATTTATAGGACCAGTTAAATAAATGCATATAGTTTCAAAGTCACTTTCTTTGTGCCTTTGTCCATCTCCCCTACCAAAATGGTTCATGTTGATTTTCCTCCTGTTAACCAAGATTTTCAGGAGATAAGATTCAACACAGCAGTTAATTGTCAAATTTATTAAACGTTAAGGCACCAGTTATCTGAAAAAGAAGTTCTCCAGACAATTATTAAGGTCTGGAGAGGGTATTTTCTCATTGCATCGGAGGTAAACTTCCATTTGAATCAATATTTAGTGTTCAGTGGCAGGGTCCCAGGAGGTATGTGAGTTATTGATAAGTGGGTTTAGATGTCTTTGTTTAAAGTATTTTGTTGTTTATATCTCTAAGTCCCCCCAAAGCAGTAAATTGTCAGACTTGGTTTAAGTGTTAGTGGTTCTGCTGTCAAATCTAGTGAACCAGGTTCTATGGCTCCTAAAACATATTTGAAAGCCTTCACACCTTCATGTGGTGCTGCTTGGAGCCTTTATCAAACCCAACATTTGCTGATCTGGCATTGGCATTATAGATGAAAAAGAGAAGAAACATTTCTTCATGCTGACTGCATGGGAAGCTGTGGTGCTGAAGTGGTAACTTGCAACCCAGATTTCTGGGAGGCAGAAAAAGTTTACATTGAGAAAAAACAACTGCTGTTCTGATTGCAGTTGTAAGCAGCGTTGGGACAAGTCAGAACACAGAGGTGAGGGCAAATAATGAGAATATGCACCTCCAGCTCCACTGATGTTTAGGACAGACACCTACTGGGTATGATCCAAAGCCTGCTGAAAGGAGGGAATGTTTTTGATGATGCTGGTTGGCTGTGGCCTGGGACTGTGATGAGTTACGGAAGAGGGAGCAGATTCTGTGTTTGCCTGGTGCTCTCTCAGGTGGTGGAGCTCGGCTGGCAGGAAGCATGGTCTGAAGACTCAATCTGTGAGCACTTCTCCATTCTTGGCTCTCAACTCCTCACCCAAACAGCCTGTGGCTAACTGGCCATAGTAAGAAAGTCCAGGGGACGTCATGGTGAATAAGATCTCTGAAGCAACTCCTTCCTTCAAATAGTGCGAGTGGGAGACACCAGTGAGACTTTTGCTCTCCGTGGGTGGAGCTGTGTGGTCCTACTTCCTTGAGAGATGCTCCGAGAAAGTTCTTTTGCACCTGATTTTCCTTGCAGTGGATCAATTCTGTGTGATGGTGCTTTGGGTTGTACATTGGCCTAAATGTTCCCTGTCCCCACACGGTCTCTTAAAAACCTAATTTCTGCCAGTGCCTGCTGGCACTGCCCTGTCCACAGATGAGTTGGTGTTATTACTTGCTGTTACCATACTGATTGCTCTCCAGGGGAATGACCATCACATCAAGGTTTCTGCTTAGCACAGGATGTTTCCTGCTCCTGCTGCTTCAACCCCAAAATCTTAACTTTAAAAAAAGGGCAGATCTTTTCTTCTGTCATCACCCCAGCTGTGCTGTCAACTCCACTTGTGAAGGCACTCTGAATAATTGATTTCTGCCTTGTGCAAAACCAAAGGCCAAGGAAGATGACATTGACACTAGTAGGTAATTTGTCTTAAAATTCTTAGTGAGGCAGTGACCTTGCATAACTGAGGGGCCCGAAGATGAGTCCCACCAATTCTGTGTTCCCTACGATCTTGTCAGCACTTTAAAACTAGTTGGGGGCAGGTACTGACTAAATCTGTGCACACACACTCCTGTGCTGTACTACACCAGTGCAAGAGTTACTGAGGGACAGAGCCACGTGTAAGGAAGTCATTGATGGACCGTGCAGTGCATGGAGCTTAACCACTGCTGGACAAATGCCTTGTGAAGCCTTCTTTCCCCCTGGCTTGATAAGCAAACAAAAATACTTTCTCATCCTTAAGAGATGACAATATGCCTTCACAGAGAGGAGAGGAAATTAAAAAATTAAAGGAAACGCAGAAAGATTTGACTGTCTTCCCAGCATCCTATGTTTCCTTAGGCTTTGCTCCAGTGCTTGCATTGTCTGTACTGTTAGTAACACTGTGTTTTCCCCTGCTAGTTAGCTACTTTTATGTCCTTCCCTCTTTTTAAAAATATGACCTTTGGCTTTTGAGCTTTCATAATTACTATTAATCTGTTCAATAAGGACAAATAATAGAAAGGGGAAAAAATATAATCTGGTCTGTCTGACTTCAGTCTTTGACCCTACTATATTCTTATTTAGAAATGCGTCTCCCCCTGCCTTGGGGATGCTAACCCCTGCCTGGAAGACGGCTGCTGGAAGCACAGGGCTTCTCCTGTGTGCTTCCATTGCAGCCTTGTGTAGAGGAAAACAGGCTTCCTCTTGTTTCTAATTAGGTCTTGGTGTCCTGCTCTTCCCACTGCCTTTTTGACCTGCTATTTGTATTCAGTAGCCACAGTCATCCTCCGACTCAACCTCCAGTGCCCAAGAGGCCTCTCGGTGTCATGCGTTGCCTGGAGCTGTGCCTGGGGTATTGTTTTATTATTCAAAACCTCAGACTCAGTCAACTCAAGATGATAGTCCTGTGATCAAAGCTGGCCCTAAAATACCTTGTGCTTTCTTCTATGCCTTGCAATTTCAGAGCAAACATACTTTTAAACTTCAAATATTTGAGTGATGTGTTTCTCAACCCTTTTCAAGTAGTTTCACTCTGTCACTGTACTTCTCCTGAGTGGGATCCAGACCAGTCTTTGTCCACCGACTGTCCCCCTTCACAAACTCCCCATATTATAATACAGCACAAAGTGAACAAATATTGAAGATAAAGCTGAAGGCCAGAAGAAAATTCCTTTCCTCTTGTCTTAGCCATGAAAGCATCTTTCCAGCACCTAGTGCTTGAGTAAGTCTCCTCTAATGCCTGAAAGCTCTGCTCACCTCCGCCTTGCTGGCTGACTGAACTCACGTTGCCTGTGTCTCCTTCCAGGATGACAGCCAGGAAATTATTACAGTGCAATTTAAAGACCATAAAATACAGGACGAGCAGATGGCAGGTCACGTCTCCTTCCCATGAAT
Organism: Rhinoptilus africanus; assembly: GCA_013400135.1. Taxonomy (NCBI): domain Eukaryota; kingdom Metazoa; phylum Chordata; class Aves; order Charadriiformes; family Glareolidae; genus Rhinoptilus; species Rhinoptilus africanus. Next base: position 1,202,746 of record VXBO01001564.1, on the reverse strand, counting down.
AGCCTGTGTCACCGTGGCACTGCTTCAGCGCATGCTGAGCCGCACTCACAAAGTCCAAACAAGAACCATCACCGGTGGAGATGATGTCTGTCAAGGCAACATCCCAGCCGCACAGACCTTACGACTGTGACAAAGAATTTGGGCATTGGCAAGAAGCTTTAGTGACAATGAGCTTTAAACACCTGCTGCTAAGATAATCACAATAATCTGTCTGCCAGCTTTTTCCTAATGTGCATTTTCTAATTCATTGTGGGAGGCAAAATCCTTTGACTGGTGGAATGAAGACGTGGCACTGTGACTATAATTTACATTGTTAAACAACTGGAAGGAGCAGCTATCAAAAGCTGGAAATCCTATCCAACACAGAATAGCTGCCTCCACAGATTAATTTAAAAAAAAAAGATGAGAAATTAGTGTTTTCATAGAAAGGAACTCCTGATGCAAGGCATCCTCGGTTCTGTGAAAGGGATTTAAAAAGCATGTGTCCCAGTTGCAGGATTTGCTGTGATTTTGTTCCCCTTCTGATCTTTTTGAGTCTGCCCTTGGAGTAGGGGATGTTACCTTTTACCTCTCACTGCTCTGGGGACTACTGTGCTTTGAGGGGACAAGATGCTGGAATGGCCATTGTGGTCATTCCTGCCGTCCCAAAGAGGATGTTTTTGAGCAAATTAATTTCTCTTCTATCTAATTGGGAAACGCAAACAAAGCTCTGTCATGTATTGGCCCTTGGTGCAGCAGTCAAGATGATCCCCCTTTCTGCATTAATTACAAAACACCTCTGCTCCTACGAGCAGCACTTTGCCAAAGAACTCTGTACGTTACCTATTAATTAGCAACACAGTCGGGTGTATTTGATGCATAGGGACACACCATAGTGTAAACATTGTCATCATTCCTTTACTGATAGTGGTACTAGAACAAAAGAAGGATCTGGGATTCAGGAGTTTCTTGGTAGAATGGGGTTAGTAGTTTGATAGAAAACTGTCTTCTCAAAAAAATGAAGAAAACAATCTAAATGAGCCACTGAGCTCTAACAGCAGGGCCAGCAGGTAAGTAACATGTACTGAGAGAAGCACAGCTATTCAGAAATCATTCCTTACACAGTTTATTTTCAATTAATGAAGGTGATTTTTTCTCTTCCTTTCACACCCAAACCTCCTTTCGCCCCTGCCCCTAGAGGTGAGTGAGGGTGGCAGGGAGCAGACATTCAGCAGCTTGTCAACCTGCTGCCCAGCAAAGAGCGGCAGCTCAGGACCATGGTCCTGCCAGCGGAGCCTGGCCTGCATGAGACCTTCTCAGGCACATTTGCATAGCGCATGAAAAACACCTTTTCTTTTTTCCCTTTTAGGTGAAATCTGCTGTAATGTCACCCGGTTCTCATGTGAATATGTCCGTGCCCTGCAGAGGCTGTATTTGACACCCTTCTTGGCAAACTCCTCTGAGAGGCAGATGCTTGTGGAGCTGGGACTTGCAACTCCCTGCTCACCTCTGGAAACAGCCCTTTCAAGGACGTTTTCAAGGCATGTTTGCAGAGGCTTGCACTGCTGCTTGCTGTTCATGCTGTGGAATAAATTGGATTTTACTATCTGCAGCTGCTTTTGGCACCTTTCACTAGTACAGAAATTCCCATTGTGATCTGTGAAAAAATAACCAGCAAAAATTCTTCATTTTCTAGGAAATATTCCTGGGCAAAATGTCACCTTTCATATAGGCTGGCTGAACTTAGTCAATTGTACCATTTATTCAACAGGGAGCATTATAGTTTGCACTTTGCATTTCTAAGAATTGGATTTGCTAAATGGAGCACTTCCCACCAACAGAGCCAGAGTTGTGTTATGCTTTTTTTTTTTTTTGCAGCTGGAAGCCATTTTTACTTGTATCATAGAGCTTCTCAGCGCTGCTGAATCTGGCTTAGTGTTTCTCAAGGGACGGAGGAGGGATTGCTAATAGCTTTCCAACCCACTTTATTCTCTCTCTTCATAATGCAAACTCTCAGCAAAACAGGCTCGAGCAAGGTCTTTGTCCTGGGTGACTTTTTGCTAAATAAGTTAGCAATGCTCTAGTTAGCAAAATCTCTGATCCCCCGTGGATGTGTTCAAACTGACTGGTACACTACATTGGGGCTGGGACAAAGATAACGTGAGAAGTGCTAAGAGAGGAGTTGTGTCACGTTTAAACCTTAATGCGGCCAATACCCAACATGCATACTCAGCCCTTCCAGGGAGATAAAGAAATATTTTGACCTGAATCAGAAAAACCTATCATTTTACTCACAGAGAATCTGAAACTGGTCCATTTTTTCTCTCTTTCACAGATGAACAAACAGAATAAGGTGTCTTGCATCAGAGAATGAGTTCACTTTGCCTTTCAAGAAGAACATTTGTTTCTTTTATGTGAAATTTATCAATAAGCGTGTTTTCCAGAGCAATTTTACTTCCTAAAAATATGTATCCAACGTTTTGTTAGATTTTTTTTTTAGACTTCCGTGGAAGTTGTGTGCTGTAGGGTCATCCAGAAGGGAGCAGGTACATGTAAAAACTTACTGCAAATTCTTCCACACTTCCTTCTCCTTCTCCTTCTCCTTCTCCTTCTCCTTCTCCTTCTCCTTCTCCTTCTCCTTCTCCTTCTCCTTCTCCTTCTCCTTCTCCTTCTCCTTCTCCTTCTCCTTCTCCTTCTCCTTCTCCTTCTCCTTCTCCTTCTCCTTCTCCTTCTCCTTCTCCTTCTCCTTCTCCTTCTCCTTCTCCTTCTCCTTCTCCTTCTCCTTCTCCTTCTCCTTCTCCTTCTCCTTCTCCTTCTCCTTCTCCTTCTCCTTCTCCTTCTCCTTCTCCTTCTCCTTCTCCTTCTCCTTCTCCTTCTCCTTCTCCTTCTCCTTCTCCTTCTCCTTCTCCTTCTCCTTCTCCTTCTCCTTCTCCTTCTCCTTCTCCTTCTCCTTCTCCTTCTCCTTCTCCTTCTCCTTCTCCTTCTCCTTCTCCTTCTCCTTCTCCTTCTCCTTCTCCTTCTCCTTCTCCTTCTCCTTCTCCTTCTCCTTCTCCTTCTCCTTCTCCTTCTCCTTCTCCTTCTCCTTCTCCTTCTCCTTCTCCTTCTCCTTCTCCTTCTCCTTCTCCTTCTCCTTCTCCTTCTCCTTCTCCTTCTCCTTCTCCTTCTCCTTCTCCTTCTCCTTCTCCTTCTCCTTCTCCTTCTCCTTCTCCTTCTCCTTCTCCTTCTCCTTCTCCTTCTCCTTGAAAAGCTTTTTCTTATTCCCATCATACAGTGAAATGAATCTTTAGATGGCAGATACTGGACTCTGACAGGCATCTCATCTTGTACTGAGGCTAGTGACAGTCTGAAAGAAATTGCTCATCTGAGTCAACGGCCAGCTTCTTCAATTGTGTTTGTCTTCAGCGCTAATTTCATTTCTTTGCTCAGTTTTCCTGGAATCTGAGCACACACACTGACCTGATAAATAACTGAAGTCGGCAATGAAGATAAAGGAAAGTTCTACACTCCAAAGGTCAAGCTAGCCTCCAAATCATATTTGCCCTAATGGAGAACAAATGCAACACTACCAAAAGTCAAATGAATGTTTAGTCACCTGAGAAAATACCGTTATAAACTGAAATGAGCTCTCATTATTTTTTCCATTTTATTTCTTTAATTTCTCCTTGGCTTCTGCCACAAAACTAAAAATAGGGGCATTAGTCACAGGGTACTTCAGAGGCACCCTCAAGGCAGAAGCAAGGTTCTAAGGTAAATCAGAGCTGGTGGCTCTTAAAATGGATGAAATTGCTTGTATTAGGCCTTCAGGATGCATATTTTCATTTACTTGATTTATTCTTTATTGTTTAAGCTGTGATGTGAAGTGGCACAGACGCGACGGAGCCAGGCTGATGAGGGACTTTATACTGAGCTGTCAGGGCAGAAAATCCCATTGCGAAGGGACCCTTTCCTCAGGGCTGTTTGTGAGAATGGAGCAGCAGAAAGCTAAGTGAATGATTTAAAGCGAAAAAAGGAAAAAGAGAAAAGACACATGGGGAAATAGGCAGGTAAATTATCTGACGTGCTGTTAGGCACCAAGGCATTGGACAGCCTGGTGCAAATGGCTGCAGAACTGGGCAGAGGACAGAATCAGACCTCTTTCTGGAGGTGAGGAGGTGATCCCTTTCTGGAAGTGAGGAGGAGCTGGTCCTTTTCTTCTCCTCGCAGCCCGGGAGATGCTGGTGACTTGTATCCTGATTATATCCATAAGCTCTCCTCTACCTTCTACGTGCTTTGAGCGTGTGAATGCAAAGGCTAGTTATTGTCTGGTCCAATATTTCTGGCAATATTTTTGGAGTACAAAAGGGGGTTAGTAAATCCTTTTTTTTTTTTCTGTCATTGCTGATGTCATCAGGTCCCATCCCCGTGTCATTGTATCACCCGCATCCTAAAAAGAACATCCTGGATAAAGCATCTTGGAAATAACAAGGTGTTTTGTTGATAGATGTGCTGCCTTCTGGCGGAATAATTGAACCAGCAGGGCCAAATACTGCTTTAATAGCAAGTCCGGGACTTCCTCTTGCAATTGCATCTTGGAAATTCCACAAACCACATTTATTTTGCAAAGCACTGAGAGAGAGAAAGGAGTTACTGTGGCGGCAGGTATTAGCACAGATTGGGGAAGAGTGGAGAACCTTTTATGTATCCCACTGTGTCCCTGTAAAATCTCAGCACTGTCTTACCTCACTTGATATATGTTTTGTTACTATGGGCATATGAGGCTTAATTGGTTATGGGAACTTTTCTACTTAGGTTAAGTGCAGTTATAGAGTTCATTAAGTTTAAGTGCAGTTATGGAGTTCATATGTATTATAGAAATCTCTTTGTAATGAAACTTCATCTGATTTGTGTTCATGATGGCAAAAGTAATTCCAAATGGTTGACTTGCATGTTAATGTAGGACATGGAAAAGGGTGGACACATCAGTAATACCTTTGAGTTTCTGTGCTACAGAAACATACGTACATCATAACAGAGCTGTCAGCTGAGTTTTTTTCACCTATCCAAGATGGTGTGTGGGTTTTACAGTAAGTTACTTTGAACCAGTTTACTGAAGGATGTCTTACTGTATTTTATGGCTTTTGTTTATCCATTTGTTTTGCCTTTGTAATGGGAATTCATTTGATGGAAGTTCCCTGTAAATTTCAAATGCAAAGTCCCCAAACAAAAATCACCAAGCAACTCTTTTCTCCCATCAAAATATTTTCAGAAGAAAATTCTGATTTTTGTCAAAACTATCTTCTCTTCCAAAAAAACCCCCAGGCAATATCATGGTTTGTTTCAATATTAATAGGAGCGGTCAGAGGTGGGGTATTTTTAGTGACGGCTGTGTCCCTTCTCTTTCATTCACTAGGTTTCCAGCTCGTGTATGGCTCCCCCAGTACTGGGACATTTGTCTTCTCGTGGCGCGTGTCAGTGATGCCTCTGGGAGATGCAGCCCAGTGACAGAGGCCAGGCTGAAGAGGAGACTGAGAGCAGGAGGTATGCAGCTGGATGGATACAGCCGTGGGCACTTTACAATCAGATATTTCAGTGGGGTTTTTTTAGTGAAGTCTTCTGCATTTTTCTTTCTTTTAGGTCATATCCCTTTCTTTCATTCCCTTTGGAATGAGAAGAAATATCAGTTTGTCAGATATCTTAATTTTTGACCAAATGCATACAGAGGTCAGCAAGAGTTTTGGTTTTTTCCCTGTTTCCCCTGTCAAGGAGTCAAAGCTAGCTCCATGAAAGCATGTCACTTTATAACACAAAATATCCAGTTTTAAGGACAAAAGGACAAATTCTTTTCTGGAGGAGGCAGGTTTGATGATTCACAATTGTAATGACATGTTTATTCCAGGGATAAACTTGGCCAACTGTTTATAAGTGAACACAATATAACAGATGTAAATGCAGTATATATTGTTTGGCTGTAGGAGAAGGAGTGCTGCTCCTGGCATAAAAACAACGAAGTGGATATATCTGAGAGCTAATATGATATCCTAGGCACTCCTCCATATATCAATAGAAGGAATAGTACTAAAAAGGCTGCTTCTCAGATTTTAATAAGATGGTGTCTGTGAAGATTACATTTGGCTTATAGTACAATATTTCATTTTTCTCAGTTCTTTAACATCTTTTTTAATAATACATCTGTGTGTACATTTTGTGGTTGCAACATATTTTAGGTCATTCAGTCAAGTGACATTAAAAAAAAAGTGCTAACAATGAATTTAAAATGCTGCGGGTAGATGGGTGCAATAGCTCATCTAGTAAGCAAGCTGTTACTGAAAAAAAAGTTACTGGTACCGTGTATGACAATTAAAGCAACTGAAAACGTTAGTTCAGCTCCATGTCACCAACGCCATCAGCAGGCAGACAGCTGCTGATGGGGAGATAACCTCAGTCAGACTGACCATGTCTGTTCCACCAGCAAAGATAAAGTTGGTTTTCCTGTCTCTGCATTGAAAATAGCCCATACCAATCCAGTATCCTGTTGAACAACTGGTAATTAATCTCCAGAAATCAACCATTCAAAGGAAATACCTAGTTCTCACTCAGCACTCTCCCTTGATCTTATAATTTGCCGTACCATTAGTGGGGCTACATCATGTACTGGGCTCTTATTCCAGCCATGCCTTATAACCAGATGTTCTGGAAGCTGGAGACAAGAGAAATTCCTAGATATTGTTGATTTAATTTTCTTCCCAATATTCAGATCCTGCTATTCAAGTAGATATGACACCACTGTTGTGTTTACTGAAAAACAAACGATGTTTGCAGTGGTGGGAAAAATGTCCATCTATACCTCATCTTAGATTCGACACCTGTGTCAACATTCCCACTTGAATAAGAAAGGTGTATTTCTCTACTAGTTGGCAGAAGTACAGGCAACCCGGCAAGTATAAACTGCACCCCTGAAAATTCCTGTTCCTGTAACTGGGGTGGCAAAGAGTGACATTAGTCTTTTGAGCTGAAAGCTCAGAGCTGGCCATTGCTGCTTTAACTGAAAGCGTGCAGAATGGAGTAGAAAATGTCATTACTTTTATGTTAAGTGAGCGAAAATGTGCAAATCATGGAATATGCAGCAGTTCTTTAAATCTCTTGAGGACAAAATAGATCTGTATAAACTTTGCTGTAACTTATTTGTTCGTGAGGCCAAATTTCATGAAAAGAATAGCTCACAGAAATTATTTGTTGATTTAAACTTCTCTAAAGGATCTAACTGAAGTTCTTGTGCTGGCACATTTGCAATAGGCATTTCAGTGGAAGGGTGGCTCAGAGTAAAACTTCTTGGTGCGTAGAATTCTGGATTTAATATGTTCAACACCATTAATTGTACCAGCTATTTACTTAGTATTTTACAGGCTCAAATTGTCATTCTCACTGATTTATGCAACAGTCAGGATCTTCTATACATTCTAACCTTGAAGCAGGACGTTAAAATCAGAAGCTTCATGTCACCCAGAAAGTCAGCAGCAGTGTTAAGGTTGGTCCCAAAGTCACCAGAGGCACCTAGGGACTTCTTCCTCCATTTTACTGTTCGTGGACACTTGTATGGCTGAAGTTTAATTTAGGTAATTTTTCAAGAAAAGGGCAATTCTTTCAGTGTGTCTGATGAAACAGAATATGTATAAGGAATGACCAAAAATTATTTTAGGAATAATCAGAAATGTTTAATTTAGCTGAGAGAATACCCAATAGGCACTGAGGCACAGATCTAAACTGAATAGCTACCAACAGTTCTCTTTATGGCCACCTTGTGAGCAGTCTACACTCTCGAATATATTAAGCAGCTGTGAGTAATGAACAAGCTTGTAAAAATTAATATGTTTTTTGGAGGGACAGTTAATGACCTGAAGAAGGGCTAAATTTATTGAACAGGTAATTTATTTAATGAACAGTTTGACTCAAGAGCATGGCGCCTCTGTTGCAGCTCGCAGCTGGACCTGAGGGGCCTGTATGTTTTACTTGGGTATAAACTGCCTTGTCTATATTTTAGCGCTACGGTAGATTTCTGGCCTTTGCAGCAGCGTGTGAACAGTTAGATAATGACAGCAAGCAGAATGGGAACAGCAGAGTTAAGTCCTGGAGGAGCATCACCCTGGCCAAGATAGAGCATGATTGAAAAGGGGGTTGGGCTTGTAATTGAACTAGCAAAAACATCCTGAGGGGTGACGCTAGCAAATTTTGGAAGGGAATTAGTATGTCATCCTTCAGACTGTAAAGTAAACTTTATTAATGGCTGGGATGAGACTGTTTTGGAATGAGAAAATTATCTCCTGTGTCCCTGGTGCAGCCTCTCTCTGGTGGATCTGAAGTTGTCTGGTGTCCTGCAGCAGGACCTATGCAAGCCAGAGGCTTGATCTCTTTTAGCATCTTTTAAATCTTGTAGACGCTTCCAGGACAGTCATGGTGTGGGCATGTATAGTAGAATATGATGGAGAAGCAACTTGCCTATTCCCATGGCAGGTTGTTGATAATTAGATTTTCCCAAGGCATCCGGAAGTGCTCACTAGGCGCTTGACTCGGCTGGCCGATCCCATATGCAGTTTTCAGCCTTACTATGCTTAAAGCTAGATCAGTTAGGGAGAAGAATTTAGTTTTCTGTATATTTGCTGATACCTGTACTGGTGTTTGAAAGGAAATGGCTGACCATAACTCTCCCATACAAACCAGAGAGAGCAAATCAACGAATAAGCTGTGTGATATCATGCCAAGGAGGCCACTTCCCGACACCTGCAGCATATGAAAGGGGATATAGCACAGCTATTTTATAGCCATGGGAATACTCAGCTTCTGGTTAGCAAACAGGATTAATGAATGATTGTTTTGTTGATGAAAAACATCTAGCATTTGTGGACTGTTGAGGGAATCAGGTGCCAAGAAGAAAATGTGCTAAGCCACTGCTTTTAGTCCCGAGTGGAGATGCAGCCGTTGGAACTGGGAAAGGGTATGTTCAAGAGTGGAAAACAGATCGATAAGTGGTTCTCAGGGAGCAAAGTTTGGTGCTGGTTAAATGGTCAACCTACAGGGAGCTAGAGAAGGAAAAGCTATATAAGGAAGGATGATAAAAGCTGTTACAGAAAAAGGGATTTAATTGTTAAAAGCAGAGCCATACCCGATTCAAGATTTTTTCATATTAAAAAAAAAAAAAAAAAAACCTAACCCATAGTGAATAAAGCATCAATTTTCCTACATTTTAAATGAGATCTAAAAAAGAACTCAGTAATGGCATTGGTTGCCATGGTGTTTAAAGGTGCAGCTCCACAGACACTTCAAATAACAGCAGACGCTTTTATCTGCCTATGTGGCTGAGTTAATTTTCATCTGCTGGAATTATTCATTTAGTTTGCTTTAATTATTCTATATTGGCAGTATCATAAAAGGGCCTGATCCGGCCATCTTAATACAGACAGAGTTCTGCTTTACTCCAGAGGAAGAAAGATTAGATGCAAGCTGAAGTAGTCTGGAGATGCAAATAGGAATGCTGTGGCTCTGGGCTTGCAGAGATGCACATAGAAACTCTGCTGATGGCACAAATGTCTGTGTAAATATGGGTCAGGGCAGAACTGAGGAGAGAAACACTCACCAGGGTCTGGAGTGTCAAGGTGCATAGAAAATCCACAGAAGAGTTAGAATCATAGAATCATAGAATCATAGGGTTGGAAGGGACCTTAGTAGATCATCTAGTCCAACCCCCTGCTGTTAACCCAGGCACTGACCCTCTCCCGGGTCTGTTTGGAGGGACTGCTGAGGTTGGAAGATTTGGTCTTTTGTCCTCCCAGGTTTTGCCCTTCTTTTCCAGAACAGTAATATCCCCATCTTGGGGACCTTGGTGACACAGACAAAGCCTGTCCCCTCACTACTCACCTCCAAACAGCTGGTGTGTTGGACCGCCCCATACGAAACAGGCTTTTGAGCTCACTCCTTATGCATGTCTTTTGTGGCACTGGGAATGGTTATTGGCCGGATAAAAAGGTTACTAAGTAGATGGGACCTACAGTTGTGTTTCCAAATCCCTATCGCACACGTTGGTCTGACTTTTGAAGTGCTGAACATGGGCTGCTGCCATGGCCTTCAGTGGTACCTGCTGGGTGGTCGCTGCCGCCGACAGCAGCAGCACTCGGTGAGTGCTGAAATCCCCGCTCCTGCACTCTGCTTCCCGTCGCATCCCCGTGCCCATGAACTTGTTTAAGATCTTGGCTCATGTACACAGTTTATTGATCCTGTGCTTTACTACCTTTGTATCTCACTGGCCTAGCTCCCTCTGTCCCCTTGTATTTTGGCTAAGAACACAGCCATCAATACTGGCATGTATCTCTAAACACAAATACCTTTTTCCTGTATTTGACTTAAAACAGGATCAACCTGAAAGAGGAAAAATTAGAAACTGATGATGTGAGATGATGCAGCCCTGTGTAACTGTACTTTGGCTGTCATTTAAAACAGGTGATCAATAAATACATTTACCACGTTTTCTCTCCAAGTACTGGTTGTCACGTAATCTGCAATGAAATGGCATTCAGAGACTCAAGATCTTTTCCAGCACCCTTGCTATGCTTTATTTTATTGATTTTTTTCCTTGTTTCCCTTAGAAGCATGAGCCAGGAACCCTCTGTTATTAAAAGCAGTCCCGGTTGCACATACCTTTCATTTCCTTTGGATTACATTAATTGCCTGACAGCTAAAAGTGATCTGGGTTTTTCAGTCTTCAGCACTGGACTGTAAGAAATATTTACCAGCTACAGCAGATTTATAAAGATGCCACTGAGATGCCTTGAGACTAACAATCAGAAAACACGGTGGCAAAACAACACTATTTTTCAAGGTTAAATGCTCAGAATGCTAAAAAGGAATTGCACATAATAAAGCCAAACAAAGACTTGGATTCAGCCCATTTTTTCCTCGACTTGTCTCACATAAAAGGAAGATGCTGGTGGTTTAAAAATGATTGAACAGCGTCAAACGACAATTAGAAATTTAATAAGGGAGCTTTAATTTTAATTTGGTTTTGGTTTTGTAGTCCAAATATCCGTTAGTGTCAGCCCCCTACCTCTATTGCACAGTCATTTTCTTTTCATGCATGCCTTGTTCCCTATCTTTGTAAGATTCGCTTAGCTGACGATGGCTGGATGATACTAAATAAAGAGCAGCTAATGTGAAGGAGGGATTGTCCAGGCTGATGTTAGCAATCTGGAACTCAAATATGTCCTGCATGACTTTGAACAAGTCATTTAGCCTCCCTGCACCCTGCTTCCCAGGTATAAAGTGCAGCTAATAGCACTTCTTGCTCACGGGGGGTCGGGAGGATAACTGCTTTTGGAGGTGCTCAGGTACTATGGCAACTGGACCAGGAAAGGAGCTTCAACAGAGGAAATACCCTTTGGACGTGTACTGGGAAGGCAATGATACAAAATCTGCAGGCTTAAATGCATCAACAACTTCGGAGCTTTGTTTCAATGACAGAATTAATAGGCCTGATCCTCATTCAGCCACAGCCACCACTTCTTGTGCGCAAAAAGACCCATCTTAAGGCCCTGCGTCGCTGGCAGAGATGCTGTCCTCTAGACATAAATGCGTACTGGGGTCTTTTGCACTGCCTGGAAGCAGTGACTGAGGTCCCCACAAATTATATTCCTTGCCTTGAAATCATTTCAGATTTGCAAGTGAAAAAATGAAACTTGAACTTCAAGAAATAGATCTTTACTGACCTTGGTGTAATTTATAATTCAAAATGCAGTGTTCTATGTATAAAACCAATAGAATTGAACCATTTAAAATTGGTCTGCAAAGGCAGTAATAACCGTTCTTTAATGATACTCAGTGAGAAGAGGTGATGCAAAATATTACTAATTCTCATCCAAGTGACCTTGTATAAATTGTTTATGTTTGTCCATGTTTCAGGTAAATGCTGTACACTTACAGATTTATAAATTATTTTCATTCGAAAGCAAAGGACTTGCTCAGAGGGGATGATGCTTGCAGCAGCATGCCTGGTCCGTCCTGCGGTTCTGAGAGCCAGGGAGAAGTGGACCACCTTCCATGGTGAGTGAAGATTGTAAATAACAGAGGTGCCCTTCATCCCTGCTGTACTGGCCTCAGTTTGAAGGCCATCAGAAAGAATTGGTAGCAGCAGGGAAAAGCTGGAAGCAGTAGTCTTTTTCTTCCTTTCAGTGCCTCACTGTGAGCTTAAGAGAGGCTGTTATGAACTGCCAAGCTGGTCAAGTAAGCCATCTTCCTGGGGCTACCCAAAACTGCCTCCAAAGGCAGCTAAAACTCCCTCAGCGGTGAGGAAATTGTTGAACCCTTTGCTACTTTCTGAACTACGTTTTTGTAGCACCACAAGTCTGTGCTGGGAACAGATTTGAATACTACCTTAATGGGGAAAAAAGGAGCAGAAAAGTTCCACAGTGGTATAGCCTTCCTTTAATAACAATTGAGACATCATCGACAGGCACTGCTGTCTTCCCAAGCCTTTCTTGAGATTTTAATTTCCCTTAGGAGGTGGATTAAGTTTAGTCCATTTGACCATAGTTTTTCTGAAAGGTGCTATTTCTGCAAAGGGGGAAGCTGATGGAGGTGAGCAGCAAAGCTTCTGTTGCAGGTGGCCTAGACAGCTCAGTCTGGATGGCCTGTTACTCAGCAGCTTCCTGAAATCGGTTTGCAATAGGTAGGTGACCCAGGTACTTCCAGCAGACCAGAAGTGTGAGCCGATAGAGAACGCTGCAGGTTGCGAGCAGTTTAGCACCGCGGGGTGGCTGGTGCAGCAGTGGTTGGAGCAGGGTCAGCCCTCGCACTGTACAGTCTCCATTACACAGGACAGAGCAGCCGGTGGCAAGGAGTTTTACGGTCTAGTTAACATCTACGCTATTGACTTGTGTGTGTGTATGTGGGAAGCTGAGGGACATATCCTAACTATTGTACGGAAATACATCATTATTATGAATAGGAGATACCTACAGGGGCTTGAAAGTTTGGATTAAACTCCTATACAGACTCTGTTGAAAAGCATCTTGATGTCAGTTTGTCAATCTATTTCCAAAGTGAGTTAAGAAAAATAATTAAGACTGTTTTTATTTAGATGAACTTCTCAATGACATAATGTGGTTTTAACTAATCTGGTATAAATTAATATGTTTAACTTATATTATTCTTTCAGTGCACCTTTTGGTAGGTCTAAACGTAGTCTTTAAAATCTTCAATTATTTCAGACTTGTCAGCAAGTGGTAATGCTTGTTTTGAGATCACATCTTTGTGAGTTGTTTAAAAAGCTCTTTTTTTTTTTAATGCTTATAAGCTATTTTAAAAATAGCACGGATTTGTTTCATAAGCAGATGCTTGGTATTTCTCAGTTATTTCATATGACTGACCCTCTTTTGCCAACGTGGCACTGGAAGAGCTGTTTTGTTTTTTCTGCCTCTGAAGTACTGGACTGATGATCTTATTAATTTTGTGAGGTTATATCCTAGTATGACTCCAGATTTATTCTTCCATAATGAATATAGAAAGATTTTAAATTTTCAATGGATTAGAACATCACACCTGTTATTATTTCTTATTTTCTTCCCTCTGCCTTTTAAGTTGGAACGAATGTTTCTACCTTGGAAATGTGTCTCTTTCTCTGTGGGCCTTCAAAGTCCCTCAAAGCCTAAGGCTGGCTGCAGTAATCCTGCTTTATCCTTTTTTTTAACCCCTAAGAAGAATTAATCATGTGAATCATTACTCATGTGAATCTGCAGTACTCGTTTTGTTGCTGTTCTCAGTCTCAACTTTCACTGCTCTTGATGATTCAACTCAAACTGCTATCACATGTTCACTTTCAGGGAGAGGCTTTGGGGAACTTAAATTCTTCTTTAATCCTATCTCCAGCTAACAAAACACTATGAACCTTTGGAACAGAGAGTGTGTGTGTGTATGTGTGCCTGTGTGTGTGCATGTCTGTATAGGCTGACCTGCTTGAGAGATCCTTTCTTCAGGCTTTGCCTTATCTGTTTACAGATTCAGTTAAGACCATGGAAGTATTATACCTAGTGTTCTTTGGCTCCAAATGCTCAACTCATCTCTAAATTGGAGATGCCTTGGTAGTGGGCAAAGGAACTGAACTATTGCCTTTACAGACACACTTCAATGTTGTATATTTAACCCATAATTTCTTGCTAAAACAAATTGCTTCCCAGATTTGGTACTCCTGGGGAGCAGGAATGGTATTTGTGTTTGTGGAGGTCTTCTCATGGGGACTTTCGTTTTGGTCTTTTTTTTGTTCACTTGTTCTGTTAACCTGAAATACCAAGCTAAATTGGTTAATCCCTGTGTATTGGGTATAAATATACGAAAGGGCATAAATGTTTGCACAGTTAATCAAAAATCCTCCAAGGCTTGGACTGAACAAATCTCCAGCTTTGAGGTATCCTCCTTTTCACCCTGCATATAAACAGCAACAGCATAAACGGTCTGAACAGTTAGTTACATGCTGGTTTGCACTTCTCGGTAGCCTCAGCAGCAGATACCTGCACCAGTTCCTTTTCTTCCAATCCGTACTGTACTATGGGCGGACAGAAAGGGAAATCATTAGAAGTGGGGGACGTGCCCCATGGAGAGGATAGGAATTGTCAGCTGTGTTACAGCAACGGGTGCAGCGATGAGGGAAGGGAGCAGTGAGGTCCTTGAGGAGGTGGGAAGACTTTCACAAGCAAAAACCCCTAGTTATTTATCCAGTACATTTCCTCTTCCTTAAGAAAATTAGAGGAAGGTAGGAGATTAACTTACCTCCCCGTGTGAGAGGAACAATGCTCCAGGGAGAAGAGACTTAGTCTCCAGAGCAGCGCTGAGATATGAGAGCTGGCTCTGTTCTTCCCATTAGGATGAAGAAATCATTCTTCCCATTCTGCTGCAAACCAAATGAGTATCTGACTGAATGAATTTGAAGCAAACAGCTAATAAAACCTAAAATAAATGAGATTACTGAATCAAATCATAGAATGCAAAATATTTGTGTAATTGTATAATTCAAAGCTGTTGCAATATTAATGAATATTATAATACAATGATTAAACACAGGATTCACTTCCGTTTTGCAAATGTGCCTAAGCCTTTAATCTAGCAGGGTATTACAACATAGGTAAATTTTGTTAAACCTTTCTGTGAAAGTGTTGTATTTAAAAACACAACTACAAACCCCTTCCTGTTCAAAGCCCTCATCATGGCTCATTGTTTCCTTTAGTCTGCTTCTTCCCATTGTTGCTGGCTCACCTACTGTAGATAAAATGAGACAATGAGCAACTAAGATGACACATTGAGCTGTGAGAAACCAAAGATACAGTTCAGCACAGCTGAAGTCCAATTGCCTAAAGCACCCTTTTATTCAAATCCTGCCTTTTCTTTTCCTGTAGTCTGATCTAGGCTCTTGTATAAAGTGTTTTTTCTCTGAATAATCTTGCTGTTTGCTGTGAACTCTTTAAGAAGCAAGGTCGTACTTAATGGTAGTAAGTGTGGCAAAAAGTAGCCCCAGGAGAAACAGAAAACTCTAAATTGAACCCTTATTTATCTCAGCCCCTATTTATTTAAATTTTGTTTATACATCCCAAAGAGTCAAAAGTAAGCCAAACAGTGTTTTTTTCCATATGTGTTTTTGGATCATCTTCTCTTCAATAGCTAAAAAAAATGATGTTCAAACACCTTTGTGCTTCTTTCGAGCCTTAGGAAAGTTGCAGAACTTCAGTCCAGGCTGAACAAAATTGATTACTCCTATTTTCTACTGTCTGGTAACTAATCTTGGCTCCTTGGAGCCTTGCTTTAAGTTGTTCTACAGAGCTTTTGTGCTGTTGTAAATCACTGCTGTTGTCAAGATGGAAAAGTTTTGAGCTCCCATCCATCCTTAATGCTCAGTAGTGCAAGGTTGTTGGTTTGTCTCTGAACTCTGCTTGATCCTGGCAAGAAGCGGGGCAGATTTCTTGACTGTAGCCTTTATGTTAATATTGTGCAGGTTGCTGGTTTATGTCCTGTGATGGGGGCGAGGCTAAGAGGTTGTCCAGCCCCCCAAGTACCCTTCCTATCTTTTGTGTTTGAATCTGTTCAAGCCACAAAACTGGAACTGTGTGTGGATGCTGTGATAAACAGCTCAGGCGCTCCTGCCCTAAGGAAGGCAGATGGTTTTGCTGGCTCAGTGTCCCATGCTCCTCTCCCTCTCCAGAGAACTGTGGCACTGGGCCCCCTCATGTCCTCACATCCTCTCCCTTTCCCTCCTGCAATGTACAAATGATGGCCACACCAGTGTCAGTTCACAGAAGTGCCCATCAGGCCTGATTCAGCTCCACAGGCACCCAGCTGTAGGAACCAGGCATTTACCATTCTATTGGTGAGTAGACTGTAATATTGATGGACTGGAGAAAGTGTTCTTTCTCAAAAAGCTATTCCACCAATAGAAGCATCTCTCTGGACACTGGAAAACCAGTGAAGAAGGAATAGATGTGTTATGCCTAGAAATAGGTGTACATTTTTGCTGCAAGGGGAATTAATCATTTGAACAATTTGCCTTGGATTGCGCTGGATTCATTGTCACGTGAAGTCTTTAAATCAAACCTGGATGCCTTTTCTAAAAATAAGATCAAATTCGCTCGGAAGTTATGTGTCTGGTGAAGGACTTGCTGGGTGAAATTCTGTCATATGCAAGGTGGAGAAACCAGTGACCATTCTAGTCCCTTTTAACACTAAAATGGACATGAGGCAGTGCTAGGAAGGTGAGTGAACCTCTCCCACCCTCTGGGCTACCCAGCATTGCACTGCGTGGCACTACAGTGATCATGTGAAATGTCTCCATGCTTTATATTCCACATACTCACACCCATCCTATACTGCAGTACTGCTCTATCTCTGCTCCTGTATGTCTTTCTACACTTAGAAAAATGGGATTGGTTGTCCTTTTTATGCACTACTCCTTCAAAAGTACTGTGTGTCATGGGGGTGACTAATATCATCCCATTTGTCTTCTTAACATTACAATCATTCTGCCACCTTAGAAAGGTGTGGGCACCTGTATCCAAGATATGCTAAATCTTAACAATGTAAATAATACTTTGAGAGATTTGATGCAGGAGAATAAAACCCATCCTATAGCAGCTGTAATAAGTTCTGGGAATGTTTTTTTTTTCATCATGAAAGTATAACCAGTTGATTTTAATAGTAGTAAGACAATGTGATAGGACGCGTTCTTTGCAGGATGATGAAGGGATCTGGTGACATGAATTGTTTCGCAAAACAAATTGCAGAAGAGATGTTAGTAGATCTAAGCTGTACATGGACCTGTATTTCCCTTTCACTCCTCACAGGTTGCAGAACAGAGGGTAGCTGTCATTTTCTGTCATACACATACAGGCTTTTGTGCATCCATTTGTACATAGAGACCAAGATTTGGATTCCTGGACTCAAAAGCCAAGCATACCATCATGGGCATGATGTTCCTTGAAAGGCAGTGAATGCTGATACCATGCCATCGCACCTCATGAGGAGAGCAGTAAGAAAATGAATTTTGGGGGAAATGCAGGTAGTTTTGTCTTTCACATGAAAGAAAAAGCTCAACATCACTCCAACCCAGAAGTTTTATTCGGCTTGAAATGAATAGCTAATTTTATTTTCAAATTATCTAAGACATTTAATTTTGCTTTGAAAAAAATGAACAAAATTTCTGTGAAATGTCATGTATCAGTCATGAATCTTGAAAATACAAAGTTAAGACCACGTGGCTTTTGCAGTGTTTCTCCCTTTTTGGTTAAAGTACTTGCTGAATTTAATCCAAATTTACAAAGCATGAGTTTGCTATTCATTCAGTTTTCCTTTTGCCCAGCTTACAGTACTGTCTTGGTTTAAGGGTAAGCAGTTTGATGTTTGCTACCAGCAGACAGAGAGGTCAGGAATAGACTAAGACTGATCGTGGGTTGTATAGGGAGAATACAAGGTGAGTTTGGCCACTGCAGAGGGCATTACTGCGGAGCAATAGCATCATTTGCAACAGCTTTTAGCATCAGCCATGTAGTTCTGTGCATGTAGTGTATGTTTAAGAAAGGCCTGGCAATGCATCTAAGGACTGTCCTAGCTGCCCGCTGGGTAGGTTTGACTGCACAGTAATGTCTGATTTCCCTGTCCTGCCACTCAAGATTGTTGATTCCTTTACATTACAAGCAAATTCTATTTCCTAACAATGATTTTCTGAAATAGCTTTGTGTGTGTCCCCCCCCCCCAAGCTGAGTTTTGCACTAGAAATTACATATGTCCATGTCTTCAAACTTGTAAATGAATTGCAGGTGCAGGTGGGGCCAATTGCACCTGTCTGGCTGCAAATTTTAGCCCTCTGAGCCTTCAGAAGGCTATGGATTCAAATTACAGTCTACAAAATAACAAACGAAAGCCTCTCTGAAAGTCAGGTGTTTACTGAGTATGGCTGAGCTCCCCCTGAAGCTGTTAAAGCAATGAGAAGTGATGAGCGCTGCTGGAAATTAGGCTACAAGAATTTATATCCTAACTGTGGGAACAGTTAGAGAGGCCTCTACAGCAAGTAACCCAGCCTGAAACACAGCAGCCACCTTCTCAGTGCACAAACGCTCAATTTAGATGTTTTCCTTTCCACATAGATTTTGCATCAAAAAAGTATTTGTACATTCCTGTCATTTTTTGCACTTTTTCTCATTGAATACGCCCAGATTCTCTCTGCAGTTCTGGTTGGGGTTTCTTTTGTGTTATTCTCTCCCACAACAGCAATTCCCATAGGTGAGCAGTGTGGATGACAGACTGTGACCATGAGTGCTATTAAGATGCAGAAGACGAGGAAAGGTGAGGTGGGAGAAGAACTTGTGGAGGTGGTAGCTGAAGGTCTGATGGGAACCAGAGTATGGTCTGAACTGACTCAGGGACTCAGGAATGGTCCAAAGGAGCCCAGAGCAGAGTCAGGCCACAGAGCAGCAGGCAGGGATTAGCAGAGAAGGAAGAGCAAAGAACAATTTGTATGCCATTCCTGTCTCTCTGTGACCAAAACAAGTCTCCAGAGAGGCCTTCAGTGTGGACACAGGGATAAGGTTGAGGATAAGCTTAAAAAAGCTGTACAAAAGGGGGGAGCATGGGTGGACTCTGTGACAGCAGGACTGTCCTTAGAGTGACGAGATGTGTGGTCAGCCTGAAGCCTGGCAAAAGAAGACAGGCCATGGAGAGGCAAAGGTAAACAGAGCATTGAAGGTGTCAAAATGAGATCATGCATGAGGTACCTGTGCATGGGATGAAAAGGAGTGATATGGTCACATCACTGGGTGGCTGCCAATGGAGCCAAACTGAGGTATAACTAAGTTTTTCCCTGCGTTGGACATATCTAACCTACTTCCTTCATGTTCTATGGTTTCCCAGCAAGGGGATGTGTTTCTCTGTGTGTCCTCTTTCACTGTGGTTTGAGTTATCATTGCTGAAATACTCCTTGGCATCCTATTTGGCTGATACTATACAGTTGGTACCTTTGTGTGATCCCCACAGCTGGGAATACTGGGCATAAATCACTGCTATGTAAGTGCTCTTTTTGTGTGTGACACTCCTGGCAGCGAAATGGCGTTCAGCTGCATCCAGGGCGAGGGGGCTGCGGGGTGCATGGAGCAGAAACGCGGTGAGGGAGAAAGAGCATGAATGTTCGCAGCCCGACCTGCCTTTGTAGGTACTGTGCTGAGCTCTCCTGTAGGCTTTAATGCATCCCCATGCCTGATGCTAGCTTGGAGCCAAATTACCTATCTGGAGAGTTAGCATCTGACACAGAATTTATGTTTCCTTAGTATCTGGAAAGCATGTGCTGTAAGGACAATTTTACTGTAAACAGGGCCCAGCCATCATTTTGAACAGGAGCAGAGCACCTTCGAAATGAATTGCATTATGCTGCTCCATTGAGGTGTTAAACAGTTTGATGAGCATTTCAGAGCTGAAGCCCTGCCACTGATTAGTAACAGTGCACATACATCATGCACCCTACCCTGTCAGCAAAGGCGCTGGGGGGCTGCGGGGACTGCCAGCCGCCCCCTCCTGGAATATCGCTCTACCACCTGAAATTTCTCAATTTACTGCTTATTGCTTATATTGCTTAGACTTAAGAATAATTTAAGAATAGCTCTGCATTTGAGTGCTTACTTTTGAGATGGCCTCTGACATTCAGGCACACATCCGAATGTATTTCTCCCCAAAGCATGAGTACCCATGGCTTTCTGACAACGGAGCTGTTAGTATTTCCCAAACCAGGGAACGTCTAAGCACAGCAGTCACTTTGGAAAATGCTGGCTCTCATCCAGCTCTCCCTACAGTCACGTTAAAATGACTAATTAGTATTTCTTTCATCCCAAAGCCTTGTCAGAAGATGCAGTTAGTTTAACAGTACCATGACTCGGCTACCTGGTATGAGGGAATGATTGCTTCCTGCTTGTGTTTTGTCAAGACCAGAATAGCCTACCAGAGGTTTTCGCAGGAGGAGGAGAGCTCAGTGCTAAGAAGGAACAACAACAGCCAGCCATGTCTTGGCAATCAAGCAGAGAAGGAGTGACATCTGTTTTCCTTTACTGGGGGAGAAATAAGACCGAATGTCAGCAAGGACTTACATGAACCAGGGTGCTCGGTGAGAAAGAAGCAAGACTTCCAGGTGGTGAGACACCGAAGGTGGCTGCTGCAGCGACAGTGAAGTGAGTGACTGAAACTCCTGCTGCCGCGGGAGAGAAAAATTAACCTGTTTGCTGTAGAATTGCTCTGCTGCACTGGTCGAGCTCTTCTCCCTTGGAAGTATTTTGATTTTATTGACAGCACAGTCAGACCTAGCATTAGAAACATTCAGTCTTCCTCCTCAGACAGTATTTTCCTAATAGTGTAAGCAACCATTTGTGCAACCACCAAAATCTGGCTGTGGGAATAATGACCCCATTTGAGATTATTTCATTTCACTAAGGAGAAGCTGTGCCTTTCTATGCGGCGGTACTAATTCCTGCAGAAATCCTGTCCCTCAAAGATCTATTGCCTCTGCTCAGACTGTGGGCTGCTTTTTACAGCTGGATTTGCTGTAGGCATTTATGTGATCATCCCCTCATTGCCCAGGCCCTGGCCTGAAGGCTGCCTTGTTACCCATGCTCTCATTTGGTTTGAAGACTTTTTCCTCTCAATTCCCTGGTCAGATATTTACCACTGTAACTCTGGCTACAGGAAGGGAGAATTAATGTTGCCACTTGATGTTGCATTGTCAAGTTATCACATAGAAAGCTGGTAGTGAAAGGCTTCAGAGAGCCCCCAGGGACCTTCTAGCTCAAGGTGCTGCTCTAGGGAAGGATCAAGTCAGCCCACACAGCTCCCAAGACATATCACAGTCTAACTGCTCTCAGCAACTCCAGTGAAGGGCTTTTTGCACACCCAAAGGCAGCACTTGTCAATCCCTTACTACCTTAAGAGAATTTTTTTCTTAGTATCCAAAAAGAATCGTTGTTGCTAATAAAGCACATTTTTTTTTTCTTATCTTTCCTTCCTTTATAAAGATTTCTTCTTTAGATTTCAGAAGAAAGTTTCTAAAAGGAGGTAGTATTCTGTAGGAGAACACTACCTTTGGAGCCTTCTCAGCTGGTAGAGACAATGTGAGTGGTACAGGGAGCCGTGAAGAGCCCTGTGCCTGGCCAGAATGAGGTTCCTCTTACACAGCCCTTGTGCAAGAAAGATATAGGGCTACATCCTGAAGACCCACTCTCATCTGGTGGGAGGAACTGTAGTACAAACAAATGCAACTGCGAGCAGAGCCATCACCAAATACTGGTGCAGCGACGCTCACTTCTCACCAGTGATGATCCACTGCTTGTACACCCAGTTAGTGCACTATTTGGGTCATCTATGGCACATTTAGGTATAAAAGGGCATGTGTTACATGGTGATGTGCAGACCCCTAGGCTAGAGAGGGTGTAGTTTATAGGAACTCCTTCTTCTGAAATGGAAAGAACTGGACACTAACATAATGCATTACCTTCCAAGCATGTGTTTTCTGTTAAAGAAATTTATGAGGTGTGTTTGGAGCTAATTGATATTTCTCAGTCACTGACCTGCAAATATATGTTGGAATTCAAAAGACTGGGGCTCCTATGGCTTCATATAGATTTTCATCTTTTCATCTTTTTTCATCTACGCTTTTCCTTCAGAAATTGTAAGACAAAATATCATAGCCTTTGAATTTGGATTCCGCAGAACAGCCTTTTCTGTGGATTGTTTCTCAGTTGGATAGGTTCTGAGTGCTGTTCAAAATGTCATAAAGTGTCCTGGCAAATACTTTTATCGAAAAATTTCCCAATGAGTCACCTAACAAAACTTGCAGCCAACAACAGGCAAAAAGGGAGATTGCTTTGCAGGGTGGAGGTAAACTTTCTCCAGTTCTTTTGTTGAACTCACAACATTTTTCCTATTTTAGTGGGAGAACAGAATTTACCAACACATTCATCTTCATGTCTTCTAAATAGTATCTAGTAACTAGTAAAGGTCTTTTCCTTTATTCCAAGGACTATTTATTTTCATGCAGAGGATGTTATATCTCCCATTTAAAATGGACAATATACTTTTTATGGTTTTTTGCTGGATGGCAAGCATGAGTTCCATGTAACCTTGGCTGGGAAGAAGGATCCTCCAACTCCTTGCCAAGGAAGACAGAAAAGAGCTGCCAGGACAGCCCTGCAAACCTCGGATTGCTCAGGGAGTGCCTCTGCTTCGTGGCTGGAAAGCTTGTGTATCTAGGCGTCACCAGTCTAACTTTCTTTCCAGTCTCCGCTGTGTCTCTTCCAGTGCATGGGCTTTAACACAAAGCAACGGGGAAGGGGGGGGACGACAAAAAAAAGGGAAAGATCAGTGTTTATTGTGAGTTGGCTATGGCATCTGGGTTGATAACATCTAAGAAGTGGCTGGCACAATGTGAGCACCCAGTGAGACGTTTGGCTAGTCTTTTTATTTGGACTGTGAATTATTCTCTGCAGAGATCCTGCATCCTATCGTGTTGTATGACATTCTGGGCAGTATTTCAAGACAAATAAATAAATAGAAACAGTAATAAATCCCTTGCACTTTTCTCTCAGCTGCAGGATTTTGGGAACCCTCAGTACACATTGCTTCTAGGTCTTCATTTTTGAAAATGCTGATAGTGGGGAGAAGAAAAACAAGCAGTTGGCTCTCGAAAAAAAAGGACAGTTAAGCTTTCCATTAGATCTTGCACAGAGAAAGCCTGAAGCACCCTAATTTCACATCAGCGTTAGCAAACCCATAATAGCCAATAGTTTCCTGGAATCTAAGACCCTTTGGGCTCTTTAGAAAGAAGTCAGCAGGACTTTCCACATGCTGTAACTAACATGTTTTATGTGCTTTCTTGGGCTGAGGTCTCTCATCATTGTTTGCTACTGATACCTTGGAGATTTGCTGGATCTCTGTGTTTTGTTGTACAATTAACTGCATCTGAAAAAGCCATTTTATTGATAGTCTATAGGGGCTATTCTTGGAAGAGAAATGAGTAACGTATTTGAGGAAAATGTATTGTTTATCCTTCTCTCCACATGACTGTATGTAGGGTCACACAGGGACACCTGACTTTGGGTTCCAATGCTATTGAGACTTATTTTCATCAGGCATCTTGTGCTGAAGTCAAAGCAGAGCTATGCCTGCTCATATCAGCTGAGGATTCAGCCTTTTTAGTGAGCATAAGAAATGACTTCAAATCTCATGCTGCCACAGCAGCAGAACCGGATCAAAAGCGGTCAGGAATAATGCTCTATTGCTGTATTGTCTCAGGCTGCACATGCCTGCGCGCTGTCATCTCAAGCAAAATAAAACCCCATGAATCCCTTCCCAGAGCTGGATTTTCAGAAGCAAGAGGATCCCAAAACGGGCAAAGCGCTCCAGTGGAGGGAAGGAAAGATAAATGTGAGGGACCAAAGGGTCTGAAACGTGAACATTTTTCATACTTTATTTTGTTTTCTTTGAGAGAAATTTCTGTTACAAAGGGGGCACATTATAATGAAAAGTTCCCCATTGTACCAGTGCATGATTTATTACACTCAAGTGTGCTTAATATCTTCCTAAATGTAGCCAGGCAATGGCTTCTAGTTAGCATGCAAAAGTTTGAGCCTGAGAAAGAGAAGAGGCTGAGACAGATTTTGGAAGACCTTCCTTAAGCTGGAAAGCAAAACATTGAAGAGGGTTTTGTGTGTATGAACACCATGCAGGGGCTCAGCAACACGTGTGTTTTTGCTAAGACAGTAAACAGGAGGAAGCCTGCCATGGGGAGGTCAAGCATGGGTGGAGTGGGGAGAGAATTGCCTGGCAGCAGAAGGGCAGCTCCTGCCAAATTAGTGGTGACTTAAATTAGGCTTTTCTGCTGACTGAATCCTGACCTGTGAGTATGGTGGTACTGCAAAAGGAAGACAGCAACCAGCTGTCTTAGGAATCACCTTGCCGGAGGAGAGACTGTGAAATAGTTTTAATTATACTTCAGGAACTAGGTATTATGTGCAGATAGTATATGATGGCTTCATCTACTGCACTGGTGTTTTCCGATTTTGTTTAACAAACACTTTTTTTGCTACACTGGTCGTGTTTTGGAAGTGGGGAAAGTAAGCCACTGAACACTGCAAAGTTTTTTTCAACTTCACAGGTTTCTGGATGGAGACCTGAGCCAGTGCTTTGCTTGCAACCTTTATAAACACAGCCTTTTGGCAGTCGGTCAGGTCTTGGCAGAAGACTTGCAGATGCTTATCACAAAAGTCTTTCACATAAGTATGTCAAACTTAACTACACTTTTTTTTTTATTTGCCCTTGATTTTGAATTCTTTCCAAGTAAGATTTTTTAGCCTCTGGCTAGCAAAGACTCTTGGGTAGTTATTTGATTACCAGTTAAATATAGTATGCCATGTAAAATACATAATTTATACCTGATCTAAATATCTATCATGTTTCTTTCTTGCTGTTAGGGCTTGTTTCTGCTGTGATACTATTTTGTGTACGTTTCGGAGCCAATACTAATAATTCATCCAGAATCATAAAAACATATGATGAAGTGGTGATGCAGGCTGACATCTGGCTCTCTTCTTTGGTAAAAGGAGCATTTCCTCGGAAGGATAATGCTAAGATTTAGCACCCCCTTTTTGCCTTCCTGTTTCTCCTGCTGCAAGTGAAAGAACATGCCTTTATCTATGCTGGACCTGGTGCTCCTTCAGGACGGTCATGCCTGATTTGGGGGGAGAGTTTGAAATGATGGGAGCAAGGTTGTGTGTGTACTTGCCTTATACCTGCCTGCATAATCCAACTCTAGCTGTTCAAAGGGAGAAAGTAGCATGTTGACAAATTCCAACGCTTTTTTAGAGCACATTGTAAGATAAAACTTAAATATATTTGCTGTTGTTTTCTGCTACCCTGGGCATAGCTCTGTGCCTGGAACATATCAAGAACAATTCCTCCGTTTACAGTTTAAATATGAGCTGTATAGTACTTACTCCAACTGCCACTTTCCTGGGAAAAAGGTTTGCAAAGACCATCTATTATCTTGGCTGCAAAAAAAAAAAAGTAAACTCTTAACCACATATGAAATTAAGCGATTCTTTTCTAGCAATTGGAGTTGGGTTTTGGTGATAATAAGTGTTGGTTTGTGATTTAATAGGTCATTACCTACTTTGCCTATAATCACAAAGTAATAAATAACTATTGGCAAGATGGATAATAGCTAGGTCTGAGGGGCATGAAAAAGATAAAGCAATAGGCACAAACTCACACTTTATATTCATAGGAAGTGGGCTCTGCCAAGAAATGCAATCTAAAATTATATGAGAGCAGTTTTTTATTAGAAGCCTCTGATTTGGAGGATGGCTAAACATCTACATTCACAAGACCTAGTTGTCTTTCTAGTTTATAAAACATGTTGTGGACAAGTAAACATGGAAGTATCCTTTTCTGAAGAGTTAATTCCATATTTCACGGGCCTCGACTTTGCTCTGAAAGACCACACTAGCTTTTTGGGCCCAATTAATCAAAAGTCATCCATGCTTCAATGTTTGCTTGCTGCCCCATTCAACATCTGCTGCAGCTGCTGCGAGTTGTAGTGACTTCTGGGGCACAAGGTGAAGTCCTTGATCCCTTCCTTTCTTGTGGTACTTACCCAGTTCACATCAAACAAATAATGGCCCCTTGCATCCTTTTATAATTTCCCAGCCATTCTTGTTTCCTTCTGTGCAATGTAATAGTCATATTATTGCAACGTATCATATTGTATCATTGCATAATTTTTGTCATAATTTCATCATAGAATGATTTAGGTTGTAAGGGACCTTAAAGATCATCTTGTTCCAGCCCCCCTGCCATGGGCAGGAACACCTCCTGCTAGTCCAGGTTGCTCAAAGCCCCATCCAGCCTGGCCTTGAACATTTCCAGGGATGAATCATGTTGGTTTTTATTATCCCCAAATAATAAAACTTGCTTTGCAGTGTGCAAGAAAGTACGTGAGAAATCAAAATCCAAATGTGGCAGCAAACTTCCCTAGGGCTGGCCAGGGAAGTGCTCATCACCAACTCTTGAGCTCACCATTTGTTTCTTCTGTGCCTCCATTCTTCGTTTGACTGGGATAAGGAAAGAAAGATGCAGGCAATGTGAGCCTTCCAACATGGTCCAGTTTCGAAAATGTGAGAATACAGTTGCGCGGTTCTGAACCTCACATCAAGGTTATGCAGAGGCTGCCGGTGGCTGTTGTTGAAACTTTTGGATTAATCAAGAGGATTGACTTCAAGTATCTGTCCTTTTCCTTCTCAGAAAGGTTCAAGAAGAAAATATCTTTGCATATTTTAAGGAGGTGAGGAGTTGGGGGAGGAGTGAGATGCCTGCAAAAGGGCCAATGGATGTTTGTTCACTCTGAAATAGAGAGAAACAGAGAGCTCTTTCCTATTTCTCACCAGCCTCCCCCATTTCCAATAAGTTAGCTTTATATCAGCTAGCTTTAAGAACAAAATGTGCTCAGGGAAAAGAGATTAAAATTGTGAAGCGCTTTCCTTTCCTATCAACATAACTGACAGAAAAATGACAAAATGCTTGTGGGAATGATTAAAGAGTGAATGTTCTCATTCATGTCATGTTGTATATTGCTAATTTCCATGTATTTGTTTTCATACCAATCTGGCAAATTTCAAGAAAGAATCTGCCAGAAATCAATGGGAAAAACAGCCCTGGTTTTTTGGGTTTTTTTGAAATTAATAATAAGTATTTGCTGTGTTTTATTTGGATTTTAATGACATCTGTAATGAGTGATGGGTATCAGGTGTAGAAACAGCCAGTAAGCAGAGGCAGGATTACTCACAGCTGGACTCTGGAGACTTGGGACCCCTTGCTGGCTCTGCTGGTGACCTTGGTCATCGATGTACCCTCCTCTGTGCCTCCA
The DNA here is from genome assembly GCA_013400135.1 of Rhinoptilus africanus. Taxonomy (NCBI): domain Eukaryota; kingdom Metazoa; phylum Chordata; class Aves; order Charadriiformes; family Glareolidae; genus Rhinoptilus; species Rhinoptilus africanus. The sequence continues at coordinate 1,175,319 of VXBO01001564.1, read as the reverse complement.
GTGGGGCAGTGGAAATACTGACGCTTGCCAGCTTTGCAAGCTAGCTAGACTGCGAGGTAGAACTGTCCAGGAACCAGGAATTCTGCTCTGTAAGGGACTGCAAGGTCCAGTGTTTCATTTGTTCTACCGGAAAATGAGGAGGTGAGACCTCCAGAACTCTCCCACAAGGGAGCAAGGCTCCATGTGGTGCAGAGTGGGAATCTGAATCTTTGCCTTCCACATCTGATACACGTGCTCTTGTCTGTTGGCTTTCTAGGAGTTCCTTACATCCTTTCCTTTCTCTTTCCTCCTGCCTGCTTTCATATCTCTAAAGAATTTATAAGCTTCTGTTTTCCTGGGTACTCTGTCCTGGGTGATACAGCAGTTAATAAATGCAAAATATGAATTAGATATAAGCATTCATTCACTTGCTGGGGCAACACTCTTTCACTGGTCTTTTGTCCACTCCACTTCTCAATGCATCACAAACCGATGCTTTCATTTTCCACTATTACTTTGTTCTCCATTGCCACTGACCTGGAGTGGCAGTTTCTTTCAGTTTTACCCCATTATTTGCTGCTGGCTCCAGCGATGTGATGTTGAAATAAAAAATCCTCCCCAGAAGAATGAAGGGGAAAAAAAAGGATTCTGGCCTGTTCACCTGGCTTCTCAGGTGCATTCAGGTGCCTAAATCCTCTTGATTTCCAGGTCTTTGGAGATTTGGCCTATAATGCTTCAATAGCCTGCAGATGTGCTGATTTAATTATCTTTCAGCCCGGCTACACAGATTTAGGTTTTTCAGTCTTTCCTTGTAAAGTAGCACCTACGGCTCCTTAATCACTTCTGTTGCTGATTTTATCTCCTTTGCATGCCAACCTGAATTTTTTGGCAAGGTTGTTGTGTTCTAAGTTTTCAGCCTGTGTGTCAGGAACCCGGCATGGCCAAGAACAGACGGGGAAATATGGTTCTTGCTAGTCTGTTTCTGCAGAGAGAAAATAAAATTCAATGAGAAGAAACCCTCAGTCTCCAGCAGAACTTGGTTAATGTCACAGGAAAGAGAGAAAAAAATAAAATGGGGGGGGGGGCAGATAGCAATGGGGAGGTTAACAAGAACATGATATGGGAACTCAAGAGAAACGCCATGCAGATGGTATATCATCCCAGCAAATAACTTCTGCTATTTTCCTGTCTGGATCCATTGCTTTGATGTGAGAAATGTGTTGTATCTAATCTGTGCGCTCCTCTCTCTCGGAGATCCTTTGACAATGCATCTCATCTTATGAATCAAATTGTGTTTGCGTATTCAGAGGCTGGGGCTCCAAGCTACTGAGGCATTTACAGTTTGCAGAAAAGCTAAAGCGCTGCACGTCAGGGGACAATTCCTTGCACGATTAATATTTATTTCAAAAGGGGAGATTTTGCCTTCATGGCTAGCCAGGCTCAGTTTCACAGAAAAAAAAATTGCTGTTGTGGCATCCTCATCCTGGGGGCCTGACAGACCTGTGTTTTTTCTTTTTTGACAGCACTGAGAAATCTCTTAGATAACCCAAGGAAGGGTTGGCGAGGGCCCAGGGAGCCTGGGAGGACTGTGACACCAGCACATAGAGCAGGGTGACCACTTTCCTCAGCAGCAAGTTTCTCCTTTCCAAAGGACTTAAACCCGAAAGAAATGCTTGATCAAATGGTAGAACTGTTCCATCTCCCTAAACCACTCTATGGTGAGTGTAAAATATTTGGTTTTTATTCCATGGGTTGTTTTTTTTGGTGCAGGGTATGTCTGATATGATCATGTTATACTCTGGTGTTGGAAGGAACATCGGCTCAGCATTTTCAATGGAAGCAGAAGTGGAATTAGCCAGGCTTGTGCGTGGGAAACGAGTGGAGAGGAAATCTTGGGCTTGGAGAGTAAATGACTTAGTTTACTAGGGCTGCTTTGAAGTCCTCCTGTTTGGCCTGACTCTTTTCAGACCTGATGTAACATAGGAGTTACCAGCCAGAGGAATTAACCTGTTTAGCGTAAAGGAAAGGAGATTAAGGGACAGGATCTGTGAATTTTGCCCATGTTGTTTTGGAAGAAAAAGTGATGTAAAGAGAACACACAAAATTAGGGCATATGCTGTGTTTGTTTATCTTCAGAAGCCTGTGGTAGGTGTGCCAGTACGCTGTTGTTCAGCAATTAACAATAAAGGCAGACAGCAATTAACCACATGTCTTCTGTGAGTGGTAATGCAAGTTATTTGTATTTAACCTTCATGATTCATGAACCACTTCCATTCTGGGAACTGTGAAGACAGGGAGAGAAAATCTTAAACCCTAATGTCACGATGTAAAAAATGATCATATTTTATTTGTCAGCAGTGAAAAAACTTATAGAAAAATTAAATATAAATATATAATTTTTCCATCACCAGCAAATGAAATATAGTCATTTATCATATATATGCTTGTGTATATATATGCACATATACATATCCATGTACGTGTGTGTATATATATATATTTGTTGAGTGACAAAAGGATTCTATTTTGGGGAATTTCAGGCTTTGTTTACTTTTAGGATTTCAGTGAAACCAGTGGAAGAGTTCTCATCAGTATCAATGGCTGATGTATTTGGATTACTAGGAAAAACACCACCATAAGAACTTTGGAAGGGCTTGTGTTTTTTTCTGCCATGTATTTTTGAAGATAATAGACTCATTTGGAAAAATCAGCCTTTATAGGATTCAGTACTCATAGGAGTGTGATAGGACACCCAGGCTATCACAACTAAGCCTCTTCTGATGTCACATCCTTTTCAAGGATGTTTGAATTGACGGATAGCACTCAGGAAGAATTGTCATTGGAAGAGGTACAGAGCTTGGTCTATTTTTTAAATATCCTAGCCACAGGGGAAGAAAAGCAAGAAAACCAAAGAATACCTGTGTTATTTTTCATTAAAGAAGAAATAATTACTGCACCAGGATTACATATTCAGTAAGATCACTTTTTCTTTTTCCCTGAACCAGAGTCCTGTCACAGAGCTTGTTTTTACAGAATGAGGTTTAGCCATCAGTTTGTCTCATTATAGGTAAACAGATACATTTTGGACAGTTTTCCATTAACCATCATATAAATTTGGGCTAAACTGTAATGAACTGGCTCCAAAATGTGTACTGGGATATTGATTTTTCTGAATTAATAAGATATTGTTTTCAGGTTTTTATGGATTAATACTTAGCTACAAGCTGTTCAGCATTTGGATAGAGAATATTCTAGTAGTAAAATGCAATTTTATTTTGGAAACAGATGGAACAATTGGATTGGTGGACAGATTGTTTTAAAGGGTAGCAAGGGAGAGACAGAAAGTGCCTTTATTGTTTGTTCTTTCACTACAAGTCATAAGTATTGCCAGCTTCAATGGAATCCAATGAGGGGGTTTTTTTGAAAATAGAATTTTGGGGGATGTTATTTTTGTCAATGCCTAAAAATGTAATTTTAGAAAAACCAATTAAAATGAGGTATTTTGGAAGGAAAACAATCATCTTTTTAGAATAAAAAGAAAAAATAATTTATACTGTGTCCCCGTTTATGAAAAATGTATCGCTTAGCTTGGAATCAAAAGCTTATTTAACACTTTAAGCAAACATGAAATCTGTTTTCCTCCTGCTGTCCTTGTTTCCTTTGGGAACTCTAAAATTTTCTGATAGGAACTTTTTCAAAGATGAATTTTCTTGGGGGAATTCTCTTTCAAATCCACCTAATAACTGTGTCATGGAGCATTTTGGATGTTCCACAGTGAGATTAAAAGGGGTCACAATATTGCAAGGGGAGCTGAAGGAGGAGAGGAGTGATTTGAGCTGGACTGCCAGACTTGTCAGACCATTTGGTCGGGGGCAGCACAGCAGTGGGCTAAGCGTGTCGCAGAGCTTGACTGGTGGAAGCTGAAATTGCTGATGACCCTGGGGAGTCCACTGTGCTTCTGGTTACCGTAGAGCTACCAGGCTGTGGACCAGACGCAGTGCAATGACATCAGGTGGCATTGGCAGGAAGCACTGTTTCGAGTTGTACTGGTCCCAAAGGGTCAACACTACAGTGTTTTGGAGAACACGGCAAAGCCTTGTGTTTTGCCATACTTTACTTAACTGTAATCATTCAGCTACGTAACTGTAATTAATCCACTAATGTGGATTCTGATTTCAAATGTAATGCTGGGGTAATCGCACTGGTTTCACAGGGGTTAATCCTCAGTTGTTCAACTCAGAGCAACATCGAGGCCATGATCTCCGCTACTGAGCAGTCACAAAGACAACAAATAAATAGCCATTGGCATAGCTTCAAGAAATGTGCTCGATTGGTTGTTGTTCCTGTGCCAAGAAGAGACCTGTAACAAAGCGTTCCTGTAGGGAACACGTTGCACTTGAAATGTAAATCAAATTCAGTATCATCAGACTCATTAGTACAGTCTTTGGTGCAGCTTGAGAAATAGACAGCACATGGAGCCTCGATATCTGGCTGTTTGGGCATTAATAAAGCACTTGGTCAGCATTTTAACTAGAAGGCATTAAGGAGAGATGTGCAAGCGTGGATGAACACTTGTTCTGTATGTACTTCAGGAAAGACATTAAAACCTTGAGTGTCCTTCGATTGTAAAAAATCTGCTGGATCTCAAGGATAAGACTGTGAAGGTGAATACGTCTCTGTTCCTAAACTAAAAACACATAGTACGTTGGTATTAAATCGCCTTGTTTTGCAGGTCTGGACGAAGCACAGCTAAGCACAGCCCATCAGGCAGAGCGTGCGGCTGAGCTCTGGGGAGGGATTTGGTTCGTAGTCGCAGGATTGCTTGTGAGATGCTTCTTGATCAGAACAGAAATATTTAATCAGGTCTGTCTCCTGTGACTGTCATGTTGAGAAAACAAGTCTCCAAATTGGATTTATGTGATCAATGGGCAGGAAAGACCACTTTATCCACCTTAGCGGAGCTGACTTACAAAACTAGGATTTGGTGACAGCAAGGTGTCCATATTCTGGTGTCCATTAGCAAAACCTACTCTCTCCTGTCTGGGGACATGAGCTGTTCTGGAACCAAACACTGATCATCTTTAAATTTTAGCCACAATCTGTACCTTCTTGTATGTCAATAGAAAACCAACTGCTGAGTTCAGAAAAAATAAGATTCATCTTACAGCAAAATCAAAGGAGGAATTTGCATATATTTCTGAAGGCAAGTATCGTACCCTAGTAGTCAGACACACAGAAATATTTGGCTATCTAAAGGTACATTTTGGAATTTATTCAAGTGCATCATGGAGTTAGGAACCTGTCCATAGTTCTTCAGAGGCCAGGGCTGCAGTGGGGAGCATGGTGCAGGGATCTGACCCAAACAGAAACAGGTTCGGGGCCTGAGCAAAGCCTCTACAGCCAGGTCTGGCACCATGAGGCCACCGTTAAATAGATCCTCCAGACCTGACACTTAACAGCTTCAAGCATTTGCAAAGCATGAGCAGCACAGCAGGTCTTGCTGAGTCTAATGGCACAGTAAATCTAGTAAGTAAGTAAGTAACATACAGCAGAGAAGGCGGGAGTCATGTCTAAAGTTTTGTGTCTTATGGAGTACTGGCATGGTGATTTGGCAGATTCTTCTGAAAGTTTTGAGTTACCTTGAGGGGTAATGAAACTATTCTTTAATTTTCTCTCTCTCTGTATATTAGAAATGGACTTGTAAAAGAGGGACTGTGGGCAGCTGACCACATGGCTTTCTCCCCATGAGTCTGGAAAACGTTGATGGGATAGAGGGTGCAGCTGTTGAAACCCCCCCAAGCATGAAGATCTGTAGGATCCATTTGGAGAGGAGCACAACTGAATCCAGGTATGAGAGGGAAACGGGTCATGGACACCAAATGACAAGTGTAGCAGTATCAGCCTCTGCTGATAACCCCATGTTTGCCTCTGCTGTGATATCCTCTTTAAAGCACTACTCTAGCAATTAATGAACCTGTCTAAAAAAATCCCAAGAACCAGCGATTGAGATCTACAGCAACAATTCCTTACTTTTGGAGCTTTTCTGAACAATACCATCTTCTGTCATGCCTAATCAAACTAATTAAAGAACACTGCCACGCTTTATTAATGTAATTTATCTCTTGTCTGAGGTGAACTATATTTATGCTTCACTTACTCAAACATTACTGTTCTGTGTTTGAAGGAATGATGTTACTCAGTGATGTTTATGTTCCAAAATATCAGGCAGTAATTGAACAAGTGCCTGGGAAGTTGGGTATTTCCTATTTCAGAAAAGCTTCTTTGGGGAACATGTTGTTTCACAGGTCTATTGGTGAACAGGTTGGACTTGGGCATGTCCTTCTCTGAATTGCAACTGGAGGCCGACACAAGGCAAACATTCATCTGTAAGCATTAAGCACGTGAATAGCCTGTTTAGCTGAATGCACATGTTCACATCATTTAATGCATCGGGGTTGGGAGGCCAAATTTATTCCAGCTGAAGATCTGTCAGGGAAAGGCTAATATGCGTTGAAGGAGGAAGGAAGGAAGTTAGTTCTAGAGCTTAAAAGAATTAAAGAAAAAGTCAGTAGGAAAAAAATGTACTTAGTTAAAAAGATATTAATAGCTTCCATGAAGCATGTCTTTGATGTAGCCGCAGTTGCAGGGCTAATGGACACACACCACCCATCTTTCACACCAACTGGAAGAAGCAGTTTAACATCATTTATGGAGCAGAACAGCCTGAGACAATGGAAAATATTGCCCAAAACTGACTGAGGGGTTTTCCTGGTGATTGCTTGTAATTCTTGCTGTCGGCTTGATTAAAGCAACCAGAAGAGAGACAGAAGAGAAGCACAGAGCTGTCATGGGCCTGGCCTGATAGAAGGCTGAGACAGAGCTCCTGGGTGCGCAAGGCCGGGGGTACAGCAAGTTGGCAAGGGGGAAAGGCAGCCTTCTGCCTTCCCTACTTACCTGGCTTCATTTACAGCACTGAGCTGAGCTGACTTGAGGCCATTTTGGCCTCTTGTCCATGCTATTTGCATGTGTTTGAGGCTAGCCCCGGGTGGCCTGAGAGGGAACCCCAGTGGAGCTTGCTCTTGAAAGTCCACATGGAAAGGATATTGACTATGGCCCCTGTTTAGCCTACATCTTGGGTGGATAAGACGGGCCCTTTCCTACAAGGGATGTGACTTTGCCTGCTTTGAGGGCAGCTGAGATTTGCAGACATCTGAAATGGATCCAAGCTGCTTAGTTATGGCATGAGCAGGGTCCTGGGAGAACCTGGGCTCAGGTAGCGCAGGCACAGAGAAGACAGTGGGGGGCAAAGCTGGGTGGGCAGATGGAAAAGCAGACATCTCGCCTGGAGCTGCAGCACCCTTCAGTCTCAGACCTGCAAGAACAATTGCAGTCAGTGGATTTCAGTGGGGCAATGCCAGCCATCTCTCAGCCCATGCACTGGGCATTAGCGCAGTGACTATACGATTTTGCTCAGGTTGATTTAGAGAATTTCACAGCTAAATTTAAAGCACCATTAAGTAGGGTGATGTGTGGGGAACAGCACCATGCTTTTTGATTTTTAAACTTGGCTTATGTATTTACTGCTTCCCTAAGTGGGTTCTTAAAAAATATCTGCCAAGAGATTTTGTCTTGTAAATAGATCCAAACAAATTTTACTAAGATTTTTGCATAAATCTTTCCTACCCTGCTCCCAGGTTGACTTTGGCAGTTTGTAAAGGCTTCTATGAAGAAGGAAAAAAGGAGTATTTACCCTTTATGAATAAATGAAGTGCAAATTTCCCTAGCTAGTTGGTTAAATATTTTTTGGATTATCCTAGAAGAGAACAATGACTCACATCCATTGATAAAGTACACCTTACCTCCATATTATTAACAAGTGCAGTCGGGTGAATCAGACTGCATCTGCCATTGAGAATAGAGATGCTTGTTTGGAGGATGGCGCAGGACTGAGCTCCCAGTGTGTTGTGTTTATAGTTCCAAAACCAAAGTACAGATTGGAGATTTGTCCCCAGGTCAGAGTCTCCTTGACAGCCCGTGCACTGTTGCATATCAAGTGCTCCTGCCTAAAAAAGTTGGATGGCAAAAAATAAATAGTGGTGCTCTAGAATAAAAGGCAAGTCCTGATGTCTCACACATTCTAGGAATATGCCTCTCAGACTCACAGCTCAAAATTTAGGTTAAAAAAACCCGCAAAAAACCCCAAAGCCACAATGAAGGTGTCAGGATGATGTGTAAGGTACAAACTGGCAGAGCCTATGGTAAAAGAAGACTAGAAATTATTTTGATATAGAAAAACATGACTGGAAAGGTAACCAAACAGACTGTTGAACCTGCTGATTTTTTTTTTTTCTGATGATAAGAAAAATTCACGCTATGGAGCTGATCATTAGTGTAACTGTGATTTTACTGCTATGTTGAATAATTTCTTTCAATAGCGGAGAAATGGAAAGAAATATGCCAAAGATAGAGGATCTATTTACAAATAAGTCAGCTGGGGCAAGCAGAAATTCATGTAATATGCCATGAGCACGCTGAGATCCAAAAAAGGCATAAGGACTGAAGAAAACAGTAAAATGCATGGCACAGAAAGCTGTCATTCTGTTGGAAAAACCTATTACAGCAAACCCAAAGCTTTAGCAATTTGTGCAATCAAGAAACAGCAATTAATTGAAGCTGGAAGAGACATTTTTCCAGATATAAACCTGGCTTTATATTTATAAGACTTTTTTTTTGCTACTATTTGTCTGGAGGCTGTTTGCATATTAGGTCTACCAAGTCCGATCCTTTGTTGCTTCATACCTATCAGGCTCTCCCTAATACTGCTGCCAAAGGCTCGTCAAAAGCTGTGGTCACCCAGAACCCTCCTTTGGCCATCGGCCCGGCCATCGGCCCTGCCTCGCGGGGGTGGTGGCATCTCCCCACACCGCCACGTCAGTGTGATCTTCTTGCTGTGTAGGGAACTGGAGGTAGTTCTTGCTGATACAACAATAACTTCTGCTGGCATCACCTTGGATGACGAAATCGACAACGTAGATTTTCATTAAAAAGAAAACCTAATACAAGTGTCTAAGATTTCTCTCGAAATCAGTGACCTGTACCTGGAACAGGATAAGATACTGTTGTTCAAAAGAGTTTCTCTGTTGCTCGCTGCCTTAATAAAAATGAGAGAGAAAGCAAGATTGCAGCTGAGAGGGAATTGGTTTTGGAAGCTCCGGAGCAGCGCACAGAAATCAAGCCCCTCTCTCCTCCCTGCTCCGGGAAGCATCTCTCTGGGGCCTGGCCAGGCACATGAATCACAGCGGAATTTAACAGGTTCAAGAGAAGCCGAGTGAAAGTGTTTGGTAACCCTGCCAGATTTATTGCTTTATTCATTATTTATGCAGACAGCAGATGCAGTACAGATTTAGGGACTGACTACAGTAAATAAATGGCTGACAAGGCCCAGCCAGATGCATTAAACACTTCGGCGCTTCATTCCTGTGGCACCAGTATGCTAATTTTGGTTCCTAACCCCGGTGCTCGGATACTGGTATGAGCAGTAGCACCCACCGAGAGCTGTTTCATTGTGGGTGACAGCAGCAGAGCCGAGACGGGGTGGTGCCCGTGTCCCGGGGCGGTGAGGGGTAAGTGCGCAGCGCGGATGCTCTTCCTCCAGACAGAGACCGTGCGGGAAATCTCTTGCTTAAGAAACGGGGTATCTGTCCCTTCCTGGGGACCATCCGGGCTCATAAAACACAGCAACCCCAGTACCTCCAGGGGCATTCGCGGTCAGCGAGCATTCACGGGGACTGCAGGAGCTCTGCTGCAGCTGGGGCAGATCCCACAGGTGATCCCCCTCAGGCCTGGTTAGCCCTGGGGGGAGGCGCTAACAACAGCTGCACCCTGCCCCGGACCTCGGCTGCCATGAGGGGTGAGGAGCAAAGCTGCTCCTGGAGGAAAGGGGAGAGCTCTGCTCCTCTGCGTCCGTTGTTCGGTTCTGTCCTTGGAGGCGCTCCAGCGGAGGCTGCGACTGGCAGGGGTGAGTGACCTGGGGGCTGCTGCGGCAAAACCTTTACGTTAGGGAAAAGAGGAGTAAGGGAAGGCTGAGGTGGGCCTGCTGGTGAGTGGGGAAGGGAAGGAGCCTGCTGCTCTGGGCTTGCTTGGTTGTCTGGTGCTTGGCCATGCGAGGGAATGATCTGGCCGGGCAGCCTGCTGTGAGGCCGCTTGGGAAAGCTTTGTTCCTCTTGGTTCCTCAGTGCTGTCCGCGGGGTGGTTCGCCTTCCTGCAGGTGCTGAGGAATGGCCGGGTGCTGGGGCTCAGGGCGCCCCACTCCTGAGGTTAGTGGTCACAGCTTCGGTGATACCCAGCTGTACGTGTCAGCGGTCCCCCTTCCTGGCAGGGTGGTGCTGTGGCTCGGGTGTTACTGGGGGCTTTTCTCCTCTCAGGCTTTCGTGATGAGAAATTTGCACCAGGGCAGCACGTGGGTGTGAGGGATAGTTGTACAGCATGGGTCTGGGGGAAGGATGTGGAGGAGGGTTGCAATCCTTTGTGCTGTTCTGAGCAAAAGGAAAGCCAAGGAGAAAAGGGTCTTTTTTTTCTCTTTTTTTTATGTTGCAGATAATGCATTTTCTTCCAGTTGGTGTTGATGTATTTCATACGTCTGTGTTGGCCAAAACAGCTTTAATAATAGATGTGGGGGGAAAGCACTGACTGAAGGTTGCTCCGCTTGTATAAAACCATTGCTGAGCGTTCAATGATGATACAGCCTCTTGGCATAATTTAAATATTACTGTCTATGGCTATAGGAAATTTTTATCACATTTAAATTCCTGTCTGTCACCATTGATGGTATCATCTGGCTCCTGGGTGCGTGCAGGTGTGATGGGTTTGAGGGAAAGCAGCGCCCGCTGTCTCCACTCGCCCTCGGCGCAGACCCTCGCCCTGTGGGAGGACGGGTCCTCGGGGTGCTGTGGCAGGACAGGAGGCAGGTGGAGGTGCCGTGCTCTGTCTGAGACCCGTGGTGGGCTCCTCAGATGTTTGCACTCATGAAGTATCCCTTGGCACTTGGCAGCAGTAGGACCATTAACTCTAATGTCCTGGCTAAACTCCAGCCTGTCTAATTACATTCCGCCCAATGAAGATTCAGGTATGGAAATTATTCTTCTCTTCCTGTCTTAAACGGTGTTATACAAAGGGTGTTTTAATGCTGAAAATGAAATCTGTTTCATTCAGAAACTTAAATCTGGATTTAGGGATGTAATAGAATATTGAGCCTTCAAAGCAATGCCCAGGCTCCTCAGCAGACCCAGGCACAGAACGTGGTTTTTTCTCTCTTCTGCAAATTTTTCACATTCCTTTGCTAATAACAAACCTCCTAAAATCTGTTTAAACTCATTACTTGCAGCAAATAAAAATACTTCACGCAAAAAGGAAACAGATGGTCCTGAATGCTGAAGATCTGTTTGAGATGTATTTTCAGCCCACTGTCTGGAACTTGTCTCGAGTTGTAAAGGAATCGAAGTTTGATTACGAGCTCTGCGACACTAACACTGTATAACCAGGGAATTCTCGTATATTGGCCTCTTTGCATATCAACGTAACTAATTATTTTATGGTATCCATATCCTAGCTAAAGGAAAATATTTATGCATTTTTTTGAAGGAAAAAAACTTTGGGATTGGGGGCTTCCCCTCTGGGACTAAATTGTTCCTACATTAGAGTTGAGAAGTTTTGCTGTTAAACTGGAATAGATAGAAGATTTGCATTATCCAGGCTGACCTGGTGTCCTACCTGTGGAAGCGGTACATGTGGATAGTTCCTGCTGACTTCACATTTGCATTTCAGAGTGGAAGGTGGGTCATGGTGCTAAGAGCCTCAGACAGCAGCTATGCCCTGTGTGTACTGTAGCCTGCAGTGCCTGAGTATTTCTCATTTCTCTGAATTTAGAGCTGTATTTGTGGAAGCATAGGCTTTAAACGGAAGCAATGGTTATGGGTTTTTTTCCATGGGGACACCTCAGGAGGTTAATTCAATCTGTGTTACTCGGACTCCACAGTTCCTGCTGGCACATCATCTGGTTTTCATAGTCAGTGTCCTGCTTCCAGCTGAAACACAATATGGTGCTGTAAAAAAAAAAAAAATCAGCTGCTGTCCTGTACATGTTGCGTTCTTAGATGACCCATGGACATGCTTCCTGTCAGGTAGATACGATCACCTAAACTGAGTGGAGGAGGAAAACCTAAAGCCAGAGCTCACGCTGACCCCAAGCAGAGGGAGGGCTGTGTGTGGGTGCACCGAGGACAGCATCTGCAGGGCAGGTTAGCTCCTTTCTTAGAGTAATAATAAGTTATCACCAAATTATATTGATCAGGAGAGAGTTCATGAGTCTGAGACAGACTTTTCTGACATGCTTAAGGTTCATGAGCAATTGGCCGGTAGGATATGTGAGTAACGATGCCGCTCCTTGCAGCCAGGCTGTTTAACGCTTGCGCCGAGTTTGGTTACCCTGATGCTTTTCTGCCTGGCTGGATGCTGGGCATCATAGTGGGACAACAGCAAATGGCGAATAACGTGTATCTAGAATGAATCTGTAAATGCATAATTTCAGGAATTACAGACTGTTGAATTTATATTTGCATAACATCAATGAATAGCGGACTGGTAATCAAACAGCTATAAATTAAAAAAAAAAGGCTGTTGAATAGAGGGGTTTTATTTTAAAAATTAATGACTTACATGTAGAATTTTTATGTAATGTATTTTTGTAGAAATTTTATTTTTGCTTCAAATCTAGGACTTGGTTTTTCTCACTTCCTCCCCTCATCGTTTCACAGGAAGATTGGAATAGTTGTAAAAAGTGAGGGTTTATGGAGGAGGCATTCTCAGCTTCGTTCTTATAAAACTATGGAGAAAGAAAAGGTCAAGCAAGGTTTCACTTATCAGATTTTCTATCAGTTTTTCTCCTTTACCATAACTGAAAAATAATGAAAAGTGAAAGATATTTTTAAAAATAATCAAAGTGAAAACTTCTGTTTCCTAGAAAAAATAATTCAGAATTTTCTCTCAAGAAATGGTGAGTGACAGGTTTCTAACCTTGAAAATACTTCATATTTTACCTTCCCCCCCTCCTCCGCCCCAGCCCCCATCTCTTTTACCCCCAAGTCTTGCCAGCTCTGGCATTGTGCCCAAGTGAATCAGTAGCGTGGTGTCTCAAGGTTACTCAAGGTTACTCTCTTTAGCAGAAGAAAGTTTCTGGATTTTTTTTTTTTTTAGTTCCTTCTTGTGGTTTTTTTTTTTTTGGGACATAGAAATCTCTGTTGTTGCAAAATAAGCTAACATAGCCTGTTTTATCCTCAAGGCAAAGAAAATCCAAACAAACTGTATTAAGTGTTTGCCTAGCTGAGACCTTGAACTGCTGTTGTGTGTCTGCCCATGGCTACGACTGTGGGCAGAGCAGCGGCTGTGCTCGGGGCTGGGGACCAGCAGATTCCTTGGTGCATCACTCCCGCTCATCGGGGCTCTGGCCTGTCTCTCTGTGAAGGCACTAGCATTACTCAAATGACTGTTTTGTTGTTTGATTTTGATGGGTTTTTTTTCTTTTTCATGGACTGGCTTCACAATTTGGCTGTTTGAGGGTTTTCAATGATTTGGCCTCTGTGCCTGGCAGGAGGATTAGAAAGCCTCCTGCATCCTCGGCCCGTAAGCTGTCCCAGCTACCCCCATGCAGGGGTTGGTGGCGTCACGTTGTGAGGAGTTTAGCCAGAGCCCTCAGCAGGGTCTCTGGGATTAGCGTGTGTTCCCTTTCCATGGCTCAAACAAGTTTTTCAGGGCTTTTGTTCTCAAAACTGCACCTGATTTTATTACTCCATATGCAGCAAGGGCACTCCTGCATACATGTTTCATAGCTCTAATAATGTTCCCCTCGATTGTTGTAAAATATGACCTCAGGAGTAGCCTGAACTTCTCCTAACAGCCCCACTGCTTGCCCTGGGAGTGCACAAAGGGTGGGGCTGTGTCTCTGCCAGCCCGTGGTGCAGCCCTGCTGCGGTGTGCGGTTGCCAGAGGGGCCTGCGATGCTGCTGGGGAAGCCAGAGGTGAGTGAGGCAGGAGGGGAGCAGCTCCTCTCCCTCCACGTGCTCTTCAAGCCATGGTGCCATAGGCAGGGTATTGCCTCTGGTTATTATATCACCCCTGCGTCCATGTGCAATCCAGGGACATCAGTTGGGTAATCCTCACCCTCCTTTCTGGTTACTATGAAATCTGGTTTGTGCTTTAACCTTATTCTCAGTAGTAGTCTTCTGTTGGGAGATACCTGTCAAGGAAACTCCAGGGACCAGACTCTGACTTTTGGCTGTAGGGGATTTGATCCTGTGTGCCACGCTGAGCAGGCGAGCCTTGCCCAGCCTGCCAGCACGGGGTGCACAGCCTCCAGCCCTGCGTCCTCCCTGGCACCCACGGAGTCACTCACCCGAATACTCTGTTCTGACCGTACACTTTGGCACGGTGCATGTGCTTTAACCTGTGTGCTAATGGTGACTCGCTATTTGAGCAGAGAGATAATGAGTACTTGTGAAAAACTCACCATCTGTCTACCCTGAGGGGGATCGGGCTCCACTGGGGTCCTGGAGCATGAGCTCGAGGGGGTCTGAGCTGCTGTCGGGTGCCTGCCCAGGCACATAAAGCCACTGGAGGCAGCATGTTGGCACCAGAATTCCTTTGAGTTAAATCAGGTTTGGCAGTCTGAAACGATACCATCCTCTGATGTCTAGTTTTCAGCTTGGCTATTTCTTCATCAGAGAATTTTTAAAGTAGAAATCCTTCTAATTTATTTCAACAAGTTTCAAAGTGGGTGGGTGGGTTTTTTTGTTTTGTTTAGAAAGTGCAAAATTTACAGGAATAATTTTTATTCCTTTCAATTTATCTGCAACTTTTTTTGTTCACTGGAAACACCTGCCTCTTTTTAACAGCTTCCCTGTGGTCTCTGTGGATGCTATGGACCACGTGGCATCCTTCCAGGCTGAGTGTTGCCCTGGGATGTGCTCTGTATGTTTGTGTTCTGCTGCGGTATAACTGACTGGCTCATTGCGTCAAGCCTGAAGCATGTGCAGTTGATATCAGTGCTCTTGGGTGCCTTGATACCATGATGCTACGGCCACTTAACTGTCCCACAGTGTGTCCTGGTGGGCTTAACATCTTATGAAGAACCCATAGCAATCGTTACTCCTAGAGTCCTAGGCCCAAGTTCTACAGTGGGTACCAAAGGCACCCAGTACTGTTCAGAAGGCAAGGGATGCACTGAGGGCTTTGAAATACTTTCTCATGGGTGATTAATAGACTCCTCTTTATGCATTTTCTTCTCGTTTGGTCCCTTCCTTGCCACTCCCTGCAGCAAGAAGATGATATGCAATATATATATTCAGGATACTGAGCAAAAATCAGTATTTCTTTTGATGTGATATCAAGTAATGCTCCAAACCATGGGGGGAACTTTATATTCAGTCACCTTTGAGGTACCGTCTATCAAAATCAGTCTTCTTTGGTCCCAGTGCTCATATTTTGTGTGTGTATTTATTTGTGTTTCTGTGTATTTTGTTTTTGCCTACCTAGTCCTTACTCTGGCACCTTTATCCAGGCTGTGTTATCTTGCTTTGCAGGCAGTCCCAAGTCTCTGTATCGGGAATCCAAATGAAGTCTGTTTTCTGAAGTGCCCAGCTTTGCTGCTGGTGAGAGGACCTCCCTCTCCTCCCCTCTGTCTTTTGCTTTGAGTGTGTTAATGAAATGTGTGTGCAGTCTCGGTACTGCTGCAAACTCGGGCACCTGGTGTCGCATCAGGAAGTGTGGGTGGCTGAACAGCAATAATGTGTCCTCCCTGTGCTGAATGCGTCTCTTGTGGGCTCCTGCTGTTCCTTCCTGCTTGGCAGCGTATTCTCCCACTATCCCACTGAAACCATCGCAGGAAGGAATGGTTCATCTCCAGTGGGTTTTGTAGTGTGAGGTTTGAAAGATGATTTCTTCAAGGCACGAAGTTAAGCAATGCTTACATTGCTGTAGGCATACTAATATTGTTACGGTTTTCAGCAAACTGCAGTGTGCAGTCCCAGTCTTAGCAGCTTTGTAGCGTTTTTAACAATTCTTGAATGTGTTTTGTATTTTTCCAAAAGGTGGATTTAATATCTCCCCTCCCCCATCAACGTGTAATCTGAAAACCCACTTCAGACCTTACCTGATGTAGATTAATGCACTAGAAATGGCATTTTATGAAAATATAGAAAATTAACCAAGCAATTTTTTCAATTGCAAACGTCACCAACCCCCCTTCCTGGTGGTATTTGTTCTTGCATTTGGACCTGTGATCTAAGATCACACATTGCAGAGTTTCTCTACCGACCTTGTTGCAGACAGTTTCTTCCTGAACATTAAAGCTTATTGTTCTCCAGATGTAATTAGACCAAGTGTTATGACAGTTGGTAAGATTACAGCACTTTGATAAATGACTTGTTTCTTAGAAGGGAAGGTTTGTGAAAACAAGACCATTCATCTCATTTGTTGCATGTTTCCTCTGCCCAACTTTCTTCTTGAAAATATGCATATGGAGTTAGATGTGTCCTCAAGGAGAGATTTTGGTGTTTCCCACAGCCTGTGGGTCCCTCCGAGTGGCAGCCTTGCCCTTGAGCACGTCAGCTATTCACCAGAATATGGTGTCATTTAAGAACTTGGCAAAAGGGTTCTCGTCAGCTTCTGTAGATCTCTGATAAAGATATCAAAGAGGACAGGTCTTGGTACAGACTCCTGCAGTGCCCTGCTTGCTACTGGCTTCCAGGTACTCGTTAACTCCTACCCTCTGGAGCTCAACAGTCCAACCTGGTTTTTGCCCATATAGTGGTCTCCTCCCCCCTTCCAGACTGGTAAACCTGAAGTTGTGTAAAGATTGTGGGAGGTGGTGTTGAAAGTGTTGTGAAAGTTGAGGTAAATGGCATCCACAGCTCCAGTCGTTCTCCCATAGCGGGTAATCAGGTTGGTCAGGCACAATTTGCCTTTGTTCAATCCATACGGACCAGTTCCAGCCTTCTCCTTCAAGCCCAGTCCAAGAGGACTCGCTCTATGACTTTCCCACCCACCAGGGCAAAGCTGACTGTTCCCCAGAATGTCTTTTTGGTCTTTCTGAAGATGGGTGCAACACTTGCCTTTCTTCAGTCATTGGGGACCTCTTCATCACAACAACATCTCAAAGATGACAAGAGTGGCCTTCTGTAACATTTTTCTCTTCTCTTGGCACCCATAGGCACAACTCATCTAGTCCTGTGAGACTGAAATCAAGAGATTGGATGAAAAATCTTTGATTTCTGATCGCATAACTGTTACTGACACTGCACTGTGGAGGTCAGATGGACTTGGTGCTGTGTCTCTTTCAGCTGCAGTCACTGTGATGAACCCAATACACCCGTGCTATGCATCAAGAGAACTAGTTTTGCCTTTTGACGCAAATAGCCTCCTTCCAGGAGGTTTTAATGACTATTTCTGATTAGTTAATGTAGATCTTTCTGGCCATACTGAAGCTTTAGAGCAATTGCAATGTTGTTTGGAGATGGTTGCTTTTCCAAACTGGCTAGGGGTAAGGATGAGGGTTTTCCTGTTAAGTTCTGCACGCTAGAGTTGATCATTTATCTATTTTCTGAGTAATATGTGTGTCAGAGCTCAAGACAGTAGCTTTCTAGAGGCTTGAACAATGGTGACTATCCGTTCCACTTTACAGTGTATTTTTTTTATCTGAAATTGGGTTTTAGGCTTTTCTCTGTTGAGCTGTGTGACTGATCTTAAAAGCTTCTTGATATATTACCCAGGCCGATTAGATTCTGCTAGACCTCTCCATCACCAAGAATTGATTTCCCTCTCTTCCCCCCTTAATGCTTGAACTCAGAAGGCCCTTAGGGCTTCTGGCTTAATTAAAAATTAAATTTACAGATCATTTCTCAAATCATCCCTTAAGCAGCCAGTAATAATGATCACCTCTGAGTGGTGTGTGTCACTGTCATTTTAATGTGCTGTGTTGTAAACAGTAATGTGTCCCCTCTGTGAACCCTGCGTGGAGAAGGCTGCCCTATGCTGCCTTCTGTTTGTTTATGTGTATAATACAAAAATCAGTGTGTCTGGGGTCCTGGGGATCTATACCATGCTCCATCTTCAGTCTGGCTGAACATGCTGGTTAGACTCATTCATGTCACCTCTTTTTCTTACCATAGAGAAGGAAGGAGTCAATTGTCCTGCATTTATGAACGCTTCTGTTTTGAAAAATATTTTTGTCTTGCCCAGTTGTTTCCCCTACAATTTGAAGATTATTTTTTCCTCCTCACCTAGGGTATTCAGTTTCTTAAAGTCCCTTTTCTCCCAGTTGAAAGGAAGCTCATGTTACGTGAAGAGGACAGGAAAAGCTGCCAATCCAAAGCGGTACAAAAGGTTCTTGCGGTGATGCTTCACAGTAAACGCACCTCTGAGAGTCTGCCAGGTACTTCAGTATTACAGGTGGCAGAGTTCAGTGCAAATGGAGCATCCAACAAACTGAGCGCTCTCTTACGAGAGTTCTTTATAAGCCAACCCACTAATGGCTTTGTCTGTAAATTGTGGGGTTTTTCTCTTATTGCACAATTTGCCTGAATTTATTTAATCTGTGATGAATCTGCCAAGAGTTTTCTCTGATTATTTGCTATTCATGCTATGCAATTGATTGCATAAAGCACTTGCTGTATCTGCTTCTGTTTGTTACTTTTTGAGTTGTGTGTATGTTTTCAAATAGAGAATTAACGTTGATAAATGGTGAATAGTTTTGCTGATGCACAAGTCTTGTCCTCATGCAACGTAGGTATTTGTATGAAGCCACTCTCAAGCATTTGAGCAGTAGCACGTGGGCGATTGCCGCTCTGCTATGCGGAGACCTGTGTCCTGGTTTGGGACAAAACTACGACAACCTGCAGACTTGTACAAATGAGACCTTTATCTCCATGTTTGCGCTCTCATCAGATAAGTGTTTCTTCCCTTTGTATGTTCACTTGTCCTCTCTGTTCCATATTGCATTTATTTTTATTTTCTTTCTGTATCCTTTTTCTCTATCATTCTAAAAGGCACTTAATATTTGAATTTACTCTAACTTTTGCATTAAACATGCCTTTAACCTGACCTCAGGAGTCCTGTGTGAAGCCACAAAAGGCTTGTGCTTCTTTCTTGATCTGGTCAGCTTGACCATTTGGTATTGTTCCTCATGAGCATTTTAGGAAGCTGTCTGGGCTGTGTTGTACCTTTTGAGCTGGCATCGGTGGACCTGTGTCCAACAGCCTCAGCTCCACCGGTTAGAAATGTGTTGTGTTGCTCTGATCTGTGTCTCCAGTGTGCTGCTCTCTTCCCTCTCCAGGCACCGCTCTGTTCTATTTCCAGATATATTTTTATTCATTAAACTCCTAAAAGGGGCTGATGCGAAGGCAGTCCCAGGGAGGATTTGGCCTAGAGATGCTTTGCCAGATCCTCTGCACTCAAGGCTGAATTCTGATGGGGATGAGCATTTAACAGCTCTGCAAGTGGTCTCTGAGCTGAAGCCCTGCAGTGATGGCAGAGAACAGGTTCAGGAAGAAAAAAACCCCCACCCTTTGAAGCCCTTTTTACCAGAGTAGTACATAGTTTAGTAATTGTTTGAATTACTCCAGTGAAAGCCCCTTATACTCTTAGAAACATCACTAGAGAAAAATGTTAGCCCCAGCTGAGTTACCGAATCATTAACCTCAGCTACTGAAGTGACAGTGCCTGCTTGTGCCTGTGTGAAATAGCTATTCAACTGGTGGCATCAAAGGAGGGGCTAGTCTCCAATTCTAGGGGGGAAAAAAGAGGAAATGCTGACTAGAGTATTTCTTAAAATAGTCAGGGCTGCTTTAGAACAGTGGCTTGAATCCACTGTGATCTGTAGAACCCTAAAACGTTACTAGTGGAATTTCGGGCTCCTGCCCAAAATAGGGGTGTCTGTGTCCCTACCCACTGGAGAGCCTCTAGAAGCAGCCCAGAGAAACTCCTCCCTGTCAGCCCCTGTCAAGTTTGAGCAATCCACAGCTCCTGATCCTGTTGCTACTGGGCCTGAGGAGGTGCCGTGGGGCCATGGGGAAGGGCTGTCCTAGAGCCAGGAGTTGCTGAAGCTGCTCTGACAGACCGTGTTGAGAGCAAATTAGCTGAGGAGTAGTGTGAGGCCAAGGAAAAATGGTCCCGGTTCCTCTCTTAGAGGTGCTGTTGCACTACAGCAGATGCAGGCAGAGCAGTGTCTCAGTACGGAGTCCCTGTAGTGGTTTGGCATTTAGGAGACAGGGTGCTGTTAATCTTCTGTTGGCAATTAGTAACTTTTTCATTTTCTTTCAGGATGTGCAGGATAAACTTTGTTACTGCCTCCAGCCACAGCAGTGCAGGGGTCCCTGTCTAACCAGATGCCCCTGGCGTACATGTGTTAGGTCCCTGATGAAGAACACATGGATGGGTCAGCGTTCACCGGGAGCTCTGTGTGGTTAGAGAGTGCGAAGGCCAGATGGAGAGGTTGGGGTAAACTATCCCTCTCCCCCTTCCCCAAATAGCATGATAGCTCTTGAAATGAAGGAAATGGCTCTCCCCAAGTGTTATTCTGGAGTCTGCGTGTGTGTATGCCACAGATGACCTCAGGGTTTTCTCACAACTTGGGCTGTCGTAACATAGACTCAGAGTCCAAGGCATCTTTTGCACCACTGATTTGCTTTTCCCTGTTCTCTCCCTTCTCCTCACTTAAGGCTGCTAGTGCATGAAAAGTCGTCACTCCTGATGCTAGCTAACTCTGGGGGGTTGTGAATTAATAGTTAAGGTTATTGGGGTTGCAACTTAGTTTGAACAACAGCACATCAACTTACTTGATTGATGCTTCCGTGTGCAGAGGCTGGAGAGCGGTGTCCCTGCAGGCAGCCGGCTCGCCTGAGGCTGGCTGGGCACGGCAGCAATCTTCATTTTTCTCACGTGGCTCAGGCCAGCACTGCCCTTGGTTTCCCCCCTAGCATCTCACCAAGGATTCATCTGTACCATGCGGCTGCTGTTTGTGGCAGTATCTGCCAACACCACCACGCTGATCTTGGTACAGATACTTGCTGGAAGAAAAGTCCTGCTCTGGGCAGTCTGTCTGCGCCCATGGCAGAGGGGGCAGGGATGCTGATGGTCTTGCTTGTGTAGCCTTAAATAACAGCCTGTTTATCTGTGGTCTCTGATAGCATGTTATTTCCTAGCGTAACGTATTTCAAAGTAGTCCAGAAACATCTGATTGCCTGCAAGAGAAAAACTATAGATAGCAAGGGCTCTGAAGCTATTCTGAAGTAAATCTGTTCTGTGTAACCGTGTAAGAAGATTACTGAGTGTATCTAGAAATGATAACTGTGGGGCTGCTGTCTTACATCTGCTGAATGTTTCTGGGGTGTCTTAGGACCAGCGCAGCCCCAAGGGCACACGTATACAGCTAAAAATGGCACGATACCGGAGATGTCCTCTCTCTTGCTCTGTCTTGTAGGATCCTCGTTCCTCAAGACTATCTGATATGAACTCACTGAAACTTTGAAGTTTGGCAAGGAAACCCCTGATTCACACAAGTTTCCCTGGGCGAAAGCTCTTTGGGGTGGGTGACAAGGAGAATACATGCATGGCATCAGTCAAAACAGTGTTTTAATTTCTGATCTGCTATTGTAAGTCATACTACCATGCCAAACTGAAAAGTATTCCAAGTGGAAAAGTAGCAGTAATAAGGAAAAAAAGAGAGGATTTTTGCCATAATGCTTTTTTTCTCACTCCTCCTCACTCTCCCTCCACATTCTCTATGAAGTTCTGGTGAAGTCACTGGGATCTTGCCAAGTATTCATCAAGAAAATGGTTCAGTTCCAGTATTTTTTTGACAGACCCATCACCGATCATTCTCTGGAGTCTGTCCTGTCTGCTCAACAGCTGGCTCTGCTCAGAGTCTACTCGAACTGTTTGTGTGTATTTGTAAACGATGGATTTAGACACCACCCACAATAACTGTACAGTCCTGCTGGTTTATATTTGCTTTGCATAGGCATAAAGGACTATGCCAGGTACACAGCATGGGACATGAACTGTATCTTCCTTTAATGCGTACGTAAGCTGCCATCTGAGGTCATGGCAGGGCTAAGTTTTCTGCAGAGGGAACAGTTGGGGACTTGCTGGGGTTCAGGGGAATTTATACTTTATTGAGTGACTTGAGTCTTGCATAATGCTTTGAGGACTGGTTTTGAGCAGACATAGCCTGGGGCGCTCATGATGTTCAGATACATCTTCCGGTGATGGATGCAATAGGTGTCAGTGGGACAGAAACATATTATCCAGCTGAAATGGCTGCCTTTTTCTGCACGCAGGCTGCAAGCAGGACTTCTGGGGTTCAGAGTCGCTGGTTCAGCTCTTGGGGCTAGTTGGGTTTTGTGGATCTCCCAGTGCTGAAAGAATGATGTTGACTTTAAACCTGGTACCTGTTGGATGTGTTCTTGCATCCTTATCTCAGCTTCTCAGGACCATCTGGCTTGCACCAGCTCAGCAGCAGGAGCAATGTGGTTTTTCCTCCCTTCTCCAAGCTTGGCAACTCTGCTTTTTGTGTGTCCCTCCTGCCGGAGGCAGAGCTGGTGGCCCTCTCCCTGGTTGCGGGTAACCAGGGCAGAGCTGGCTACCTGTAGACAGCTTGCAGGACACACGGCACCTCGCAGGCTGTCCTCTGCTCAGGTCAGCCAGAGACACTTTGCAGTGAAGCAGCAAAGCAGCTAGTATTCTCTGTATTCTCTGTAGTGATTAAAATGCAAAGAAAGTAACGTATGTGTGTATATATTTAACAAACAGAATTAAACCCTATTTTTTCCTCTGCCTTCTACTGTTTGTCCTGTCAATCTGTGTGTCCCCAGCCCTGCTTGGAGACTCAGTTCCACTAATGCTGTGCTGACTGTTTGTTTATACATATTTGTGTAAACGAGGTTGTTTGATTTAGTTATTTAAGAGGAGAACATTGAAGTAGCCTCTCTACTGTGCCTCTGTGTCCAGTGCACCTAGGCTCTGCTGGAAGAAGATAAGTGGAGCAGCCCTTTCAAGCTCCCCAGCAGAGCTCAGATGGACATCTCAGGGGACTGCTTCGATGTCTTGCATCCAAGCTTGTTTTCTCTCGACTGACTTGAAGTAAATTAGCTTCTACTCCCTTTCTCTCTTCCCTCAGAAAAAAAAAAAGAGAGGAAGGAAAGGATAAGAGCTAGCTTGGGAACTGTTGCATATGTGAATGCAATTTTAAAGTAGAGTTTATCTGTTTTTCCTGGAGGCTGCAGTTAGTCTGTGCTGCCGTGCTGGTTTGCCTGCTCCTACCAGGTTCATGTCAGGGCTCCCAATAGCCTCGTGAAGGTCCAGCTCTGCATCCTGCCCTGCTGCAGCTCAATCCTGATACAGCAAATGGGAATGTATGTCTTGCTTTCTCTGTTTCCGCTGAATGCTGCTATCAGCTTGGTTATTGCTCAGCCATGGTGATATTGCTGCTTGATTTATATGGCCTCTATCCTTCTTGCTCTTCTGCCGCTTGAGTACAACCGTTATAAAAGCCATCTGCAGCTTGTGCCTTTATTCCTTGGATTTCTAGGCTGGCAGATGGTATGGACAAAAAAAGAGCCTTCCTCTGTCTAAATTAAGCAATAACACATCAACTTCCAATCACATTCTTCTTATCACCTCGTGATCGCGCTTTCATAAAATCCCCGTTTCCATAGCTAAGCATGATAGATACTTCTCAGCCTTATGGCTTGTGTCTGAAAGGGGTCTCTGTGCCACAAGCCCTGAAAGAATATTTCAACAAATGACACACCTGTCCTTGCCTCCCAATTTCCAGTTTGCAGCAGCACTGCTCAGCCAGCCATTTGTTGCTGCTAAAATAAAACACCGACAAATTCTCGTGTTTGATAGGGACCGGAGGTAGCAACAGCCTGGCTGACGTGCTGGTGTCTGGATGGGCTGTTTGCCGTCTCCTGTGCTCTCACTTGGTGTGAGTTTGGGTATCATTGCAGTTCAGAAATCTCACCTTAGAGGTTTTATCTTGTCACAATAAAAAGAAATAATTTGATTTTGTTCAGTTACGGATTTTTTTTTTTCTTTTGACCTGCTGGTTTATTATCGCTTCCTCATTTGGCCTAATTAAAGCACTGTGTATAGCAGCTTGTTAGTCTTAACTATGTTCCCGCATCGCTCCGGGTAGTGCATCTTCACTGATCGCTCTAGCAGCAAGATTGGCCCTGGGCAAATAATTTGTAGCAAATCACTTGAGTGACTGCACATCGCCTCCTTCCTTGGTTTATGAATCGTCTGTGGCAGATCGTTGTCCTCTCAAGCTTGTTTCTTGTAATGATTTCCCAGCTAATTCCTGTGAATAATTTTCGGGCTGGCGTTGCTCACCCATGGTTCCTTGTGACTCAGGATTTGCAGTTCCAGCTGCTCCAAATGGACCTGTAATTTGCATAAGATGCTTTGGTTTCTTGATTGAATCAGTATAACCAACTTCAACAGCAATACTTAACAAAATAAATTCCGAATTTTCTTGGGCATTTTGGATATTTTAGTCAATCTTTCAGCTTTCCTAAAAACTTGTTTAGTTGCATGTGGAAGTTGTACAAAAATAATAGAAATAAACTTATTACAGAAAATGTCTGTTTTACCCCTGGATATTTCGTGTTTTAAACTTTTTTGCAATATTCCCCTGGCTCTAGTTCCCAGTCTCCTTATCATGCTATCAAAGGAGCTGGTTCTCTGTGATTCAAAGGGATGCCCCACATCCAAAACCTGGGGAGCAGAGATGATGCTTATTGACTGTACTGGTGTAGCAGAGGAGACCTGTGGCCTGAGCTAAACTCTTCTCTCTTGCATCTGCAGCAAATGCTAAAAGTTGCCTGCAAAGGCCAATAACTGCTGCTCGGTTTTGCTGGGATGAGAGCAGGTTTGGAGCAGACGAGTTTTTTGACTAGTTCCCACGAGCTCTCGAAGCGCTGGGGGCTCTTTGGTTCAGCACAGTCACGCAGGGTGACATCCAGTGCTGGGTCACTTCCAGCTTTCGTGTCCCCCCAGCCTCCTCTGGTGCCTTCATCAGCTCGTGCCCTCCAGGGATGATGGTGTCTCACTCCCAGGAGGAGGCGTTTACTGTGCAGCAGGGGGGTAAGTTACTGCATAAATAAAACCAAAGGGCTTACTTCCCCCTGCACAATGCTCTAATGTAAAAATATGCTGGCTATTTTCTGCTCTTCCAGCAAAAACTGGTGTGTTTGTAAATTCTAAGCAAGTACTGACAGGTGACTAATTTATTTTTGTCAGCTTAGCAACAAAGGCTACCCTTTGCCACCATGTTCATTTGTTATGGCAGTGCGTTGGCTGACACTGAGATTCATTTGGGTTTTTAATATATCTCACTGATGCAGCAGTGTAGCTATTCAGCTGCATTTCTCTTTTTTTCTTCCAAAACTAATTAATTTCTAATTTTAAACCATTATTTCTTTAATCTCTTACATCTACAGACAGGCATTTGCAGTTTTTCTTAAGGTGGTACTGCTATCGTAAAGCTGCAGTTTTGAGGCTTGTCGGATCATTGCTGACTGCCACCTCTTCTTATACAACCCAAAATGCAAGGAGAAATGGCAGAGCAAGAGGAAACAGTTTGATTTTTTTTTTTCCTCCTCTCTTTCTTTTCTGGAAGATGCAATGTTCCATTGCCAAAACTGATCAAGACTGATGTGCCAGCAAATGCATGAATATGTCAGTTAGTGACTCCTGAAAGTTAGTAAGTGCCCGGAGCAGTGACAACACCAAGTGCTGTGCCAGCCACTCCAGGCTGGTGTCAACCCGTCCAGCCTGGGCAATGCCATGGGAAGCACAGAGCTCAGCATGGGCAAACCCCATGTAGCACCATCCACCTTCTGGGGAGACTGGAGCTCCTGTTACTGTGGAGGGACATCCGGGAACAGACAAAGCTTTGCTCTGAAAAGTAAAGAGCTGGAAAAGTAATGGATGGACCTTTTGCGTTTCTGTGCATTTCCTTTGTAGCCTCCTGATCCTGTAATATGAGTGAAGTTCCTTCTCTTGACCTGCTGCTGCTGTCACCTAACACTGGCTGTCATCTCAGGGACAGCAGGACTCGCCAGGACCAGGCGATGCTCTGCTAGTCGTTTTGGGACTGGCTGTAGCATTAGACCAGCAGTACCAGGACAGGACAAAGGTGGTTCCCACAAGTTTTCTCACCACTGTGGGTTGGAAGTGACCCAGGAACGTGTTGCCCACCTAGAGTGAGCCCCTGTTCTTGATCATGCTGATGTGAAACAGCTGTTAATCCTCCAGATGGGCTTTGCTCTGCTGGTGGCTGAAGTGAGCTGTGCTGAATTTGGTCCAAAGTTTCCAGGCATCGCTTGTGCTGGGAGAGGTAACTCACTGCTCTGCCTCCCGGTGCCTTTGTAGCACCTCATGTGGCCAAAGATCCACTCATCTCAGGTTTGACAGGATCGCTCATTAGAGTTTCTTGTTGCTGTCTGGCAGGAGCTTATGGTTGTAATGTGGAAAAAGCCAGGGGACTTGGCAGGGTCACTTTGTGCTTGCCTGTGCGCTATTTTCAGCATGTTAATGTGAATGAGCGTAGTAGCAGTCTTGGAGATTATTGGTTGAGATTTTTTTCCTGCACAGCATTCTTCATTAAAGCAGGTATGGAAATGGCATGGACAGCAGATATGCAAATGGCTTGGACAGTTCTATGTCCTTTTACCTTCATGTGTCAGTTTAAAGCCGCTGGATCTTTTTGCTTATTTTCAAAAAAAGTTGCTGGGAACTTCGGCTAAACATTATCAGCACTCACATTGAAACACATTTTTATAGCATGTTTCTAGACCCTTTAACTTCAACAAAGCATTGAATAGTTCACGGATGGCGCCGTTGCAATTAACTGTCCTCTGTGCATTCCTCTTAGCTTTCAGACGCAAACCCCGTGTTAACCATACATCATTATTAGACTGACTTCATAGCACTAATTGACACAGAATGAAATTCAAAGCAGGAAACAGAGAGGCTTTAGCATGCAGTATGAACAGACTGCTGTAAAGGTTAACTGAGATTGAAAACTGTTCTTTTGCTCATGCAGCATGTAAGCTGAACGTTTCCTTTTTGGGGGGGAGCGGGTGGGAGTAGCCACGATTGGCATATAAAGAGTAGAGGGGATGCAAAGAGGAGGAGAGTACCTCACCCTGAGAGAATCTTGTAGTAATATCTCACTGCTATGAAGTGACTATGGAAGTACTAAAGAACATGTGCTGGTTGGATCAGGTTAGACCTCTGTCCTACTGATGGGTTTTCTTTGTTCAAAGCAATGTGCCGGCTCAGTGCCTAACCAAAAAGGTACAAGAGGCTGGATGTGCCAAGTGAGCTATCTTTTGTCATACTGCAAGTGTGCCAGTCTTGGTGGAGTCTTATTTTATGGAGAACAATAACAATATGTGAAAGCTTACCGGACACCAACTTGATAAGCTGCAACTGCAATAAGTGAGTGCAGGTATCACGTGGTCTTCTATATGCCTCCATAGGTGAAAAAGTGTCTTCTGAAGGGGGTGGAGATGCCAGAAAAGGTCTCTGGGATTGCATGTTAATGTCACCCTAGATCAAAAGCGATCATCTGAACTTCCTAGGCAGCTGTGAAACTCCTGGACTGGGAGATCTTCAAAAACCTCTGAGTCTTATATGCAAGTATGGAAGGGAACAAATAAGTCCAGCTTTCAGTGAGCTGAAAGTTTGGGACATCTGAAGTCAAATTGGGGTAGGACTCAGTGACTGAGTGTATATGGGCACAAAATTTGTATGACTGAAAGAAAAAGTTATGGAGCAAGTCTTGCCTTACAGAAATTTGTCTAAAGACCTAATTTTTTTTGGCAATCTTGTGGTGTTTACTGTAAACACTAGTAGTATCTAATAGGCAGTTGAGTTCACTGAAAGTACTAAATTTGGGTCCAGGACGAAGAGATACTAAATGTTTGCTGCTGAAAGCAGACCACAGCAGAATCATCACCTGCACTTACGCAGATTTCCTCCTGTTGCAATCTTTACCATGACTATAATACTAAAATTCTTTAAAACTTAAGTTTTACCCTTAGTAGCAGTCTACAGCAGTCCAAAAACATCAATTAAAGGGTTAGCAATACATATAACAGCCAATAAAACAGTTACTCCTTGACAAACAAGTTCATTAGAACAAGCTCACATATATTAAATACCTTTTTCTCACCAGTTACTGCAGTGACGGCTCATCCAAGCCAAACATGCTGGCCATCTTTCAGCCGCAAGGTGAATTTCCATATGGCCTGAGGTGCCATTTCTGATGACATACACACAAAGCCAGTAAAACCTGATAATATATTGCTTATTAGAATGCGTGAAGATGCCAGAGGATGTCCAGCCACACTTTTTTGCTTACAAGGGTGTTCAGGCAGAGCTTTAGGAAAGCTGAGTGGACAGTTCACTAATGACAATGTACTGTACGAGCTTATGAAAGGAGGGAAGTGCTGTGCAAATGGTTCATTAATTTCACTATAAATGAACCATATAGAATAGAAAACTGACTACTGGTAACTAGAATAATTTGACTAGGAGAAATACTCATACAAAAACCCCTTTTCACTTTATATGAAAAAGAGTTGTGCTTGAGAAAAATCAGTGTAAATGCTGCCTCACCTGATGTGATTTAGCAGGAGTCCTTCAGAGGTTTGACCCCACCTTGTGAAATCAACCAAATCTGGTTTGGCCATCTATGAGTTACACTGCTGCAGAGAGAAGGAGAGAGTGCTGGCGTGATGAGAAGTCTACTTTCTTACTCTTTCTGCTGAAAGTGATACCTGAAAGCCAGAGTGTGGTCTGAATCCTTTCCAGATTAAATTCCTGCTGGGACCTGTCAGGGTCTTTACCAGCGAGTTTTGTAAGGTATTGAACTCAGCACAAAAGTGGCCAAACTCTGTAACTTCAGCTTGATAATAAGATGCATCTTTATAACTTTAAATGAAAAGCTAACTCTGCGTCACCTGCAGAAAACATAAGAAATACACTGGCTGCTTCCCAGCTCCCTGGTAATGGACTTGGGATATGTATTTCCAGCTCAGAAATGCACATATAATAGTGTGTAACCTCTTCTTCTGTCAGCTAAAAAAAGGCAAATAGAGTGTTACACTTAGGTTATCATTTTTGTTTTTCTTAATATGCATGCTATCATGCCAATTAAGTAATTTCTGTCTCAGTTTGAAAAATAATTCATAGGCAGATTCTCCTGAGCTAAAGGATCTTTTGTGAAAGATTACAGTGAAAGTGTCTATCTGCGCTGTCATCAGGCAGCTTGACTCTGAACAGCTGTATTTCATCTAATACGACTTCATGCTATGACTTGCTAACAGTAGGCTGTGTTGTGTGCTCTGTCTCTACAATTAGCTTATCAGGAGATGTGAAAATAATATAAATATTCAGTAATGAATTTAGAACTGACATATGCTGAATTTCAAAACAGTGAAATAAGCGGTTACCAGGGTCTGCTATTAACCCCAACATCTGTAACGTGCTTTGTTTTAATTGTGAATACCTTTTCCCATTGTCAGCGTCTTCCTGGTGTGGGAAGCACTGCCCAAGTCCGTCCTGAACACCCAATGGTTGTGGGGGAGCCTCGGCCTAACAAGAGTTTCCTAGTGCCAAGATTTTAATGTACCTCCAACTTCAGCTTTCCAAAGCCCGAATCCTGACCGATCTTCAGCCATGGAGAAGCCGTAAGGTGTGGACAGCCGTGAATGTGGCAGGTTTAGCCTCGCTCTTCAGAGCAGCCACCTCCATGTGGACCGCTCAGTGTGAGGCCCTTGTTTTTGAGAAGGGAAAGGCTCAGCAACCTCTAACCACCACCTTTTGGTATTACCAAGTAAGGCAATAGAACCAAGTGATGGAAAAGTGGAATTGTTAGAAACTCAGTGTATTTAGAAAAGGGGTGGAGGTAGTGAAGAGAAGGTACCTCGCCTTCCTGAGGGCTTTGGCTTTGCAGCTGGTAGTGGGGCTAGCACTGGGGAAGGGACAAAGAGCTCGCGGTGCCCAGGGAGATCAGTGGGATATATAACATTGCCACGCAGTAAGAGCTAAAACCACTAACTGACAAAGCTGGCTCTTGGGCAGTAAGCAGAAACAAGATGAAAGGTCCTCTGACAGCACTAACACAGAAGTCACGCGGCGGCAGGGGTTCGTTGTTCTCTGGAGGGGTAATGCTTGCTGCTGTGCCACGGGCGGGGGCTGCGCTGCAGTCCTGCTTTTCCAATGCCACCAACCCTTTACAAGCTCCAGGGGCTCTGAGCATTTCATACCAGTGTAATGGTATTGAACACGGTGCTAGTATTGTATAATTATAACAAGCTACAAGAACAACCTTAGCATTGGCCTGTTCTCAATGTCTTGCAAGGCTTCCCTTTATTATTTAAATTAATTTCTCCTGGAGGTGGACTTAGAGTTCCTTTCTAGAAAACCAGTGTTTGTGCTGCACTTGTTGATCCCTTCCCAGTGTTGTGATTTACAAGGTAGCTGCATGTATATTCATTACTAATAGAAGATTTGTTATTATGTCATGTACAAATTCTTTTGCTAAGAACTATGTAGTAACAAATTCTGTCACTTTGCTTTTCGGGTCGTTAATATATTTGCCTGACTTCCCCTCCCCAAAGAGCAGGGAAAGGGGGATTATGCACTTTAACCAGACTGCGTCTTTAAAGCTTGTGAGGAGGAGAGGAAAAGGTGTATCACATGGCTAAACAGAAGGACAAACCAAGTCCCATAAACTCATCTTTGCAGTCACTGGGAATAACACATCATTAAGGCCAAATTATTTTCCCAACCAAAGCAAAGACGTGGAGCTGATTTGTACCAGCCACCAGTACGTAGCCGGTCAACTGTCATCCTGAACGTTAAGTAGAGTTCTCCAAGTTGTTTTCCACAGCCTGCTGTAAAACATCCTCCAAAATCAGAGTTTGGCAGCTCATGAAGAATTGCAGTGACCGATACCTGGTTGCGTATTCTCAAACATGGTTAGTGGAGCGGGTATAGAAGAAGAAGTGGTTGTGAATCAGTCGTGCCTGAAGCTTCCACCTTAGTTCAGTTGCCATGGCAGGAGGATACCAGAGGCATTTAGTGGCCTGTGTAAATTTCATGATTCATTTTGATTGCTTC
This sequence comes from Rhinoptilus africanus, assembly GCA_013400135.1. Classification (NCBI taxonomy): domain Eukaryota; kingdom Metazoa; phylum Chordata; class Aves; order Charadriiformes; family Glareolidae; genus Rhinoptilus; species Rhinoptilus africanus. The sequence goes on along the minus strand of VXBO01001564.1, from coordinate 1,144,095 downwards.
TAGAAACCCTTGCTATGGACCAAAACCCAGTTGTGATGGTCTAGAAACAACAAGCAGCTCAGCTTCAGGAAGCCCACCAGACTCGCAGCTCTCACACTGAGCTCCTGAACTTCAGGCACAGAAAAACATTTAACACCTTTGGCCTTAAAAAGAAAACCAACCAACCAACAACAAAAAAACTCCCCAAAAAACCCTCAACAAACAAACAAAACCCACAAAAAAACCCCAAAACCGAAAAAAACCCACACACTGTAGTTTGGGTGCAGTTTTGCACTGAAGAGACGTTTTTAACAAAGGGTAAAATCCGTTGTCCTTCAGAAGATGGTTTTGTTTACCTCAATCAGTGCTAAAATATTCATTAAAGACAGCAGAACTGCTCTGTATTATGCAAAGAAACTTTGTATTAAGTGTTGTCTGTATGTGTTCAGCATGTGAATGCATAATGTTCTTCATACTCAGGCACTGCAAATAGTTGTTTTGAAAAAAGATCCAGATGACTTTCTCAAATGTATATTTGATTAAAAAAAATAAACTCAGGATTTTATCAGCCCTCTGGATAATTTTCATATGAAAGACTGGACAAAACTTACTCCCAAGGAGTAAATTGATCTAAACAGAAAATGTGAGACTGGGAAAAAACCCAATCAACTGCTGTAACTTTTCTACTAACTGTTCTTTCCTGTTGCTTTTAAGGCATCCCTGTGTGGTTTTGGTTTTGTTTTTGTACAATATGGACCCCCGTGCTGGGCTGGTTCTCCCCAGATGTGCTCCCCAGGAAACACCTTGGTTGCAGTCTTCCAATATGAAGTAATGTCATTCTGCTGGCATTAGTCAAATTTTCCACTGAAGCAAATGAAAAGCGCTCTGCAAAATTCACAGAAATGGCTTATAATTCTCAGCCTAAAAAGTTAGGGAATTCCAAAATAAAATTGGCTTTTGGAGATGTGCATTAGTGAATGTGAGACTGAGTTGGTGCCCTCTCACCTGTACTTGTGTCCTGCTGGAAATAAGTTGCTTCTTTGTGCCTTTAGAGCAAAAAAAAAAATCGCCTGATCTGCAATACACCACGTTGTTAGGTTTTTTTAAACAGGTTATCATCTCAAAGGTCCTTTCCAACCATGAAGATTCTATGATAACAATGTTTGAGGAAGTTTGCATTAGTTTTGTTGTCAGGAAATGAAAGTGAGATTCATGAATAAGTACAAACTAATCAGGCATAGGTAGAGAGGAGTCTGGTTTCTTGAACAACTGCAGTCTTAACTACGGAGTAACTGAGTGTGACTGACTCGTAATCTGCTTTGGTTCATTGTACAGAAGACAAGAAAAGAGCAATACTTTTGCAACTTATAGCAGTATCTAATAATTTCTGAAAGCGGAGTAAAAAGCGATGACTTGACCACTTAATAAGGGCATTTTTAGTCAAAATATTGTTTTTTCCCTTGGAATTATCCTATTCCAGTTCTCTAATGTGAATCTCTTTACTCCTGTAATAGAGGCTTAGCTATTAATGGCATTATTGAAATAAAACAGTGGTAAATTTCTCACAATTTTTATTCATCAAATGTCCTGTGCATATTCTTCTGCCTTTTCTCATAATCTTCTATAGAGCTACGTGCAAGCGAGCACTTTCCTTTTCCCCCAACTCCTATAATTCAATGTGATGGCTTTAAATAACGGGAAGCCATAAAATAGGATGGAGTTAAGCAAATTCATGTGGAAATAATGTGAAAAATATTATTTGGACTAGATACAGATCTTAGTTTTGATCTTACCTGTCCATTGCTGCATTAAAAGATGTTCCTTTTATGGTCCAAATCAACAAAACATAAAACTCCTAAAGGGATGTTTCCTTACTCTTGCCTGAGAAATGAGTCAGTGATGCTCCTCTCCATATATCTTATTAAACAAAATATCATTTTAATATGTCTTTTATGTGAGGACATTTAAACGTACTTGATGGCATTTGGTTTTCATTGCTATGAAGTGAGTTCACGAAGTTATGACTAAGGTTAGCCAGAATGAGCAATGGGGGAAGCTGATGTGTGAAGGTACATTAGTGTCAGCACAAGCCTGGCCAGCGGCTATTCGTACGCTGACACGTGTGCTGGGGGTGTTACTGAGGAGAGAAATATCGGGTGCTCACAACAAGCCTGTAGCTGCGGTGGTATTGCTGTGCATGACAAAACGTCAGTGGGGAAAAGTCAGGTTGTGTGTCTTTTCTGTGATTTCGGGTGTGATCTCTGCAAGGATGTGGTTAGGTATGATTTCAGGTGTGATCTCTGCAAGGATGTGATTAGGGATCTTCTATTCTCAGGGCATTGAGGCAATCTGTGGTGCACACAGGGTTTATTCTGTTTTTTTTCAGATGGACAAATAGTGTGTAAGCTATCAGAGCTGCTCAGTGATGGGTCTAGATGGACCTTTCTCATCTTCTGTATACTGTATATACTTTAAATACTGTTTTGCTGTTGTTTTGCTGCAGGGTAAGCTGTATTCTGCAGTGTTCCCTGGTCGCAGCTGCTGAGTGACTGTGTGCACGCACGTGTGCGCTGCTCAGCTCAGTGACACCTCCACCTGACGTGGCAGAGGTGACAGAGAAAACGTGCCTCTGGGAAAGGGGCACTGCGTGAGGCCGCAAGTGCTGCTTATTAAGAAAGGTAGGCCTGTGCCAGATTAGAGGATCTTTTGTTCAACATGCTACATAAATCAGACAAGGATGAATAGCCATGATTTATATTCCGCATTACTATGTGCGCGATGCTTTTTGCTAGAGAAGAAGAGGGGCCAGAACAGGTGATATGTCTAAAAAGTAAGTCTGCGCTAACTGCTGGCCCAAAGCCAGATGCATCCTTCACTGCATCACCTGCCAAAACGAGGAGCACAGCAATGGTGACGTGCTTCATAACTGGAGGGGATGCTGATCTTCCTGCAACGATTAGCTCTGTGAATGAAGAAAAATCTAGCTTGATCTGTATGACTGTTAAAAAAACTATGGTTTTTCCTTTTGTCTGGGACAACCCTTTTACTGGAGTCTTAACCAGAAGAAGTGGTGGTGCTAAGCAGGCTCCTCACTTGGCCCTCACCTGCGGTGTCTGCACTCACTGCCTGACTCTGCATTTCCAGCACTTTCCAACTGACTCTTTGGAAAAAATATCTGTAATTAACAAGACATGCAGCAGTATTCTGTAAGTTGCTGCTGTGACCCTTCCTTCCACCATGTCTTCTACTGTTTAAACTCCAGGTTCACAGAGGCTCTTAATCCCACAGCAATAGCTACGTCTAACACTTAACCAGGCCTATCTAAATTATTAATTTATTTTGTAGTAAATACAGGATTGTATGTTTTTGTTTTCACAATTGAAGTACAAGTTTTGACTGAGCTTTTTAGAGTGGAAGTAAAATGACATCCATGTCTTTGGTGGACGTGCAAGGAAAGGAATTGGTGACATGATTTTTAGGGTTCTTTTTTTCTCAAGCTCTGCTTTTTAAACGTTCAGGTGAACTCGGGTCTCTTTGAAGATCTGTTTCCTTAGCTTTCAGAGCACTGCCGTGCTGGTTGTTCTTCATCTTCCTGTTGTATCAGAGCTCTGCGGTGAAGCAGAGATGCCTTCTCTGACAGCTGTGTATACCCACAAATGAAACTTTTTTTGTTGTGTCTCAAAAGAAGGTTCCTGAACTACACGATCCCAGATTTGCACTTTTTAAATTGGCTGTCTGAAAGCTCTAGGCTTCCCTTGGTCAACAGCAGCATTATTTATAGCCTGCCTGCCTCAAGGGTAGGAGATAAAGTGCTCCTTTCACACCAAATATTTGTACTTCTAATCAGAACAGAAGATTTAATGAACTTGATATTTTTGTATTCATACTGGGAGGAACTGGTTTCTTCCGGTCCTGCCCTGCATTATTTGCATGCTAAGACAGACTGTTAAAAATGCCTCACTTGAAAATCAGGCTGGGAAAAGACTCTGGGGCTTGTTTCTTCTCCCCTGGGTTCAAACCTGCTGACCTGCAACCCTGCAGCCGTCCTGAGGTCTGGAGGGTTGATGGACCCTCAGAGAGGGAGGTACAATGGGCTGGGACCTTCTCCCATCACACGGGGCCTTTGCAGGCTGCTTCACCGTACCCTATACACTGGCCATGCTCAGAGCTTTTAGCTGAGTAAATGGAAGTTTCTTATGATGTAGATATAAAAGTATTAAATAAAAGCTTTTACTTGGAAGGGAAAAAAATCCCAACAAAGCCATGAAGAAAGCTGGTAGCAGGAAAGTATCTTCAGTCTCTCTAGGATTTCAGCAAGAGTAAGCAGGGAAATTATTAATTGGTATTTTGGGAGAGGTAATAAAATTTCAAAGACTAAAATTCAATCCTTATCTCTTTTGCAACAGAAACAGAAGACTACAGAGGTTACGTGGGGAAATGTTGTCTGTGTTCTCCAAGTTCAAGTGGCCTCTGAGTGCAGGAACACTTGCCAGCTCCGTTACCAAAGTTTCCAGTGAATATTTTGCTCTTGTTAAATGTGAACGCTTCTCTTGCACAGCTGAAGGGCTACAGGAGGCTTTGCCGAGTCCTTAGGGCTGACAGGGTCCTGGAAAAGCAGAAGGAACCCTCAGAGAGGGCGGAGAGGGACCATTTCTCACTACAGCCCTATGTACTTTTAAGATGTGATGAAGTATTTCAAGGTGTCAGCCCATTCCATAGTGGATAATGGTAGTAATTGTATTTGCAGTTGCCTGTAAGCAGATTTGTACAGTCCCATCAGAGATGTGGGGGACTGATGTGGTGTGGCTGCCAGACGTAAAAAGGTGGGAGGTTCCATGGGGAAGCTGCAGGGGCTGTTCAAGCTTTGTAGGTGTGAAGAGTCTGCTGCCGGTATGCTTGAGTGAGCATATAATCAAGGAGACCCTAAACTCAGATTTTCTAAATAAAGTATAGGTAGTATGTTCAAGAGAAGCCTAAACATACATCTTTCTTTAGCTGTGATGGCTGAATGTCTAAGGATGGATTTTGTTTCCTCTCTTGGTATTTTATGCTTCACATGTTAATTCTAAGCTTTGCCAAAAGCCCTGACAAAATTTACTTTTATTAGAAATTTCCCTTTTTAGTTCTTCTCGTGCATTCACAAAGCCAGTGATTTACAGACATAGCCTTAAGCAGTTTCTACAGCTTCCTAGTATGTCTGCCAAAGACAGACAACAGAGGTACAGCAGGTACAGCATTTCCCTGTGCTGTCAGCTGCTGGGCACAGCCCAGCCCCGAGGGGCAGCTCCATCCCTCTGGCTGTTTCTTCCCTGTGCCGCCACTCAGCCCCAGTTCACGTCACCCTCCATCTCTGCTGCAGCCCCTCCAGCCCAGCCCCCTCGGCGTGCGTTCCTTAGGTGCTTTCCCGCCTTGTGTCTTCTGCCGGCTCTTTGGTGGTACCATTCGGTACATAGCAATGAATCTGGACTTGTGCTTAAGTTTTGTGTCTGGGCATCTTTGAATCTGAATTTTGTAGTTCAGGTCCTGTAAATTGTACTGCTGGCTTGGAGCATTTGACTTTTTCTAAAGTATTTTGCCTTCTGAACTGTGATGAATTAGTTGAGATTTTAGGCCATTTAGCTGCAGCACCTTGCAGTAGAACTGGCATTTGCTCCTTTCCTAGGAGATGTGGATTTGGGCCAGTGTTTCCACTAAGTTACTGAAACTCGGTGCGGGGCAGCACTTGGCTATGGGGTGGAGAGGCTGAGTGGGTTGCGCAGTACAACAGCAGTAAGTTGGTGGAGCTGCACTGCCCTGAGGTCGCTGAAGGTCCCCATCAGATTAGTGCCCATATGCCCATCAGCCTGGCTCTGCCACAGGCAAAGCTGGTTTGGTTTTATTTTATACTGCGCCTAAAAGGAGCCTTAAGCAATCAGCTCAGACACACAACGCTAAGGGAGATGGAGACACCCAGTCCTCCCCCAAGCCATTTCAGTTTTGCCAAGTGTTCTGTTTTCCATGAAAATTAATATCTCCTGAGCTGGAGAATAGGGTTGAGATGCCATTCAGGAAAGGGTTTCCTGCACCATTTTTTCTGCACATTTTCAACCGAGTATTTTGTAAAAGGTCTCACTGTTGCTTTACTGCAGACCGAAATCTAAAGAGCTGGTATCAGCCCATTTCAACAAGCAGAGATCTTTCCTGATATTAGTATTCCATGCAGCTATTCAAACGTGCCCTGTGTGCTGCTCTGTAAGGGATGATTAAGTTCTCGCTGCATCAGATGAGGGATTTTCCCACAGGTGTTCCCAGCCGGCATGTACGTGCTCCTGTACGGGGTGCAGTGTGACGTGGCTGTCTCTGATCTGGTTGTTTGCTACCTCCTGTCCTGGAGGAAACTGCATTTCTGTAGTGCTAGGCTTATACAAAAATAATACGCTTTAGAAGTCTTCATCCAGAAAGCATGATAGACCATGCTATGAATATTACTAAGATACCACTTTGGAAGCGGGACTATTTCTTCCTCAAGACAAATATTCAGCTGTAGGTTTCTGTGTGGCTGCAGTGATGCGTGCTGAAGGGGAGAAATATCCTTCAAGCTCCTTCTCCAGTTACTTGAATGAGAAGGGTAGAGAATATTTCTAAATGCTTCTAGAGGTTTGAGCGAAGAGAGGTGTGAAGGACTGTGGATACAACTATCCTTTAATAGAAAAGTGAAGTGTAAATCACAGTTGGATGAGGACCTGTCTCGGTTGTTCCCCACTGGCTACCCCTTGCCATGAACGGACTCTTGCAATGGCCTTGCTCCTCCCTCTCTGCTGTGTTTTGTTGAAGTGTTTTCTCTGTAAATTGAAAATGGGACATCCATAATGTGGAGACATTCTGGCAGGCAGAGTGTCAGAAAATCTGTGTATGATGCTCTTGTAATGATGTTTTCTAGTGGCTGCAGCTTTTGTCAAATACGCACAGACATCCATCCATGGTAATATTCCATAAATACGTGTATACGGCCAAATCACTGGGCAGCACAACACTTGGGCTGAATAGGCTTTAGCTGAGTTGAGCATTCAGTTTATCTGTTTTGGCAGAAAAATATGCATTTCTGATATTCCTTATCTTTCTATGATAGCTCTTTCTCAGGCCATCCTTATTCTGCTTTTATGAGCCTCAGGCTGATGGGGAGAACGTGTTTGCTTCAGATAGCCCATCGGTTGTTTGGTAGCGCTTTGGGTTCTGGCTTTGTGCTGTGATGGTTCCCATCATCTTTGTATCCTTGGCACCCCGTTTTGTTCTCGTTACGCAAGATGTTCATGATATGCTCTGCAGTCTGGATGAGACCTTCTCGTGTCTGCTATTGCCATATGTCTAATGGCAGTGAAGCAGTATGCAGCTTGTTATCTCAATGGAGAGCCAAAGTCTTACTGCGGTCCGTGGAGACACAATAATTTATATTAGCTGAATCTAGAGCATCATCATAAGTCTTTGGTTTGTTTAATGCATTTTTCTAATACTGAGCTGCTGGGTGAGGGAGGTTGGGTTGGTTTTTGAGAGATGGTAGTTGGATCAGCAGACGGTACTTCAGATCAGTTTTTAACTCTGGCCTCACTTTTTTAAACTGCAGCTGTACCTTGGCACTAACTGTATTGCTCTTGTGGGGAGACTGAGAGAATGACACTGGAATACTGGAGTACTCGGAAATAGAGGGCAGGAGCTGTGCTCACACCCTGAGGGTCTCTTTAGCTATCACTGGTTCACCAAGGCAACCCATGGCAATCTCCTAAAAGAATACATTTCTGCCATTCAACTGAAAACACATTTCATCTGATCTTTTTGTGGCATCCCTTGGTTAGTAAATGATGAAGTTCTGAGTAGATTTGTTTTGTTACTTTCACCATCTGACTGCTCTAATCTGTCAGATTTATGATCTGATTATTTTGCTTTATTTTTAGGTCCCAAATTAACTAACACTGCAATGGAGCTGGCTCATTAGCAATATTCATTAGGGTCATCCCACACAGATAAGCATATCAACCACCTAAGAACATAGATTTCCTTTTTATATTATCACACCATTCGTTTGCCCTTCCTGTCTCAGTGACACTCTGTTACTCCTTAATGCCAAAAAAGTCCACTTAACTGTCTTACTTGCTACATATTCACCATCATCAGTTCCCATATGCGTTGTTGTGATGTTTGTTTGCGCTGGGCAGTATGATCTGCTGCTGCACTCCCATTTTACCTGAGCCTTCTGCCTTTGCTACTTGTATGCAAAGCCATATTTGTGGTGTCGCTGCAAGAATCATTTGATTTATTTTGTATGCAAGAGAGATGCATCTTATTGAGTTCTCCTGCTTTGGCAATAACTAGGTATCAATATATCAAGTGTCCTAAATAACATCTGGCTGAGCCTGCTGTTTCTTTATTTGTCAATAAAGCAATTTTTCCTCCTATCATCTTGCAAAGTGCTGTTACGCAGAGGTTGTGCTTTCTTTACCTTGTGGCTCTGAGTCTCATTTCAAAACAAACCTCTAAGCCCCACTTGTGATGGGATTGTCTGTTAGAGCCAGTGTTTATCAAACATTGCCTTGCGCCTCTGCAAATTGTTAACCTACATTACCTTATACTGCTGTGTGTCTCAGGTGCTTCAAGAGCCTCATGCCTATGCCTCATGGTCTGAGGCAGCTACTAACTCATGTGCTGCACACTAGATATCACTTGAAATTTTGAAAAATCTCTCTTTTGGGTGTTTTGGACATTCCTGCCTTGTGTTAAATTACCTGAAGCGACTGAGCAGGAGCTCTAGTGAAATGCTACCATCCTCATTTTTGTAATTGCATTTGGGGTTCCCCAGGTCACCTACTCTTTATATGAGTCTGTGGAAAGTCAAAGCTTGACTGGTCCTTGAAGCGGTACTGCTCTACTCATCTAATTCAGCCCGTGAAATGCAAGACCAAAGACTTCCTCAGGTTAATTCGTGCCTGGATTAGGTCACCTGCTGCAGAGAACAGGAGCCAAGTGAAGTGTGCAGCAATTTATTTTTTGCTGGAGTAGTCCAGGCTGCTTATCCTTGAGTATCTGAGAGCTGTAAACAAGCCTTTTTCCATCATGTAACCAGACATATCTGCTGTAGAGCCACCAAGAGTTGGGAAACGGTCAGTTAGGTGTGTCCATCGCTTGGCTGGAGGTTTGGGGAAGGGCTGCAGGATGGACAGCTGAGTCCTGCCTACAGAGCAGGGAGAGCTGGTGAGCTTTAGACTACAATGTTGACAATGTTTGAGAGTTCGCCCTGTCTGTCAGATAAAAGTCAAAAGGAATGGTTTAAAATTCCTCAAAATACATTTGACCTTGTCAAAACACTTTAATTTTCTTAACCTTGGTTTCACCAGTATCTTTTGCATTTCAAGTCACAGCCAAATTTTGAAGCCTGAGAATTTCCCAGGGACAGATTTTGCTCTTCCCATCAGTACTCTGCCCTGCACTGGAGTCTTTCCAGCATGAGGACACAGTGGCTTGTGGTGGCCTCCTGGAGAGGGAGGTCTGAAACTCTGTGGGTGTCTGTCAGCAGGAGTTGCTGAGCACAGCCCTGGGACTCTGCTTTCTCCAATCAGGTGTTTAGTAAGGCAGGACGGATGCATCAGCTGGGCCTTCCCAGGGTCACAGCAGCTCCCTGAAGGAGCGGTGGGTGTGAGCAAACGTATTTTAACAGTGGTACAACAGTAAGAAGGGTGAGGATGAGCCACAAACACTGAGAATGAAAAACCAAAACAGGGATGCATTTTCTTCACTGCAAGGAGTGAGATATCTCCTGCAAGTGTGGGTGCTGTGCAGTCAAGCTTGGTCCTCTCAGTGGTGCTTTAAGGTGATGGTATAGGTAGGTAGATACAAAGGAGAAGGCAGTGGTCAGCATTTTGGTCATGGTACTAATCCGAATTTTCCTCGCTTATCAGATCTCCTTGGTAGCTGGGATAACCAGACCTCCTTTGCTGCAGCTCCCTTGGCCTGTACATTTTGTAAACCTCCAAATGACATTTCCTGATGGCCACCAAAACAATCGAGGTCAACCTTCCTCCCAACTGAAAGACGCTAAGGGGAGCAGTAGCAATTTAAAGCTGTTTAAAGCCCAAATCCTGGTTGTTCCTCCTAAGCCTTCCATTTAGGATTATTTGAATTAATGTACATTGCTGTCTGAGAAGTTTCTTGCTACAGGCACTGTATTGACATTGCCAGTATCTGCTGCTTTTACAAGAAAGAAAACAGCTTGAACAAGGGCTTTGAAGGAATCGGGCTGTTCAGAAGCCAGACGGAGTTGGGAATTGAAGCCAGGTATCACAAGTACGTTAACATTTCATTTAATCGCAAACTGTCATCTCTTTCAATGACCATCTCAGAAATATACCCAGAATAACTGCTTTCACTGAAGTCAAAAGACTGGTATTGTGTTTAGGGTTATCATTCCAGTATGCACAGAAGAGCTAGAAGAAGCCTGGGGGGAAAACAGATGTAAGAGTAATTCTTGATGTTAGTGATACCAGGGTTATACACATGAGGAAAGTTATTCAGAGGTATTTTTTTTCCTTTAAGGGGAGACAGATGTGTAAGTATATATAATAAATGGAAAAAAAAAAGTCATAAGCCTTTAAATCAAACAAACAAAAGAACCCAGATCCCTAACAGATTCAGTGCAGTCTGTAAATAGTTCATTACAGTTGTCCTTCAAAGTAGTTCCCAGGCTGGGATTGCAAATGATTTGGAAACAAATTATTTAGTGAGAAGAGATAAAGGGTATGGCATCCAGAAGTGAAATAAATCTCTTAGAGCTTGATCTGGAGCAGAGGAAATACTTGGGAATGTCTCCAGGTCAGACCAAATCAAACAGGGTTTTGATATAGCAGTACCAAAACCCAACCCACCCTAGTGCCAATTCGTTGACTAACTCCCCAATATCGTTGTTGTCATGAGGTGGACACTCACTGCTCTCCTCTGTGAGGGTTCCTATTGTGAGGCTCATAGGATTGGGATTACAGCTATTCCGGCAAATGAAGTGATAATGACACTCATTTGTATGCACTTCAGTTGTACAGTTGTTGGGTCTCAAAATGAGAACTACGGCAAAACCTCTGTTTAACTAGAATCGGTTTCTTTGCGTGAAATGGAGAGAGGCTTCACTTGATTAATTTAAGTCTGCTTCCTGCCTTTCATTAGCAAATAAAAGCTGCTTTGTGTGCTGGGGTGGGGGATACTGAGGTAGGGAGAGAGATATCAAAGGCTGCTGTTTTCTGCTGGGTGGTTTTCTGGATCAAGCCCTCAGGAAGTGGCCGGGGCATTGGAACTTCTGCGAGGGGTCTCAGACACAGATCAGGGCTGGCAGGTCTGTGCTCCAGGCTCCATGAGAAGACTTAGTCAGAAACTATTTTTGTTAAAAGCATTTCTCACTTTCTGCATTATTCAAGACTTCAGGCCTTTTGCAGAGTCCCTCCGGCATCCCCTGCTGCAAACAAAGACCCATCTGTGACCTGGCTGCTGGCCACTGCCTACGGCCAGGGGAAATTTCATCCTTCCCAAGTTACAGATGGAACTGAAAAATCAAAAAGAGACCTTGGTACTGAGGAGTCCTGAGATCGAGGACACTGCAGATTTGCCCTAGAGTTTTACCACTATTTTATGAGGATGCAGATGTTTGCATGAATCTTAATAGCTTTGTATTTTAGATAAAGCTGGATCCAACTTTATACCAAAGTTACATCTGGCAAATGCAATCTGAAGTTAGACCAAGGCAATGTTTTTTTGTTTCTTTTTTTCCCCTGTTTGATCAAGAAAATGTTACCTGCAAGAAGTATCATGCTTTTCCTAGTAAAATTACTCATCTTGGGATCCTTTGTTAATCTTAGAAGAATTATGTGTCTATTAAGCTATGCAGACTGCATGGTGTTTAACTTCCTAGCAGACACAGCTCTCCATTTAATGTCACAGAAGAAGGTTCAAGGCTATTTTCTGACAGGGAATCGAGGAAAGCAAGAATTTCTTAGAGGTTTCTTGTGCTTTTGTAGAAAGGAAGGCCCTATGTGGATGGTGCAAGATCCAAAGTGAGAATTGCACCAGAGCTGGTTGGCAGACTGGAATATTGCTGTGCCTGATGTGTTCTCCTTAGGATAGAAAGCCTTGGGTAGTCATGTTAGACAGGCAGGTGGCATAAAGGTGTTTGATTTACTTACTTTTAATTACGGTGTTTGTTTAATTGTGGCACTGATGAAAAAGTCACAGAACACATGCACAGCAGCAGTGAAGCTGTGTGAAGGTACCTGGCGCAAATGAAAAGAGCACTCTTAGCCTTTCCCTTCTCTAAATTCTCAGAGCCCGGCCCTGGACACCGTGGGCAGAAAGGGAGACTGAAGCAGGGCAATGCTGAGTGGCTCTTGAAAGCCAGGAGAGCCTTTCTGAACATTGCTGTTGTCTGGCAAAGCACGTTCTCACATTGTCCTTTGGTGGCCAGGATTGCTTTGCTCAGTGCTTAACCCTGAACATCTGTGATTCAAAACCCTCTGTGGGGTGAAGAGAATCAGAAACATCGCTCTAAAGCCAGGGTTGAAGGAGATGCTTTTAAAAAGCATACAAAAAGGAACAGGGATCTTTCACTGAATCGTTTCCTACAGACAGGAAAGTTGTAGCCTGAACCCTCCTGACTTTGCCGTGAGTCACAGCCTCCCAGCCACACTCTGGCCAGGGGAAGGGGAGGGCTGACCTTGCAGCTGTGACCCTTAGTTCAAGATGATCGACTGTTTCTTGAAAGTCTTCTGGAGATGACTATGGTGCTCCCTTCACTCTATAGCCTGTGGGCAAAAACATGCCATCTGGAAAGGGAGAGAGTGAAGGTGTCTGCCATGGACCATCAGGCTTTTACTGCAGATGGAAAGAGTCAGTTTCTGAGTTGTGTGGTCTGTAAGCATGACAGGCCCTGTTTCCCATTATTTTGGAGAAAAGAAAAAGAATCAGGATAAGAAAGTAAATTTTTTAATGATATGAGTCTGGTTTGATTTTACACTTTCAAATTGCAGCAGTTTCCAATTTTATTTTTGTCCTCATGAGATGTTAATCCTCCATCAGAATATGAAGGCAGTGAGTTCCTAGAAATGACCGAGATGTGTCTCTGCAGGACTTCCCGTGAAGGGTGAGGGCAGGGTGCCCATCTCTGGGCACATGCCTTCGATGGGGTAACGGAAGGGTTGCTGTTTTTAAAGGGAGGATGGTCACTAGCAGAAGATGATAGGGGACATGTACTAGGTGACAAAACATGATTCAAAAACTCATCTCTTACTGCTGTCTGGGAAACTAATAAGGATCATGGATAGGGGAAAAAAACCAAAAGATTTAGTCTCCCAGAGAAATCCTGGAATGAGGTGGTGCCCTGAGGCTTTTCTGTGGGAATTGTGGGATGGTTGCTGTATTCCAGAACTGTTCCACTTCCCAAATCCCATTGAAAAGTCCCCCTCTTGTCCACAGAGTTTGCCAAGTGCTCTCTTCAGGTCTGGGAGGTATCGGAACTGCAATATGGAGCAGCAGATGGAGGCAGGACTGTGTGCCCAGCCCCTGTCTGGGAGAGCAGAGCAATTCTGCCACATGCCCTGCTGGACGAGGCAGGGATGCTGTGGGCTGGTAGGAGGCTCCTCCAAAAACCAAGAGGTGTCAAAAGCACGGGGGTTGCTCCGAGGTGCTGCTGAGGCCTCCTGCAGCACTGGGAATGGTACCGCTATGTGTAGCATGGAGCAGCATCAGACACAGGGGATGTTAGAAACCTTGGTTAGGCAGGGGCAGATGCAGTAAAGATGATTCATTGGGCCATGAGTAAATTTTGAGCAAGTGTGTGGTGCCGTAAAGGAAAAGATAGCAGTCTAAATGGAGAAACAGAGTTGCCAAAGGCATCAGTAAAGCTGGATGTTTGGAAGGGGTTTATACGGTTTTTCCCTCCGCATTTGTATGTGCTGAGCACCGCTGCAATAGATGGCCAGGGGGGCTGTTTCTCAGGGTGCTAGCCCTGACGCACTTCACGTATTTGGATCAGGTAAAACAGAGCATGGTCTGGGTCAGTGTACTGCAGAGATTTCAGGAATACCATCCTAACATGGCACATCTCAGAGAGGGTGATTTTTAACTGAAGGACATGAAAGATGTGTGGGTCTGCAGCAGAACTGATGAGTGATTGAGGTTGAAGAGTCCAGCTGGAAATTTTGGCAGGGCTAATGGAATATGCGATGAAAGACTGGGTTAGGACTGGGACCTGGAACGAAACAATCTGAGATTATCTGTTGGAAGATCTTGAATTAACCTGTGACGATCAGCTTCCTGTGGAGCACAAGCTGCCGGTCTGGCCTCCCCTGCTGGGTGGGTGACCTGGCACGCTGACGGGGTAGCTGGCAGCCACGCTCTGGGACCCTGCGGAGAGGAGCGGGTGTGGAAGACCCTGCAGGGCTGGGAGGCAGAGCCTGCAGAAATGGCTGCCTGCTGGGTGGAAACAAGCGTTTCAGAGCACCAGTGTGGTGTGCATGGGCGATGACAGCCTGAGTTGCACAGGATTATCCGTCAGATGAAAATTATCGTTGCAGCAGAAGATGAATGAGCTAGCAACCTGAAAGCAAAAGGGACACTTACTGATTTTAAATTGAAAATTGATACACAATCCCATGTGTTATCAGACATAGCATTTGTAGTACTGAAAAGGGAGTCGTATGGGGTGGAAGGTGAGCAGGTAAAACTCTTGGGGGTCAGCTAAAGGAGTATGAACTAAAGGAAGTAGAGGTAAATAACTGGGAAAGATTTTGCTGTAGTAACAGCTGGTAGAAGTGCTTTTTATTGTGTTGAGTATATTCATGTCCTTGGTGTTTTTAAATCTGGGAGTTAGTTCACTGAAAGGTCAGGGACTGAATCAGTGAGGGTGAATTTAAGGATATCTCCAGGGTATGAGAAACTCTCAACAGAACATGCCTAGAGCTGAGAAAGCCCCGCTGCCCAAAGCTACATCTCAGCAACCTTTCCCTTCCACTAAGACAGGAATGATAAGATGAGTTGGATTTCTACTGTTGGTGTCAGATGTTGATAATAAGTGTGCTCACTTGGATTTTTATTGGTTATAGCAGGGGAGAAAAATGGAATATTTAACTAGTGCTGAAAGAAGTAAACTAAAAGTGAAAAATCTCTGCCGCTGCCAGGAAATCTGAATTGTTGATTTGAGAGGAAGCAAAGCAGTAAGGGCTGCTGCGGGCAGTGCCACTTGATCTCCTGCGTACCAAGCTGTGGGTTCAGCATTACCGTACCTGCAGCAAAGCACTGGGATCACTGTGGGACTCTCCTTCTCCCAGAGGTGAAAACTCAAGAGTTTCCCTGTGGTTCTCTGGGGTACACCCTTCACAAGCCGGGATGCGTAAGGGTTTGCAGGGAGCTCTTAGGGCCAGCAGAATTGGCCATTCTTGCTCTGTAAGGGTCTTGAGAGCTGGACGTGTGGCATGCAAGTAAGAAGAGAACCAACCTGATGCAGAACGAGCTTGATGGGCAGGGTGACTATTTGTTAGAGGAATAAATGGCGGCTTGTACCTGGATGCCCCTTTCGCATCTCGCAGAGTGGTGTGTGCAAGCATCCATCTAGGACTGTGTGGTTTAAAATGGACGCAAGTAAATATTGCAGTAGGTTGTATAGAACAGAGCGGATTGAATCAGCGAACTCTGCAAGAGTGAACAGCCAGCTCCAGCAAACCAGGCTGCTGCGGTGTGTGGTGTTCTCCGGTCTTTGTTTCCCTCAGTAATGGTGACTAAGGTTCTGCTGTTTATGTCCTTGGTAGTAAGTGTTGGGAGGCAATCACTGTAAAAACAGGCAACATCTCGGATTGTTAAAATCTCAGTGAAATATTCTGCCCTTTACATCTTTGAAGGAAGCAAGGGCAGAATAAACTTGTGTATGCAAATAGGGATCTACATTAGTGACGTGAATTAGCCAGGCTTGGTGTGAATGGGAGCTCCTCATTGTCTGTCACTGAAAATACACGACTTGTATCACACAGCTCCTCTGAGTGCTCAGATAGGGTGATAGAGAGAGTGCATTTTCTTTCTCTTTTTTGTTTTTAATTATTGTTTTAATGGCACAACAGAGTAGGAAATAATGTTTGTTTCCAGAAATGGGTTTGCAGGAGCTCCTGGAAGGCATTGCAAACACTCAGGCGTTCAGGCTCACCCCACAAAGAATAAATAGGGAATGGATACATGTGAATAGACCATGAGTCTGAATAATTGTCCTTCCAGGCTCTCCAGGGAATGCTGTTAGAGTCTGAACTTTGTGGGAGGAGAACTAGGATTTATTCGGTGAAGATTCACTTACCATAAATAAATAAAAATAAATAAGTAGGCTAAATTAGTAATGAATAGTTCAGCCAGCTCTAATGCTAAATAAACATACTGAATTGTAATGAAAATGCTAAAGCCTGTTTGAACTGGAGCTAGAAATCCAAGGAGAAATTACTGTGTTGTGCTTAAATTAGCACTCACCATAAAATATAAATATATAAAATACAGATTTTTAAATTTTTTTTACCTCCTGAGATTTTAAAGATTCATCTGTTCCTTGTGTTTGGAGGGCTTGAAGTAGACCCTATTCAATGCTATACAGTGACATAAATCACTGAAGAGTTATAAAATTCCTTGATGTATGTTTTTGGACAGTAACTATATTTGTAGAGGCTCTCATGGGGGTGCATTTATACTGATTGAGTGTGTTTTAAATTCATATAGCTATCTCCATATAAAGCACTTTTATAGGATTTTCCACACCATGGGGGGTTGCACGACTTTAGTTATACAACTCAAACCGAATTGGTAAAACCTTATATGCAAAGATAAGCCTTTAGCAAGGCAGACTCCTGCACTCGAACTTAAAAGAAAATCATTTTCTCCTTGTGAGTTCCCCTGAGAACAGTCGGAGAAGTCAATAGCTGCTCCAGCACGCAGGAGGGGCTCCGCTTTGCAGCCAGCCCAGCGAGTGGCATGGTCGGGGAGTGCGTGTCTCCGTGTGCTCTCATCCCAGCCTCACTGAGGTGACCCGCTTCTGCGTGGCACGAGGCTGCTCAGGGGCCACCAAGTACTAATCAGCCTCTTGCGGCCACTTTAGACCATTTATTAAACTCTGTAGAGCTGCACCGGAGCTGCAGACTGTGGCATGAGTCAAAGAGTGGCTTGAATGAAACTGGGTGGTCGAGCCAAAGAAAAGCAATGTGCAAATGGAGCTCTCAGAAAGGAGGCAGGAATATTTCCTTTGGAGGAAGAGCAGTTGCCCTTTTTTCGAGGGCAGTCCCCTCAGGTGATGGGGTGGGACCAGCTTCGAGGCTGCATGTGGCTGGTTCTGGTGACCAGCAGTGCTGGTGCTTTGGTGTCCTCAGCTTTGTTGACCAAGAGAAACCAAAATGCCCTATAGGATTAGAAGCACTTTGGAGATTAAATGACAGCTAGAAATTGATACTGACATCCCAGAGTTGGACAGAAGGGTCTTAATGTGCAGATCGGCCCTTACCTGCCTCTAAGGATTTGGGCAGCATGATGGCAGTGAGAGGGAAAAGAGCTATCGGGAGCTAAGATTCACTAGTTCACCTGATAAAACCAGGAGAAACACTTTCCCTTCAGTTTATCTCCATCCTCAAGTTCCGCAAAGCAGCTCTTAGAGGCAGAATATATCTGTATTCTCTGACTGCACAAGACAACAAACAGAATATAAGAACTTAGCGGAAACTGATAAGGTATGTTGTCTCGCAATATGAGCTGAAAATGAAAAAATGAGAGCTTTTTGCTTTATTATAATAGCATGGAGCAGAGTGAAATAATGGCTCTGCATTTGAAATACAGTTAGGGGGATTATGAACTCAAACCTCCCATGATCCTACAATAGAGGCACTAACACTAGAGTCAGGCAGGAGAGTTAATAAATTAAGGTGCAACTAAAATGGATTCATGGTCATTTAACAACATGTCAGGGCTCCTAGACAAATGAGTATAATGTATTTAAGTCTAATGTAAAAATAACTTTAAACAGAAAAGAATGAGGGAAGGAGAAAATGGGAGAAGATTTATTGCAGCTAACAGCTGAGGTCAACTTGTTTTCACCAGAACAGGAGAAGAAAACAGCACACGTGTGCCAGAAGGCGGCTGTCACACTTCCTCCTTCCCCTGGTAGGAAGTAAAACACTTTGAGAAAGTATCTGAATACCCTTCTGGTGAGTTGTTGAAGTGCCTAGGAATTGCCAAATGTGATTTGTCATCTTGAATTCTCCTGGAGCAGTCATTTTCTCCTGAAGTCCATGGCCTCACGTCATGAGAACCAGCCCCAGCACTCCTGCTCTGAGCACTGGCTCTGGGACTTGGCTGCTGAGCAAGCATTCACGTACGGTTGGGGGTTTTTTGTGTGGTTGGTTGTTTTTTGGGCGGCAAGTAGAACAAACTTGAGCTGTTGATTTATTTACATTTTGTTCTCCCGACATTGTTGTCAGCTTGTGAGAAGTCACCCTATCTGCTGGGTTTCCCATCAAAGGATGATAATCATCAGTCCATCTCGGACAGAGTAGATGCAGCCAGCGATTCTCTGGCTGCTGGGAATCCATCTCTGTCTGCAGACCTTGGCCAGGTACTTTAAGAAAAATATATACAGCTATGTAACTATATAAATGGTTATTTTTAAGCTCTGTCCTATAGAGAAGTGGAGGGAATACAGAGGTACCTATGCAGGCATCCAGGATGTTTTTAAGTTAGCCAAGGGAATGGCTGGCGGGGTGTTGGGAGTGCTTTAGCAGCTGTTACTGGACAGAATATAAAAACCATTTTTGCTGAATGGGCAGTTATGGACTGAGCCCTCTCTGACAGACGCAGTGCAAGCACCAAGCTTTGCATTGCGGAGTTTTGGCCTAGTTGGGTAGGGCACAAAGCTATCATTGCTGTGCCGAAGGCTGAGGATGCTCTGCCTTTCCCTTCCCTTCCCAAGAGCTGTTGCACGTGGATTCCTTGTTGGTTGTGCCCCAGCCCCCCATGCCATCACACCCCTGAGCAAGGCATCAGGCCGTGGCCTGGGCAGCCCCCGTGGCTAACATCAGACATTGCTGGCGATGTTAAACCGCAAACCTCACCCGAGGCACATGAGGAGCCTTTCAAAATGAATTATTCTTTGTTCTTACACACTGGTCTGTGAAATGTGAACTGGGGGGAGTATGGCATTTGCAGGAAGGACCCTCACTGTCACAGTTTTCCTCCTACTTTTCCCCTCTGTGCAGGGCTGCACCAGGTCTTCTGCCTTTCGTGGTGAGAAAAATGGGGAACAATTTTATTTCTTACAGTGTTATTACTTTCTCTGCTCTTGTTAAAGCATGTACGTGCCTAAATAGGCTCTCTAAGGACTGTGTTTTAAAAAATATCTAAGTGAATGCCATAAAAGAAGAAAAAAACTTTTTTTTTTTGAGATTAAAATAGAGACATTAATTCCAACACTTAATGGCTATGCTGTGATGGTGCTCGCACCGCTTCCATGTTCGTTTTTTGTGACTTGTTTAGCACTTACTGTCAGTGCTGTTCACTGAAACAGCACGTTATAAGTAAACAGGCTCCTAGATGACATGGATGATTTATAAATACTTTATACAGTCGGAACATATTTATGCAGGACAACAATTTATTTGATTATTTCCAGAGACTGAGCCACTAACAGTCACATTAGGGAGACAAAAAGGACTGAACTTCTGCTCAAGGGAGTCTGATGTTTGGCCGTTACCCTAGCAAAAATCTACTATTGCTGGGTAAAAATAGATAAGAAGTTTAAGCTTCAGGCTTTGTCTGCTTCAAAGATACCTTAGAAAAATGAAAAATCAGGACTTGCCTCTTCTAAAGTTGATACAAAACTCCACTGATGTCAACAGCACAGGTGTGAGGCTTGGGAAGTATTATAGCATGAGAGAAGTGTTCTTTGCTTTATGAATCAAGTGTTTGATTTAAAGTTTGTAAATATACTTTAGAAAATCCCTGGCTTAAACCTCTTATTTGTGGCAATAAGGTGTCCTAGGCTCTTGTGTCATAGAGCTAAGTCTAAAAATAAATGTAAAAGAGAAACAGATGTAGACAAATATAAGCCTTGATCTGCTTTAAGATCTCAGCGAAGGGGCTGGGGTCCCTGGACCAGCCAGTGCCCCCTGCACACTGGGATCCACCTGTGTAAATCTGACAGCAGAATCAGTTTTGCTGTGAAACTACAATAAAAAAATGTCCAGATCATGTTTTCCATGATGCTGAAAATTTGCTCCTCTAACTGAATTTAACTGGAGCAGGAGTGTTCAGGATGGCAGGTCATGTCTCTGTTGAAGTGCATTAGTTTGAGTTTGAAAATAATGACTTTTGTAGCTCAGCTGTAAGTGTAACTATATGAGAGATTTATAGGTGACAATTTTGTCTTGAATTACTCTTACTCTATCCAGATGTGTTCCTGGACATGTGTGCCAGGCATGGGCTTTCCCTTCGTAAATTCTGGGAGGTTTCCACGTTGCGAAGAACAGAGGTCCTCCGTGCCGCAGTGTCTGGGAGAATCCACAATATTGCTCACTGCAATAGGGCAAAATTAGTATGATCTCAATTATAAAATTATCCCTTTCACAATTCATGCCATTTCCAGTCCCTCACTGCAGTAGGGCTTCATCAGGATGCAGGACAGGTTTACAGAGCCCTTTTCCGTCCTGCTCCATCATTCCTGAAACTGCCGCAGATCTCCCCAGCAGCTCTGCTGGTTTTATTTGTTTGTCTACCTGCCGTTATCCTCCTTGTTCTCCATACTTGGAGGTCAGTAGATGACCAGCAGATCTGCCCAATTTGTTCCTGTGTATTACAAAAAAGACCTGGGTCACCCAATGAGCCGTGAACTTCTATTTCTATTTCGTTGCAGTTGTTTGACAGTGAGCTGCACACTGCCAGTCATCCACCGTATTGATGAGATTAGCTGGTAATTAAAAACCCAGCCAAGCCAGGCAGAGGAAGATGACTCAATTAGCAGAATGTCACTGAATCTAATTTACTTTGCTTATCACAGATTTATTCTCTAATGAATTAGAAGAGAAGAGCAGGACACCTTCAGAGGGAGATCTAGGGGCTTAAAGGCTTAAATGCTTTCTAACCCCTTTGTGCTCGTGGTTTGGTGTGCAGGGAGTGTGCCGATACCGCTGATCGCACGGAAAGGCTGGTTCCCAAGGAATGCACCCTAAGAGAGCATTATCAACCTAGAGTTGCTGTGCTGTTGGCCACTTCATGTGACAAGTACTGATTAGGTCAGACCTTCCTTTGTTTATAAACCTTCGCGTGTTTTTAAGTTGGCAGTAAGCAGGGACTTTGGATGTCATGTCATTGGAATCGTGCTCAGGGAGCATTCGATCTCAGTGATGGTGGAACTGACACTGGATGTGATATTTGGCAAACGAAAGTATGAGGGATTTCCTGGAAACAAAAGCATGTCAGAAATAGACATTTTCCACCGTAATGAGTATTTTAAGGCGCTTCTCAATGTTTTTCTCATTTCAAATGTGATGTTCAGATGATTAACAGTTAGAATAATGTATTTTACTGAAGCCCTTTGGAAATACTTTAAAAGACTATTGGACAGATGTACAGTTGAATTTGTATATAAAGTGGAGACTATAAACCATTATCTCTTCTGCTCTCTTTATAGTAGGTAGCGCAGCATATTATGGTTGATTTAAGTGAGGATATTACTGGGCCATAAGCTTTTAATCTGATCTGCATGACAAAGCCCACATGGCTTCATGGGTCTTACTGAATTCACAGGGACTGTACAGGGGTCTCTCCTTGCTGGTCATGCGACAGGATCAGGACTATGGGCTGTGAGTTTGTTACTCTCACTGGAGCTTGAGTGTCCCTGATCGATACCTGACCTTTTTAGTCTGGGAAGATGTTTTCTGGCTTGGCAAAAAAACGCCAGATGGAGCAAACCATCTCATTCTGATAACTTTGTTCAAGTAATAATAAATATATCAGAAAATATGAAGCTTTTAAAGCTTCCAAAGCTATTAGGGAATCTCTCTCAAGAGAACTTAGTCCATGCTGGCATCTTTAACAGTCCCTTGAACTGGTTTGGAAACTGTAATGAGATGTATGCTTTTCTGCAAGCATGTATGTATATGTTGATTGCAAGAGGAAGGGAAGACTTGATAATGAGAATGGATGGGATGGGAAGCCTTCTCTATTTCTGTCCTCAATCTGTTACCAAGGTATGAGAAATGTTGGTTCACTGGGGCTGTAACTGTCCTTAAAATTCACTGCTTTCACTAATCTTTCACTAATTTTACAACACAGCTTCTGCACAGAAGAAGAAATGTTTAGATGTATATTACTGTGCAGAGGTGGATGCAAGTATTTTGCAGTTTCAAGTGTTACACTTTAAATATTCTTTCCTGCTATTTTGAATCCATATTTCCTTATTTTTTTGCCCCAGTAGTTCTCCATATCACAAGACACAATTTCTTTAGCAACATGCAGTCATTAGAGGGCGTCTTCTGTACCCCATCTCAGTTGCAACGAGCTATTTTGCAGAGATTTGACCATTGCCAAAAATACCTTTATAAACTAGTCTGGAGAGAGCAAAGCTCACTAAGGTATTCTCATCAAGCTAATAATGACAAGGAAGTCCAAATCCTCTCCACTGAGTCACTGGAGGTATAGTGCCAGGAGGTACTGTGTCATGTTCAAATGCTGTCAACAGCTCTTGGTAAGCGGGTATTTTGTATGTGTGCAGCTACTGAGATCCCAACTCCGAGACTTCTATAAAACTAAGTGAACTATACAAATTTATGACTAGCTGTAGCATTGATATTAACAATTATTAATTCCGTTCTAACTCTGCTGCTAATACGGTGATTATCCTTCTTATTATTACTTGCTTTTTTTGTTAAACAGAGAATAGCGTTTCACACACATTGTTCTTCTCAGGCATATAAGCCACAAAACCCAGCTCAAAGACCCTACAGTTTCAGAGCTAGATCCGCTCTGCTCACAGCAGGTTAGATCTTGCTCACTAAGCCTTTTCCATGACTTGATGGAAAATGTTGCAGACTTCCACAAGGGCATCCCTGTCTGGCTTCAAGAAGAAGGCAGACAATGAAAGAGATTAAATATTCATTCATTTTGCTTTTGGATGTACCAACTGCAGAAACTGGGTCTTTTCAAGGTTTCTATTAGGTAGCAATTTCTTGCGGGTTTGGAGAAGAGATTGCAAACCACAGGTAACTTTAGCACGGCTCTGTTGTTGCAGCGTTGGAGCTGATGTAAGTGTTAAGTAGAAGTGTTAACATAAAGAAGGCTGGGGAGCTCCTCAGGGATCCAAGGATGAGGCTTAAACTCAGTGCTGTGAAACAGAGGGAACAAGAGGAGAGAAGTTGAAGGATGTCATCAGGAAAGCTTATGCTGGAAAAGATGAGGCTGGACTGGAAATGTGAGGAAGCCTGCAGGCATGGGTGCTGGATGATGGCTGGGTGTTGCAGGCGATGAACAGAGTGCTGTATCGTTGCACAGGAAGGAGAGATACTTTATACGAAGGTGTAAATGACTGAAAATTTACCAGTTAAGAACAAAAGAAAGATGTGAGTCAAAGACAGTGGTATTAGAGGAACTGGCGTTTTTACATACTCTTAATCTTGGGGATGGGACAGATCAAAGGGGAGTGGATTCCAGGATTAAGACTATTGAACGAAGACTCTCCCGTGAGGCACTCTGGTTGTAAGAGTCAGTGCAGATATTGCCGTTAAAGTCCAAAGCAGCACTGTGGAAAAGGGCTGTTCAAACAGCTCCTGAGCCCGGTTACACAGCATCCCTGTTCCCCACAGGATCTCAAGCAACACATCAAGAAAAGATCTCTGTCAGCCAAATATTTGTTTTAAGTGATATCACTGGAAAGTGCAATGGATAAAAGGAACTTAAGCCTCTCAGGCTCACGTGTAAACCAGTGACAACCCTCTGCTCTGATGTTTTGGAGTAGCTTTTTTAGATTGCCGTCATCCATGCATGGCTCCCTTAACTTCTTCAGGGGCTCTATCCTTGATCCCTCCCCTCAGCAGTGAGGCAGCCATGGTTCATTTAGTTAGAGAGAATTTGGAGGCAGGCAGAGGCTGTGTAGATAATAAGGCACTGGAGGGCCTTTTATTGCTTTTGTGGGGGCTGAAGATGGGCACAGCAAGGAATGGTTTCATTCACACATAACAAGCTAGACACCGTCGAGTGTCGCTTTTAATTCTCCAATTGTCAATTAGAAAGAAGAGATGGAGAAGCTCAGAGCCCTGTCGAATGTAGCCATGCACACTGCTGTTCCCCGCACTCCCAGCCAGCTGTCTGGTGGTAATTGGGGTCCACAACTTTGTGCGGGAGTCGATAATTACCATCACCACTCACTGTGTGAGTGCCAGGTGGTGATGGTGGCACAGGGCGATGAGGCGTCCAAGAGCCTGATCTGGATGCCCTGATGAGGAGAAGATTCATGTCTGCTTCTCGGAATTGCATCCCGGCAAAACATGGCTGTGGAGGAAGAAGAGCAGGGTAAGGGGAACAGGAGTGGAGTCTGTGGTTGGATATGAGAGGAAGCATCTGGGAAGAGAAGGGGGTTTCTGCCACCTGCAAGAACAGGAGTCAGAAAGCTGAAATTTTGTCACTGTGGAGCTGAGGACCTGCTTGGACAGTGCTGATCGTGGTCAAGGCTGCTTGGTTTTCCCTAGGCTCACCTCCTGGGAGGCAGCTGGCACTGCCCTGCTCAGCAGCGTGGATCTCTGCAGATTGCATTTCAGCTCCTCCCAAAAGTATTCCCTGGCATCAGGTTGCCCAGGCACAGCGCTGCTCCTTGCACATTTGCGTTAATATATTTTACTCTTGTGCATTGCAGGAGGAGGCGTGCAGGGCTGGCCGGTGCTGCTGCCCTGCCGTGGGGCTCGCCCATCCCCTGGCTCCAAAAGGGTGTAAGAGTGCCGAGCGTGCTCCGGGTGGAGGGAGGGAATGAGACATTCTCTCAGCACGAGGATGTGCTGTCCCAAAACCAACAGATTAAGTAGTAAGGCACCAAGAAATTTTAACATGGCTGAATAAAAACGCTGCTGCTCAAGTAACAAATACACAGCCTGTGCTGCAAGCAAGGAAACTGTCCTGCAGAACTGGGGAAAATCAGAGCCCTGGAGCAGCCCCACAGCTGTGGAAAGTGAGTATAAATGGGAACAGGAGACACAAAAGAGAGAAGAAAACAGAGCTAGGACTCCTGAAGGCCCTTGTCCCAGCTTCCCGGCTGCTCCTGTGTGCTAGGACCCAAACGTGGAGCTGCTAGAGACAGCCTGCCCTTCCTCCCGTGGCAAACTGCGGCTCAGTGGGGCAAATCCAGAATCTTATGGGGAAGACAATTCCCTCAAGCACCTAATAAAAGTTTTAAAAAAGATTTAAAAAATCAACAACAAAAAAAGCCATCCACACCCAAAAAGTTGTTTCATCAGCCACGGAGAGACTTAATATGGGTCTTAAGTGGAATAAGATTATGAATCCTTTAACAACAGTCTCTGTCTGTGTTAGCCAAATAACATTTCTGTCTTTGACCCAGCCTCTCAAGGCCTTCCACAGATGAATACCAATGACCCAGGCCTTCATTATCCTGTCATTACACAAATCCTGCTGTTAATTTATGTATAGGAAAGAACTAGCAGCTACATAAGGCTCCATCAGCTGCATAATTACTGCATATATTATAAACCAGCAGTAAATGCTGTCTGTGAATACAAACCATCTCTGCTCATTAGAAACCTGCAAGAATTAATTAACCAGGGTGTAATTCTGCCACTTGTAGCTGTAGGTATTGTCCCCCAGTGTGGCTCAAGTTTCAGCTATCTTGGTCCTTCCAATGATTTTAATGGAGATACCAGAGAATTAAGATCAGTATCTGGCCTAAACCAAGGCTGACGGAGGCAAAATTGGGTGCTGGAGCCCCCAGCCAGCCCACCCCTCTCTGCAAGCAGACGTGGCTCCTGCCGGCCTTTGTAGGAGAAGGGCTCCTGCTCAGGTTTGGGCTCCGTCTAAACCTGTCCGTTTACAAGCCAAGGGCAAGCTGTCACAAGGGGAAGGCTGCGCTACACATTCAACCTGTGCTCATGGCTCCTCACAGCCGTATCTGTTTAGGGATCTGACCTCGGGAGGTTGGAGTGGTCACATCTGCTCTGCGAAGGTATCCGTCACTCAGCAATGCCTACCGGCATTGGGCAGGCTCCGTGTGAAAGCCTGGTTGCTGGTCCCTCTGCCTGCTCCAAAAACTTGTGCAGGGATGTAAACAGGCTGTGTCCACCCTGCTACCGGGCTGGGTGCTGTTTTCCTTCCCATCTCTTCTGTCAGTATTTGAGCTCCTGGGATGCAGGTCTAGGTTAAACCTTTAAAAGAAATTAAATTATCCTATAATTTAAATAGAAAATGAAAGGATTTAGGAATTTTCCACAGTGACATTTGTATTCTAAGATTAATTTGCCAGCACAGTGCTTATAACTTCCCAGCTTTCTGTTTGCTTATGTACAAGAAAAATGTGCTCTGCCAGACTGACTGTAGCGATTAGTTAAATTACTCATACATCCATTATTAAAAAAAACTTCTATTCTACTTTGAGCCTGTGTTTGTTTAGTGCCACCTGGTAATAACTTTCTGCTTGAATGAGGGCCACTAATTTTGTTTATGGCTCTTGAATGTCAATCATGCATATATTTTGGAAACTCAATTCAGGCTGGTAGGTGTGGGTATGTATAGGTGCATGTTTTCATGACAGCTTATCAAAGGAAGTGGAATTGGGCTTTATCCAGCATATGACATGAGTGATACAGATGATTTGGTAGCTCTATCAGTGGAAACTGCCCCCCAAAAATATGTATGAAAGGGAAAAAGCTCTGCTGGTCGGACAGTTGGGGCAAGGGATTGCTTTGATTGTTGTTCCTAATTTCAGATGAGCACAGGGGCTCTGGTTAGCAGTTCAGACACCTTCATGGTGGTAACGCTGATTGCGTGTTTAATGCTGAATTTCTCACAAAAAACACAGCGATAGCAAATTTCTTTTGAGTCAGTTATGACATGAAGGGAGGAAAAGCTGCATTTCCCAGGAAGGAGCCTGCTTATTCTTTTCAAGATGATTGAGTTATTTTGAGTTCGTTGCTACTATTTTAAGCAAATTGCACGTTTTGGAAAATTAAAAAACAAAAAATCCTACTTTGAAAATGAAAATACGGCTATTTTTTGGCTTTTTTTTTTGTGGACTGACATAAAAAAATCTCATACTCAATATTCATACTTAAACTATGGGCACGTTCCTGTGCCCATTTTTCCCCTGGGAAAGGTCACTTTTGCTTTCCTCCTTGTGGACATTTGGGAGCTGTGGTGCCTCCTCTTCCGGAGGCAGCCTGCGAAGTGCTCCAGAATGGCTTAAAATAACTCACTGGTGAAGGAGCCTCAAAGGACCAAGGCAATCAAGTCCATCAGGAAGGGACAATTTTTAGTTTGACAATTTCTTCCACTGAATAAAATGTAGCATGTCCTCATTAGAATCAGAGAGATATGTGAAAACTGATCAAATTTTATTTTATCAAAAAGATGAAACATAGATAAAATTTATGGGGTACTGATCTGGAAGACATTTACCTTTTTTGACTATCCTTGCTTTTCAGGGAGTGCGTTTATTAAAGATACAGGTTGCGAGCTTGTAACTATATAGTTATTTTTGTTTCTCCCTTACATGCTCTTTTTGGCTGACAGAGCCTCTTCAGTTCAAATTTCTGTTGTCTTCATGAACTGTCTTCTCATTTATCTACTTTTACTTTCTCTACTGGAAGTTGCTATTAATAGCTACGTAAAACTGCATGATGCCAGCACGCCTTTCTCGGGGCAGGTTTTACAGAAGCTGTCAGTTTAATAATATAGCAATAAATTCCATTAAATGTAAATCGGGACTTTCACGACAGCGTCTTGAAGTGGTTCATTTTGTCTTACAAATGTAAAGGTCTTGCATTGCATTGCCTTGCCGTGGTGAAATATTTCAAACACTCAATATAATGAGGCCTTTTTGTTGTGTCTTAGACTTCTCTGGTATAAACACGCTGCTTCATTAGCAATTCCCTGTGAATGCTTCTGGTAAAGAGTGATTACTTTTCTTTACAAGTGTTGTCACTTCTCCTGTGGCTTAATTTGGGTTGCTGTGTAAAAGACATGGGGGGCACAGGGTGGGAAGAATTTCATATAAAATTTTTGACTCGTTCTCTGTAATCTCACCCCAGCATTTTGCTAGCTCTGATGTATTCGTCGTTTTAAAGGGTATGTCAACACAGTAAATTTTATACTGCCACTAAAACCTGTTGGTGAGCTCACTGAGAAATTCCTAGACCTTGGAAGGCAATTAATGTTTGAAATACATAGTAATCTGTTTATTGCAGCTTTTTACACTTCTACAAAATTAGGTTACCAGTCAGTAGCTAGCTGTAAGCGACAGTGTTGCAAGATAAACCTGAAGTAGTAAATACTGTATATTACAGTGTATGCTCTTTTTAATAGTGTAATTTTCAAAGGGGTATTGGAGAGAAAATGCTTACCATTTCCAGTTGATTCTTGAAATACAAATAGTGGAGATATATAGCTTATTAAATGGATCTCTGGCATAGGGTAATTATGCTGATTCTAATGATGGTTAAACTCTAGCTCCAGCTAAATGCTAATAAGTGAGGGGCAGCAGCCTTAATTAAATCCACAAAAGATGTTAGATACTGTTGTTCAGGCTCCCTAGCCATAGGCGCACAGCTCCCAGTTGCCACCGAACCAAGTAAGCACCCTGCGTCCCTCAGGACTGTATCCATCCAGAGGACTACCTAGTGATGCGTGGGGAGGGTCGTCATTGCTACGTCCTGTGACTCGGAGCATCACCACCGCATGTTGTGTAGCCGGTGTTCTTGGCGGCAGTTCAGGGATCTGGTGTGCTGAGCGTTCCCCTCTGAGACACGGACACCGAGAAATTTGAGGTAGGAGTTGATCTGAAAGACTACCTGTCTCTGCTTGCTCTGGCTGCGCTATGGTTGTCTGTCAGCACATAAACACCACTATGGTTTTAGCCCTTTGTATTTAATACCTCTTTTAATGCTGTAAGTATTCCTTCCTCCAATATATCACAGTTTTCAAGATGGTCAGAGCCCTTCAGCTTTGAGGGGAGGTATTACATCTTGAAGATATGCACTCTGGTAGATGAATGGTTCTAAGAAAGAGCTTAGATACTGCTATCAGTGAGAAGAGGCTGTAAAGAAATGCCTTTGCATGTTTTTAATGTTCTCAAAGAAATTAAATTCTAAACTTTATTAGTGAGTGTGGTGGATTGGAGGGGTGTTTGCTGGGCCTCTGTGTAGTGAGTCTGGAGGGCAGCTGGTGCTTAGCTACTAACCTGACATCTCTGCCAAACTGAGGACATACTCCGGTCCCCTTGCAGCATTGAGCTTTTTCAGCTTCTGAACATTAGTCCCACTTCAGTTTAAAGAGTCAAACTGTTAAAATAGTTGGGGAGGACTGTTGAAGGAACCCTTCACATCATGAATTGCACAGTAATGTAGTTCTTTTCAAGATACATAATGAAGAGCTTGCAGGTTTCTGTCAGTAGCTAAGTAAATCTGTAATTATCAACTCTGTGCAAGGTAGAAACTCAGGATGAGCAAGGTTGATCTCATGCTATAAATACGTTGGTTGATAATGTAGTATAGATCACACATGCTTCTCTTGCAAATTTAAGTTAAGGTACTTACATTATTATAGACTAAACTGTAAATTCTTAGCCCAGGCAAGTTGAAAACATGTGCCCTGGTTCTCTGCTCATTCATGTCAAGTTTATACTAGACTCTATTCTGGACTTCTGCCAGTGGAAAGAAGAGGGATCAGTGAAAACTGAAAGAAGGGTCAGCCCTTTTCTTGTTGCAAAAGGCACTCGTAAACAATTGGTACCATTCAGGGCTGCAACAGCCTACTGGCAGAAGAAATCTTCATTTTTCTTTTTGTGTGTCATTGACACTAAAGCACCTTGTTCTTGATATTCCTGTCTGGTTAATGACTAGTTAGTACCAACTCTCTCTTCCTGAAGAAGCTCAGAGAGGCTAACCTAAGGCCAACCTCAGATTCGTTGATAAGAAGGTACTATTGTATGGGATTGGGCCAGGACACAGAATAGAAATAGCTATTTCCTGATAGTGTTGGGCAGAGAGTAGAAATCGAAGACCTTTCTTTGACCTTCAGCAAACTCAACCATGAAAAAGCAGATATTCTGTTCTATCTAAAAGCAAAGGCCCAGGGATATCTGATAAAATAATTTATGTTCCCCATTGAGACTCACCTAAAAGAAAACCTTTGCCTCTCAAATGCTGAAGTCACGTTAAGGAGTCATTCTTTTTTGTTGTTGTTGTTGTAGTCTTATTCGCCCTCTATATTGAAAGATAAAGTAAATATATAATTTCATATCACCACAGCCCTGCCACCAATTTGGCTGAGGTCTTTTCCTACAGGTGACTGAAGCAAGGCATACGTGTTGTCAGTCTATAAACAAAATTACTTCGAAGAGGCTTATTATCACCTCTAGTTGGCAAAGAAACTCTGTTCTAACCTTGCCCGTAATATCTTTATGGTAACAAAAAGTTCTGGCATTAATAATGGAGACAGGGTTTTAGTTGGAATCGAGTGACAGAGCAGCAGGTATGGGGCAGTTAAGCTCTGGGGTGCTTATACTCAGATCTTTAGAAAACTACTTAGATGACAAGATAAACAGATGACAAGAAAGTAGTCAGAAACCTCTAGAAGTTAGACAAAAGTAAGTTGGCATGTAGGCAAGGTCTGTTGTTTGCCTGATGTGTTTTGGGTACAATCACCTATTTAATTAACTGATGGTTTCTACATCCAGGTAGTGCAGGGGATTCCTGGTCCTTGGTGAGCTGTCACTTGAGGTGCCAGTAGCTGAGCGGTGATGCAACTTAAGGAGACCAGTAGATATGTAGGCACAGCTTGCAGGGACGTGGTGGAGTCATCCTACCTCCAACTCAGCACTGTTATGCGGGAGAAAAGCATCTATTTGGGCAGACAGAATCAGGTCCTGAGGGAGAAACAGTCCACCAGCCAGGGGATCTTCTTACCATGAGGAATGTCCCCCCCTGGTACGGGCAGATGGGCTGTAGTACTGGGATGATTTGGTTATTGGAAATTAAGACCCGCATCAACCACTAGTCTAATAGGTGGGAGTCTGTTAAGTGAGGTCTGTTAAGCAGGAGGCTAAAGACAGGACCTTCACGGCAGCATGTCCTGCAATGCCGTCAGTACCACATCCCAGGCCAGATGAATGGTCAGTGTGTTAATACATGCTTGAATTCTCTCTAAATGGTGAAAGGGCTTGAATTCTCTCTAAATGGTGGAAGGGTGGGGGTTTTAATTTATTTTTAATTTATTAGAAAATGGAGACCATCTTAGGCTGCAGGGAGATTATACAGGAAGGATGGGAAGTCATCGAGCTTCTGATAGAAGAAAGCAAAGAAAGGACAGAAAAATATTTCTGCTTACGCGGTGACCATTAATTATGCAAGTGACAAATATTAAGTCAGTTATTAAGAGAGGCTCGGGGCGGGTAGCTGGAAAAATAAAACAGGACTTTAATAGGCAAATGAACAGAAGCTATAGTAAAAATAAAACCAGAAAATTCATGGATAAATATGATATGGTGAGAGACAGTCAAAGTAGGTTTTGTACAAAAGCAAGTTATGCCTCAGAAATGGGAATTCTCCAAGGAGAATATGTTTATTAGGGTGATCCAGCTGATGTTACTCATTGTGGTTTGTCTTTAAACAAAGTCTGACACTAAAGACATTCAAATAAACTAAGCTCTCAAAAATTAAGAGGAAAAGCACTCTGGCTAAAGGACAGGAAGCAAATGGTAAGAATTACCATTTTTACAGTGGAAGGATGCTGCTCATGGGTTTCCTGTGGATTTTAGGTAGAACCTGTGCCAGTCAACGCATTCATAAATGGTCTGGAAAAGAGGATTAATTAATAGGGAGATGACAAAATTTACTAAGATGGAAGATTCAAGGTAGTAAAAGCTAAAATTGACTGCAGAATAAACATGAGGAAAAGTGACTGGGTGGCAGAATGGAACCAAAGGCTCAGTATCGATAAATGCAAAGTAATACACAAGGGGGAAAAAATAACCTTAACTATTCATACACCTTGATGGGCTCTAGATTAGCTATTTCCACTGAGGAAGGTGCTCTGAAAGTCATTATAAACACTTCTCTGAAAGCATCAGCTAATTCTAGTAGCAGTCAAAAAAGCAAATTGACTCAATAATTACTAGGAAAGGAAGTGAGAACAAACCAAACCCCATTATGCTACTGTATAAAGCTGTGCTCATCTCTTTAATTTGGTATGCCGTTAGAGTCCGCATCTCCAAGAGGATATTAGTAGGACTAGTATGGACACAGGCATGAATATTATTATATAGCTTCTATCTGCAAACCGAAAACTCTTCAGCTTGGAAGGAGATCACCGAGGAGAAGATAAAATAGAGCTCCTTAAAATCCATGGTGGTGTGGAGCAGGTGAATGAGGAATGATTTTTTCATTGTTTCTCAGTAAATGATACACAGAGAAAGAAATAGGCAATGCATTTAAAACACAAAAAAGGAAATCTCTTGTGCCACTTATATGTATGATGTGGCACACAAAAGATGTGGAGTTCAAAGTTGTTAAGTGGGTTCAGGAAGAGATCAAGCAGGTTTCTGAAGGGCCATTTGATGTGCTGGTGCACATGGGACCACCACCTGCCAGCTCCTGAAGCCAGTGGGGCTGGGAGCACTCTGTGGCTGTCCCACTTATTTACAGAATGGGGACCAGAAGTATGTACACTATGACTGTCAGAGGCAGGACACTGAGCTGATCAGTATGGATATTCTTCTCTTGAAATAGCTGAGCAAGACAGACAATATTTTTGGATTCTGATGGAGTTTATTGGCTTTACACCAGCCAGAAATCTTACCTGCCATTCCTGCATCGAGGATCAGGTGCTGAAGGGCAATAAACTTCTGACATGTTTGGCCCACTGTGAGATGCTCACAATGTTTCATGTCGGAATAGAAGTCCCCAGTGCCTTGCAAGAAAAACATAATTTTTTGCAAGTTCATCCCTCCTGACTCTATTTTTTTCAACACTTGTGAGAATTAAAGAAATTCAAACCCATCTGGACCCTATGTCTTATAGGACTTGCCAAGCACTTGTCACAGTTCTGGCAATCACGCATAGAGAGAGATGAATGCACCACAAAATGTATAAGGTTTGACGAGAGTTTTATGTCTTTTAAGAGGTCTGTCTGCCTTCCTCACAGTAAAGCACTTTGAGATCTGTGGATGAAAAAACCCAGCGCTGTATAGAACAATGAAAGTACTAACACCCTCTGGGATAAATCCTACATTATTAGGCAGGCCTAAGATAATTATCGTTTTCCAGCAGAGGAAGGAGGCAGCAAGCTGCATAGAGTTCTGAGTTTTATCTTTCTGCCATCGGAGGAGCAACTTTCATGCTCAGTTTGTATGAAAAAATGTAATGAAACTCTACAGCAAGTGACTTAAAAGCTGAATAACTCATTAGGACTTGTGTCCTCCAATTATATCCCAATTTGCTTACCCCATCAGGTGCCAGTTAAATCCTACTTTATTTCATATTTCCATCTATTATGCCAGCAATCACTTTGCTGCCTTTGAGGTTTATCTTGGCTGGTCTCATGGTACTGTGCGTGGCTTAGAGTGCAGACTGGAGCATGGAGCTACCTTTGGACGTGGTGTCCTGGACACAGCTGTGTTTGGGTTCAGAGTACCGCTACCAACAGCTTGTTCTCTCCCTTCCCCCTAAGGTTTGCTGCCCCGTTCAGTTCTGCAGTTATAATTTGGACATGTACATGGAGTAGCCACAATCACAGAAAAGCTGAGGTTGGAAGGCCTGGTCCAACACTCCTGCTCAAAGTGGGGTCAACTAGAGAGGGTTGCCCAGGGCCATGTTTAAATTTTGAAAATCTGCAAGGATGCAAGAGAACCCACAGCCTCTCTGGATATTGTGTTCCAGTGTTTGCAAGGGGGATCAAACGTAAGAAAAAAAAACCCTAAACATTTTCTTAAATTTGAATGGATTTTCCTGTATTTCAATGTGTGTCTCTTTTCCTATCACTGAGAATAGTCTGGCATAGTGTTTTTTGCTTTTTCCCATCAGATAATTATATACATTAAAAGAATACTGCCACCCCTGAGCCTTCCCCAGGCTGAGCAAACCCATCTCTCTCCGCTTCTCCTCATATGTGATGCTCCAAGCTCTTAATCAGCTTAGTGACCCTTCGCTGAGCTTGCTCCAGTGCCTACTTGTCCAGAACTGGACCAGCAGTACTTCAGACATGTCTCCCAAGGTCTAATTAGAGGTGATTAATCACCTCCCTTGACTGCTGATGATGGTCTTCCAGCAGCCCAGGTTGCTGCTGGCTGCCTTTACTGCAAGGGCACGCTGCTGGCTTATGTTCAGCTTGGTGTCCACCAGCACCCAGGTCCTTTTCTGCAGAGCTGTTAAATGTATGTGTTATTCTATTTTGCCAAAGGGATACGGGCAAATGGAAATGTTCTTACAAGTAGGGTTTTTTTTTTAACACAGGCCCTGTGAGCAGAGCTGGGTGAAAGAGTGTGCCCCTGTGTGGTTATGCACATGGCTTTGAGAGGGCAGTAACCGCAGGGGCAGTGGCAGGAGAACGTAAGATGATGCTGTTGAAAGGACTGTTTAACCCTGTTCAGCAGCAGCCACAACAACACAGCTAAATGCAGTCTGTTTCCCTGGATGGCAAAAGCTATTAGCAGCCCCTTTCTGAACAAAGTCCACGCAGGGGTTTTGGGGTTGGAGGGGGATAATGTTGTTTATGGGTTGTAGGTAGCCAGAGTTGAGGAGCATTTTTCCCTTGCACTGACCCAGGCCTAGCAGGGCTGGAGGACTGGCTGCGGAAAGAGAGAAGTTGGCTCCACGCTTTGGCTGTCAGCAGTCTGGTGGCAAGTGTGGTGCACCCGAGCTGTGATGTCCCAAACACTACTCCCCTCTTCCAGCTGTCTCCCCATGAGTTTGCCAGGCTTCTCTGCAGGCTTGGGAGTCCTTGTAGCATTGTATTGAATGGATGGGCTTATGTCACTTATGAGAACGTGATGTGTAAATTTGCCTGGTGTTAGCAAGCCATGAAACAGTGCCGAGCAAGCGAGTACGTCTAT
This sequence comes from Rhinoptilus africanus, assembly GCA_013400135.1. Taxonomy (NCBI): domain Eukaryota; kingdom Metazoa; phylum Chordata; class Aves; order Charadriiformes; family Glareolidae; genus Rhinoptilus; species Rhinoptilus africanus. The sequence goes on along the minus strand of VXBO01001564.1, from coordinate 1,108,790 downwards.
AAGGCAGAGCTCAGCAGAGATACTGGCTCAGCTCCTGGGAGCAGGATATCTGTGTTAGTCCAGTACAGCCCTTTTAGCAGGGCTAATTAGCCTGTGCATCGCTTGTCACCATGCTCCTGGTGCCAATCTGGAACTGGTCTGGATATGAACTAAGTACATTGTATTTATTGCATGTTGTAAATGTGCCTGTAGGTTGCTGTTTCACTTAGGCTCAGCTCCATCGAGGGATGTGGATACCTAATTCTGCGCAGCCAGCAGGAGTTAGGCATCCAGATCTGTCTGAGGATCCTGTCCTGAGGCTCTTAGGCCAGTGTTACTCAAGAGGTATTTAATATGATTCAGTGCGTGTAAATCGGCATTGTTCTCTTTATCTGGAAAAGGGACACTTTGATTTATCCCAGCTCAGGACCTGGCATGCTGATTTTGTAGGAACATGCCTCCTGAAGCCCATGGCTGTGTGTCAGAGTGATCCGTATTCCATTGCGGCATAGAGTTTTTTTCAAAATATGGGAGCCATTTACAACTTCACTGCCATGCTGTGACATGATGCATTGCTTTGTAAGCAGGTTCTTAAACAACCAGGGTCTTAAATCCATAAACTGACTGGGAGTTGGCAACACCTTGAAAATCTCTTTGCCAAATAGCGTACATTATTATACTGTCAAACTGGCTTCACAAAGATCTGACTGTCTGAAATGCTCACATTTCTTTTGACATTATACCAAGGCATTATGAGACTACCTAAGGCTTATTTCCCCTAAAAAAAATAGAAAAAAAAATGTATCTGTTCTTTGTGTAAAATGGTGCATCTGAAATACATGACATGCTAACTTCCTCTGATATTTTATTTCCTCCAGGATAGCATCCTTTTTTTTTTAAAAAAAAAAAATCCTATCAATTTTGCATTTGGAACTTGCTTGCTAAGACATGCCCCAAACATAGTATCCTCCCTGTGACACCTTGGCATTTATGCATCTTCTCTTTCCTCTCTCTCCTCTAGATGAGCTGAGCAGGGATGGCTGCTGTGGGTACTGATCTGTCTCACGTTATTCTCACACACACATTTCAGTTCATCTGCTTTCGACAGGTTTGGTTGTGTGGGGTTTTTTCCCCTCTTCACGAAGACGTCGCTACATTTTTCTGCAACTTTACTTTTTACTGAGGCAGCCATATGATCATTCTAATTCATCATTTCACATCACTTTGTTGCTTTTAAACAGTAAGTTGTCCGTGAGCACTCATGTTTGGCAAGTGACGTGGCTAGCTTGTGGGGAGCTATAATGGTTGTCCAGGCATTCTCTAATGAGCCTCCTCAAGGCTTGGATTAGTGTGGTTATACGTGCTGCTGCTCTGCACGCTTCAGGTGCTTGTAAAGAAAATGGAATTCTTTTGCTATAATTGCTCCCCTTCCCCCCAGTGTTGTAACTTTTCATGGAAGATAGGGTATGGGGAAATCCCTTTCCTAGTCCTCTCTCTCCCTTCTGTCTGCTCTCACTGACTGAGGCGGTGCTGGCTGGTCAAAGCCTGAGCTGTTCCTGAGCAGCCAACCATAGCGGTGGGACACATTGCGGCCTTTTCTGGGGAGACCAGCAGAATTGGAAGAAGCAAGGAAAGTGAGAGGGGATGTTGGGGATCTTGGTGAGAATGGAGCAAAATTTATTCAAAGTCTGTCCAGAATAGAATCCACCACTTGGACAATTATGCATCTTTAATCTCCAACCTTATTTCCACTGTTGCCTGCGTGTATTTATACCCCCTACCTCCTTGCCATCCCTTAAAACCAGAAAAAATTAAAATGAGAAGTGAGGCAGCAGAGTTCCTTGACAGAGGTTTGATTTCGTTTTTGGCTGTGACTTTAAGTCCTGTAGAGCCTGTTTGTTTTAAAGATGCAACCCTGAAGAGTAACCCCACAAGTGCACGTGGACTCACCAGCCCTGACGTGCACACAGCAGTGTTGTTTTCCTACTGCAGTCACTTGAAAAGCAGCATTTTCAAAGTGATCATAACCAGGAGTTATCTTCTTGTGACCACATGCCAAAATGAAGCCTACTGTAAAATCTGAAAGAAAACAGGAAATTTTGAGAGGCAAAAGCCTGTTACTTAGCTTGAAATTTATCAAAGATGTAATTTCTCCTTTTTTTCTAAATGAGTCATAGAGCCTTCAGCAAGTGGTTGAAAAGGACCTCAATTTGGCAGATAGTTCTTACCCTCGCCTTAATGGGGAGAATAAAGCACCTTTCTTATAAGTAGGGCATTCAGTGAAATGTGTTGGAAGTATTTGGTGCAGTGTGTCCAAAAAATAATAGAAAAGAACATTTTCTGGATGCACCTGCGTGTCATTCAGAATGGAAGCAGTTAATAACCCAATTACTTCACGGCATCCTCTTCAGCTTCAATTTTCATTCTCTTTTATAACAATCTAAGAGGCTGTTGCCAAACTGCCTAGACATCCTTAGCGCTACCTGGTGAATCATAAATCTGCAGACAGTGCTCTCCAAAAGTGATTAGACTCAAATGATGTAAAATGAATTCTGGCCTTTTGCACCAACACCTCTTCGTGTTTATGTTCTTCCTTAACTGATTGCATGGAATTGGGGAAGGAGACGTTATTTTGGAATTTTTGTTATTAGGCTTTTTATTGCTCCTTGTGCTCCGAACTTTTCATGTAAGAGGAAAATGAACTCCTGTGGTGGTGTAGATGGTGCAGCTGCTGTACCTGGTACTTGATGAAAACCAGGAGGATAATCCCAAGCAAATACAAATCATGCCTAGAGGAGGGACACGAAGTCAAATCCATCATCTGTTATTTGTCATATGCTGAGCAAATAGATACAGCAAGTCAAGATCTCAGCCTAGTTGCTGATGAATGAAGATATCTGTATCACACAAGGCAACGCTGTTGTTGACTGAATGGTAATGGGTAAGAACCCATTTATGCTTGAGGTCACCTAATGGTGGAGATACATTGGCAGAGCATGATTTGGAGCCAGCACAGTGTGCCCATCCTGTCACTTTGTCCTTCTTCCTGTCAGATCTACCACCCAATTCTTCTCTGCACACTATCACACAGAAAAAAGACTTGTCTCACAGGGAAAAATTACATTCGTTAATGTACCCCTTTGATTCTTTTCATGCTGGACAAAAGGAAAACATTTCACATAACAATCCATAGAATGAAGCCAATAGGTCTCCATTTTGCAGAGAATGTACAGGATTGCTTTTTTTCTAAACACTTTTGGATGCAGACTCATGGAGCCTGGCCAACAATCAGTGTAGGGTGGGTGGCAGCCGGAGACTTTTCAGAGTTACTGGTTAATTTTGGCATACGCTACATCAAAGAGCAGCAGGGTGGGAAGGATGTTCTTCCCTCCTGCCATTCTTGTTTCTGATTCATTTCTGGGCTTCGATCCACGCATGCCCAGGATGTGATAAATGACCACTGCAAGCCTTTGATAGATGAGGTGGTTCTTAGTGAGGAGGATATACTGAATGGTGATCAGGAAAGGATTAGGCTTTATGCAAACCATTTTCCACTTCCATGTCCTAAGGTGGGTTCTACTGAATTCATCCTCTGTAAAGGACCATTGATGCCAAGATGTGACTAACCTGGAACATTTCAATCCCTGCTTCAAGCTGTGGGGTGTTTGTAGGAGTATAACAGCAGCTGTAGCCTGTGATCCTGGAAGTCCTGCTTGCTCCTGAGGCTTCCAGCTCAAAAAGTCATCTCCTGCCTGTCTGATTTACAGAGGGCTGAGATGCAGAGAGATGCTGAGACGCCTTAATCTAAAAGGGGGGTTTGTTTAGAAAAGTTTCCTTCAGTTCCTCTGTCGGTGCTGCTGGGTCAGGGAGCGGGGCCAGTGTAGCCCAGAAGACTTGGCCACAGTTAGTTCTTGAAGATGCCAGTAGGCAAAAGTGTGTCAAGCAGGCCGATATTTGCCTCTTTCCCTCATTCTGTTTCTCAAAGAATACAAGCCTTAATATGACAATAAAGGAGTGTAAAAAACTTAATCAACAATAAAGGAGTGAAAAAAATTAAAGGCAGAAAATACAAGAACAGAATTACTTTTGGGAAAAAAAATGTAGACTTTGTAGAAAATCTATACTTTAATTTCCCCAAACAACGTGAGCGAGCAAGTCACCTTTTATCTGACTCATTACGTCTCATTGAGAAGTGGATTGTAAATCTTCCTTGTTCAAGCATGATTAAGACTTACATGTCTCTTGTTAGCCAGATTTCCTATTGAGCGTAGTAGCAGCCAAAGAAAATGATGGTACAATTTTATGTGATTAGGACAAATCCTTAAAAATCTGGGCAATTTTCAGTAACTATGTCAAGACAGTAACTGAAACAGAAATTTTAACACTTGTCAAGGCTTCATTGTTGGACCAAACAAACGTTTCTAATTCATTGAGTCAAATTGTGTTTATTCATGTCAGTGTTTTGCTTTTTTTCTTATAGACATCTGTTATTTTTCTGTTATTGCTTACGTAGACTTTTTATGCACATTTCCAAGAGTACAAACATAGTTCAGTCCTCTTCAGGCTTCATTTAGATAGTCTTTTGTCCATCTCCTATTTCCTTGTAATTTTCTTTTTTTATTAATTTTCAAATAAATTCATGATAACAATTGCCATAATTAGGATAAACCAACAGTATTTGCAATAAAGCTTTGTGTTAGAGATCTTGTCAAATGTAGTGCAAGTATTGTAAACGTCCCAGAGATGAGGAGGAAAAAACAAAGCCAAATCTGCAAATGAGGTCTTAAACTATTCCCTTCTGCAGCAACTGGAAATTTTAACATCGAGCTCAAGGAAAAAAATCAAAGCAGACAAACAAAAGAAAACATAAATAATTTGTAAGTTTGATAATAACCTCTGAAGGCATAAGCAATGCTGGGGAATAGACAGCTACTGGAAATGTAAACGTGGTATTTTGTAACTAGCTAAACCAAGGATTCAGGCACTGTCCTCATCAGTCTTCTCTGCTTTGGGATGAGCTCACGAGGGCACACTATGAAAGCCTTGGGCTATTGAGCTGTCCCATCCTATATAAAGTCTTAATCCTGTTTACTTCTCTGTGGATTTCTGCACCTGATTTTTGCTGTATTTGTCTTGGAATTAGCCTAGTTCTGACACATGGGTGTTCGTCTGCCATGCTCCTCCCCTAGCCTATTTTAAGATAATTAGTTCCTTTGTTCTGAGTGATTTTATACTGTCAGCCAATAGTTGATCTTTCTTCAACCTGAATACCGTGCAGTTGAACTTCAGCACATCTTTCTATATGGCACTCAACTGAGGATCACCCAACTACCCCAGGAAGACAGGACCCCAGACCTGCACACACACTTCACGGGGGCAAGAGCTGGTGCTTTGGGCTTGTCTGCTGCCAGCACTGGATGAGAACTGGCCAATACCTGCTGCTGTAATAATTCTTTTTGGTCGATTTGACTTGCGATCAATACGCTAACAGAATCAGCTTCCTCACGCACATTTCTTTTGTCCCAAAGGGAGGTTATACTCTTTAAAGAGAGTTTCTTACAGCCCAGTTCCTGGGTTTTTCTGCAGGACATGACCGCTACTGCCTTATTTCTGTATTTTTGATGGGGAGGTTCACACTGATTGCAACTAGTAATAAATTCCTCTCAAATCTCAGGATTAAAAGTTCCTTATGAATAAAATAGATATTACATGTAAATACTAGATAGCTCTTTATTTTATCATCTTCTGCTTTACATTTCTGTCCAATGGATCGGTGTCTTTTTATCATAGCTTCTTTCTTTTTTTATTTTTTTAAAGTAATTATCAGTTATCTGTTTTCTTTTACAAGTTTAGTTTTGTATTCTTTCATATTTTTATATGTTATGCTACCCTCCACAATTTGCTAAACAAATTTTAACACTAGAAGTTGTTAGCTGCAGTTTACACACCTCCCTTTCATCAAAAAAGTCACAAACTAGATCTTTAGGTTAAGATGGATCAAAATGTTCAGAAACATTTAGTGTCATTTTAATTTTGGAGCACAATTTTAATAATTCTCTCCCGTTTTTCACCAACTGTTGGCTTTGGACAACTCTGTGAGATCTGGAACATCAGTGAAGAGTTAGGAAATATTTACTCTGAAAGTCGTCTTATTTTGAAATCAACTCAATTGTCAGGATAAAAATTTGATGCAGCTGCATGGGTGGTAGTGCTTGAAAAAGAAACTGCTCTATTCTTTTACATCCAATATTCCCTCTTCAAGTGAAACCCCATGTAGAAGTTCAGGCCAGAATCAACCTATAGAAGCATTTACCAAGGAGGTCTGACTTGGGCTGCCAAATAACTCTGATTTATTTTATTTTTTAGTGTGGACACTGATTCCAGTAATGTATTTCTTCAGTATTCCTTCAGTTGTTTCATAATTTTACCCAGGTTATTTTTTTAAGTACCTCAGTGAGATTTAGGAGTTGGGAGTAGCAGTGCTGTTGATCACCACCTGCCCCTCCTAGCAGCTGACCAAGGGTGATATGCACAACCCACAGGTAAAATGCTACTTACTGCATTTTATTCCCGTTAAGTGCATGATTCATAGAGGAATAGCAAAGGTAGAACTGCTTAAAACAAAGCAGCGAGTAACTATTTGGCCAAATAAACATAGAGTAGATGTGTGTCATGCTTTGAGGAGGGCTGAAGTCCCAAGGACTATGTGAGGATAAGCCCAGCAGAGCTGTGGGTGAGCTGTTGATGGTGATTTCTCCTCACTGGGGTGCTAGTGATTTTGCCCAGCTCTGCCACTGTCCCCAGGGGAGGGATGTCTGCACCGTCCGTGGGAGACCCCAGCGTGGTCAGGCAGGCTGCGGCGCTGTAAGAGGAGGTCTCCCTTGAGTGGGGGTCTCAGGGCTGCAGTCTCTGGTATGGCGTTTGCGTGGGAAGCTCAGAGGAGTCTGAGAAATTAATTGTAAGCAGTGAGACCCATCCCTCATTTTTATGACATTACAGTGGCCGTAAACGTTTAAGACATACAATATTAGAGTGATTTATGTTGGACAGGATCTCCAGAAGTCTCTAGCCCAATTCAGGGCTCACAGGAGATCTAGTTACAGAAGGGTGATTGTCCAGCTTGGCTTGGAACATGTCCAAGGACGGCGATCCCACACCCTCTCTGGATCCCTGTTCCAATGCTTGAGTACCTTCAGGATGACGTGTTTTTCTTAATATCTAATCAGAATTTCCTGTATTGTAACTTATGTCCGTTGCTGCCTGTCCTTTTGCCAAGATTTAGTCTGGGCTTGTCATTTCTCATGGTGAAGTTTAATAAATAAATATTAGTGTGTTACTGCCGCTACTTCAGTCCAAATAATAAGTAGAAGGGCTCTTTTTGAGATAAAGTTATTCAGAATGAACTTTTTAAAGGTATTTTTGTGCATAAAAATGCAAATTGGAGTGTAGAAGCACCGTGGCTCTAGAGGAGGGGTTTTGAAAACCCCACTGGACACCTGCATCCTCTGCAGATGCTTGTGAGCCTGCCGCCTGGTGCAGCTGTAGGGGGAGATTCGTAACCGAAGCAGTGGTGCACACACACAGCGACCTGAGCGTCACGGCAGTGCTGCTTCCAACAGCTTGTTTTAAACAATATGCAGAAGACCCCAAGAAGGAAGTTAAAGCTAGAATTTGTTTATGTGTGGGCGATTTCAGAGAGAGGGGTGCAAAGGAGTTGACTTCAGTCGAGGCAGGCGCAGATACGCAGAGGGAAGTTCTCAGTATAAACGAGGAGCAGTAAATACAAAACAAACAGTTTCAAATTGGCTTTTCATTGTGGTTGGCTCATTTTAAAAAGCTGAGCTGAGTTTTCCAGGGTGTTTAATGTTTGCAATATCTGTTGGTTTCAGCTGGTGTTGGTACATGCTTGGCTGTTTCAGAAACGTCGGAGCAGCTGCTATGCTGAGGCTGCCGCACAGAACTGCTGAGCACGATAATCTCACGGCTTGTTTGGGTTCCCCGCACCGCTCTTATCCAACTTGATATCTCTTGCCTTATCCTTACATTGTAATGCCTTTAGGACAGGACTATCTCTTGCGTTGTCTGCAGCAACTCAAAGATCCTGATGAAGATCCTGACTGTGCCTAGTGCTTCTAGGAAATACTGCAAAAAAAGCCCTGTTCCATAATTATTTATTAATATGGTATGCATCAATGTGAGACATTTCATTGGCTTTAATAGGCTTTGGATCAGTTTCCTTAGTACCTCTGGCCTTTTTTGGTTTCATTATTCATGAACGAACATGTTTAATTCAGAGTTAGGGACTGCAAATATATCTAGTGTACCTTGTGATGCTCGGTGCTTTTATCCATGGTTACAAAAGTTTATCCCTAAGCTTAGAGCTGCCTCATCTACATGGACGAGTCCCCCTTCTGAGGATGCTCGGGCTTGTATGTAATAAAGGTTGAGTTCCTCCACCCAGTGCCGGTGGTTTTCTCTTTTTTGCCCTGTGATGGGGTGTGTTCTCAGAGCTCGGCCGCTGCAGTGGGCACCTCGGGTACAAAAGGCACCCTTGGGCCATGCACTGCCAAGTCAGCAGTGGAGTTTAACAGGTCAAAACAAGGGTCGTGCTCTGCTCCATCCTGTTTTCATTCAAGGACAGTCTTTTTGTCAACCTTCCATTATCTTTCCCACAGCTTTTACCTAAAGATAAAAAGAAAAAGCTTATAATTCATTACAGTTCATTAAAATGAAAATAAAATTTATTTTGCATCAAAATGAAAAAATATGACTTGTTCATTATTAGCATATAAATGGTATTTTTTATGTCACTCTGCCACAAAATCACTTACATTTTCAATGATCACAGCACACAAAATTAATTTTTGATAGCCTTTTGTGATTTGGTTGAAAATTCTCATTTCTTTTTGTGCATTAACAGCAAACTGTATCCACTGCTATTCATACCAAATTTTAGATAATGAAGCAATTAAAAATACATGGATTGAAGATCTTATCTCATTTTTCCTCTGGCCTATTTCTGCTTCATTATTCATGAAGGGATATGTTTAATTCAGAGTTAGTAATTGCAGATATATCTAGTATAAATTGTGCCTTATATTCTTTTACCCAATTTCAATTTATTTTAGCAAATAGATCTATGGGGAAAAAAAAAGAGCAGGAAAGACAAAAGGGCAAAAACTACATCTCGGTGTCACCAAACAAAACCTTACAGGTCTATTGCTTGTAAAATATGTCTGCAACTCAGGAAAAAGTTGATGCAGTGAAGCGCTGTACTTGGCATATTAATATCCTTGCATTCGTATCAAATGGCTGAATTAAATTATTCTGATTCAAGTAGTTTGAGAGACCTCATGACTCAGTCTGACTGTTGTTCTGCTGCTTTTATTCACAAAGTCAAAAAGTCTCAAGTCAGTGAAAAGCAGAAGTAGTAGAGACGTAAAACTAGATAAACAGCAGAGCTGAAATAAAATGAAAGTGTTTTAGGGAAAGTAGAGGAAGCTTCACTTGGCCAGAAAGTGAGAATGAGTCTCAATCCTGTGTTTCCATGTGTCTGGAGTGAGATGCGTTTATAACGGCTTGATAAAGTGTTCAGATCCTGAACACATAAAAATCATGAGAGCTTACACTGGGTTTGGGATCCAAGGAAAGAAAAGCCAGTACGTGCGGGAGAGGGAGCTGCCAAAGTGCAGCGAGGGCTGCTCCTTGGCCAGATAGCTCCTGCCTTCCCCTCCCATGAATCTCAGCCCAGAGATTGGATTAGGGTTGGGATGAGGGTGCCAAGGAAAAGACAGCTGAGACGCACGGAGTGTCTGACAGGCAGGAGAGGGCTCCAACCGGGCAGCCAAGATACCTCCAGGGCTGCTGGTGCAATTTTCCCCCAAACCCCAGCTCACGTGGGGCCAGGTCAAGCTCCTGAGCTAGGATGTGGCTGAGGGCCCTCTGTGAGGTTTGGGTGGTGCCTGTGGAAACTACTCTTCATTGGGAGGTTCTAACACAGTTAATTATACCTAGGAAATGTAAGGGTTGGCTGTTGGCTACTACAGTCCCAGGGTCTTCATGTTGGGTTGTAAGCTGTCCTTAGGAGTGTCGCTAAAAAAAAGCCCTTGTCCTGAATCTTCTGCAGAAGATAGGAACGGGCATAACATGGGTGAGTTTCCAATTGTTCCTCTGACTGTGTGTCAGAGTGCTCTAGGGAAAGGTTTTGTTTTAATTGCTAAGGTCACAGCCTTGAACCTGCCCAAAAAGTACCAGAGGAACTTTTTGTACAGATGCCTCAGGCTTGAAATAGAGTTTGTAGAATTAACAATCTGGATTTATTAAAACATTGTGATCAGCACTTTCTAGTGCAATTATTAATGCAAATATTTCTGCCCAGTTATTTGATTAACTGAATAACTTGCAAAGTGATGCATAGCCTTTCCTGTGTTGTCCTTGATTCATAATTTCAATAAGTTAATTAATTACAATCTTATTTTCTCTCTTAATGAATTCTGGTCTGCTCTGATGGCTCTGGAAGTCTTAAAACATGTTGTGAATTATTCTCAGCTAAAGTTTCTGAGAGTTTTTATGTTTTGTAGGAAATAGCATTTAACAACTATTGTCTTTTGGTGCACAGAAGTCATAGCAGACCTCACCACAGCCACCAGTACTGCCAGAAGCTCTGCCACTCCCTGTGCTCCGTGAGGAAAACCCGCCCCTTCATAGACGAGTACCTGCATTTTCCCTAGATGACACTGACAGTCATTGCTTTCAAAGAAATTACATTGCATTCAGTTACTCTGATCAACAAAAGCAATGTCCCTGACCTGCTGTGGGTGCATGGCCATTGGAGTTGTGTGCCACAGCAGAGGTGCCAGGCCACGGCAGGATGTCCCATCTGCCACTGCCTGCGTCACCTGGTGGTGACCTTGCCTGGTGGTGACCTTGAATGTGTCCTCCGTGCTTTTGCTGATAAGTGCGTTGATGGCTTTCAGAGCCCACATGGGTTGAAACCTGCTGTTGGTTCATCACATGCTGATGAAATTAAATATAATGCAAAATTCTTCCAAGTGCATGACATCTATTTTCCTGGAATCCTGCTTTTAATAAGTTCACGAGGAGCAGATTTCCTGGAAGTCAAACTGGTGCATGGAGGAGCAGCTTCTAGTAAGGTTCTGCTATCGAATCGCTGTGGCTGTGCTAAAGCTGACCCACTTACTGCCTGTGGTGAACGGGTATTTTGGGGTGCTAACAAGCCAACAGTGTAGGCTGTGTCTCCTCTATGGGTGAGGAGCTGTGTCTCCTCCTCACCAAATGGCCCACTTTTTTTACCACTTCAACATGGCACATGGCAGTTTCTCCCAGCTTTTTTTTTTCCTAGTGTCCCCTGTTTGGATTTGTTCCTTCATCTTTTGCTGCATCTCTCCAGATTTATGCTGATTTTGGAGAAAGAAGGAAGGCCATTTGTTTGGGGACTTTTCCATTATCTCAGACCATACCTCTGCAATCTCCTCCTCCTTTTCCTATCCCATTATTTGTCACGTGAATGTTTCTGATCTCTGCCTTGCCTTTCTATCACCACAGTTTCCTCCCTTTCCATTTGTCCACTTCCCTCCATCCTTCTGCTGGACGGTGGCATGGGAAAAAACGCCACTGAGCTCAGAGCAGTCATCTTCTCCTTGCCTTCCACTGATGTTGTAAAACACGTGGCAAAAGCAGTGCCAGCAGGCGTCCTTGAGAGAGACCTGGAGGCTGGAGAATAGAGAGTGTCAGACACTGAGCTAATAATTCATCTCTAATTCAAAACTGAGTAATTGAGATACCCATCACACACATGAACTGGGCATAAACACGAGCTTGGCACCAGCCTAGATCTTGCCTCCTCAGTGTCAGAGTCTTCTATGAACGGTCATCTAAACAGCCACACAAAGGAAGGCTTCATCAGCTTCGCTTCATTAGAAACTAATTAGAACTGTCACCCCAAGCTGAGATGATACCTTTGAAGTACAAATATTTCCTCAGCTTTTCTTAATCAAGGCTTTCTTTCTATGCCTCTCTTTATATGCTGATTCCAGCCGGCACATGAACTAGAAATCCTGGAAGGCTGGGAGGAAAAATTCCTCTTGCAGTTTTTCCAATTGGATAAAACCCCAAAATCCATTGGAAATCTTATGATTTCCAGCACAATGTACTGGCTAAGAAAATCTGGAGAAGCTGCAAATAACCATCCAGATGTTTGGATAAATGCCTGAATTGAAAAAAATCTTTGGAGGTTTGTTTATTCTTATACAGAGAATAAAACCTTATTATTTATCGATATTAATAAACTCTTTAAAGTGCATGGTGCCTACAAGGCAAAGAATTAGCTGTGTTTCTTGGCTTAATAAGCTTATAGTCCTGAGGGCTTGTCTGGCCTGGACAACAATCAGGTAATTCAATTCAGGGATTTAGTGTAAAACTTATTGCTGGGGAGATTAACAGTGACTGTTCATGGAAAAGGTGATTTTTAAAGTAGAGATGTGAACCTGAGGCAGGGCTGTGTTGTGAGTGGTACATGTGGCTTTCAGAGCACATAGGGGAGAGGGAGGTTGAGGCAGAGAGTAGAAATTAACGTGAAGAGAGAGATGTGGGAGATGTAGAGGCTGCTTCTGTTTTTTTATGGGGTCAGAGCCACATCCTGACTGAGCAGAAGACTATGAGGCTGCGGTCACCCCTGGTGTTGCCCGGTTCCTGCTGTTGCCCAGGCCAGCAACATAGCGCTCCATCAATCCACATCTGCATGCAGCTCAGCCCGGAGCTGCCTGGTTTGTGTTCTGCACGCATGTTTTTACTGTCCCAAATCAGACTTTTTAGTAAGCACTATTTGAACGCATTTTCAGAAAACCGAGCTGAAATTCTGAGTCCAAATCCCATTACTGGCTTAAAGGGTCAGAACTTCCCGCTGCTTTGGATGTTCAGCATGTATCTATTTTAACAAGATTTATGCATGCATAAGCTTCCACTCAGCTCTTTGATGTATAATTTTTGCTTCTATATTTGACAAATATTCTAATAGGAAGGCAAATTGTGAATGGCATCTTATTCTAGAGGGTGAACTGTGCAAAAGACAGAGATGTGTGATGTAAGTAAGGTCATTCCCACCCGTTCCCTCACTGGCCTGGTACCGACAGCGCCAGAAGCAGAGCGCAGGGACACCGGGGTCCCGTACCACCGCTCCCCGTTCCCTTGTGCACCAGTGGTCAGGGCAAATGGGTGGCCACATGCTGCCCTCCACACTACCCTGAGATGTGGCTGGAGGGGGAAAAGAACACCACCTGAGAACAGAGATCCAGGATGGGGCCCTCATTTATACACTTTTGAAATACTTGCCATAAATTCACTGCAAAATAGCTCAGATCCCTGAAGAGCAAGCTATGTGACGTGGCCTTGCTATTTCAGATGTTTTTGTTGTTTGCTTTCTGCATCTTTATTAACAGCACTCTGTCAAGGCCGTTGCATTAAACATTGATCTACCTTGACAGCAGGAGCAGGGCGTGCATATTGAAGGACAGGTGTCAACCCCTTGCCTACGGCATCCCTCTCTTACAGATATTTAACTGTTTCTTAGGCTCCCAAGAAAAGACACGTGGGAAGAGCCCGCTGGCGCTGAGATGGCAGAGAATTACACTGCTAACCAAAGCACGGCGGCGGGGAGGAAAACTGCACTCAGAACTTCATGCCTGGAAACCTGCCAAGCTAGGAGGCATCTCAAACAACCTTGTTACTCTTCTGCTGGGGTACTGTCTGCTCCTTCACATTTACCAGGTGGGAGCTAGTTACCATTTTGTAGCAATTCTCAAGGCTGAAGCCTACTGACCTGCAGGGAAATTACCCAGAGGGCATCTTACAGTACCTGAAGATTCAGCTATGCCTAGTCACGAGCTCCTTGCCTTTAGTTCTGAAGGTGCTTCCTGCAGTCATTTTTTCATGCAGTTGCCACTTCATGCTACAGTCTCAGTTTCTAAACTTTCTGGGATTCTCTTGAAATAGCCTGAAGGGGAGTGGCAGGTTCTGAGATTCCTGATGGTTTCTTGGAAGCAATTCAGACACCACAGGTTGGTCTCAGTATGAGCAGTCAGAGGGGTGTGCCTGGCTTTTAGCTTGGTGGTGACTGATGGAGGAGGGGTCTGAAATGTTTGGTAGCCTTTTGTGGGTATTTCAGAGGGAAAGTACTAATTCCTGTGTTTCTGTGAATGGCATGATGTGAGATACAGTTGGGCAGGGCATTTGTTTCTTTGGCTTCTTGTTTTTAATGTAGCAAAAGGCACCGAGAAACTTCACGGGTAGACAAAAAAAATCTACTGCAACCTAAGGGAGCCATTTAACCCTTTTGAATGTTTTACTTAAACTACCCCACCCACGCAAAAACTTATCCCGCCTTCCTAAGTGGGGCAGCCCATTTACAGCCCAGTTTCTTTTGGATGCTCTCAAGTTTTCCAGCTCTTTAAGTATAAAGCCATGAGCAACTAATCCCTCTGTAACTCTTTCTTCCTCCTGAGGGGAGGCGTTGCTCCCTGGGCTTTCCCTGTGGCTTTCCCACTGGGTTTCTCCTGAGGTTTGCCCTTGCATGGGGTGTCTTACTGCTGTGAAAATTGCTGACAAGCTGCTACGTACAGTGAAGGACATGTCGTCTGCACGTTACCGGTGATGGGAGCAGCCAGCCTGCTGGCAGGCGTCCCCTGTGACATACACCCTGCCCTGGTCCAGCTCTGCTGTCAAGGGACCACATCCCTGCCACATCATCCGTTCCCTCCCCGCTCCCTGGCTCCGCAGACCCCAGGAGGCTCTGCCTCACTGCCTGTAGCTCTTGGCCGGGTGAGCGGGGCTGGGGCCGTCTGCCTGGCAGCGGCGCTGGCTTTGGGGAGGAGCGGCTGCGGCAATTCGGCTGCCAGCTGGCACAGCGCAGGCAGGCACCGAGCGGGGATGAAACGCGCCCAGATGAAATGCCCCAGATAAAACGTTCCCACAGCCCCTTCGCAGAGACTCAAGCTCTCTGCTCACCAAGTGCTTGAATTTGGCTTGAACATGCGATAAGTTTTGTTTGCAGATTTTCAATTTTGGCAGAGATTTACTTGTTTATCTGTGTTTGGGTTTGGTTTTGTTTTAATGTTGTTGAATTCTCTGGCTAAGGATGAGTTTGAGGCTTAAATTACACAGTCACACTAACATCAGTCTCTGAAGTAACTACAGCAGTTTGTGGGCTTTGTAAGGGATTTGTCATCTCATGGCACTTTCTGTCACCGTAGCAGTCCCTGAGCAGAAGGGCAGCCTGACACCCTGCCTGCAGGGGGCTGCAGAGGGAGTGGGACTTGGGGGCCATTTCAGTTCAGTCACATACATGTATTTCTTCCCCCCTTTTCACCAAGGGCTTTTAATATAAGAGCTAAGACAGGCATTTGCAACTTTTTTTCCTGGGGCTGAACTCTTTTATATTTCGACATGAAACTTTCAATCACGCAGTAACGCCCGGGTGTTGCCTGGTCCTCCAGGGACTGATGGTGTGTGTTTCTCCAAAAATGATGTGCCTGTTGCAAGCAGTTGTTCTCTGAAGTCTGTTCAAGCTCTTGTTGGCTTGTTCGCTACAAAAAAGACCCCAAATCCTGATAGTTCTTAGGCTGCTGCTGTGACGAAAATGCTTGCTGTCATGTTAATTAATACATCACCTTGTCAGTTCTTTGTAGTCTTCCATCTACCTATCTCTACCTTTGTCTCTTCTCCTTCTTCTCTTTGAATGGTGTCCCCCTCTGGACAGCCAGCCTCCATGGATCCACATGTGCACAGCACCAGCCCCAACGGGTGCTCCTACAGAAACCAAATTTGTGAAAACATGAGAACACCCCAAACATCTCTGTCCTAGAACGCCATCTCCTCATTTCAGTAGGTGCTGGGGCAGTGCGGACACTGAATAGCACGTGCAGCTGCCTGTCCCCTCCTCCTTGTGTCCCTCATCCCAATTAGCAAGTTAGCAGTTACCTGCCTGCACACGGTCTGATGCTGTGCCCATGCAAAGCCCAGGAGGCCCTGAATGTCTTGCACACACGAATATTTTAGCCCTAATAGACTCTTCTGTCTAGTTTGAACCTTTTTTGTCCCTCCAAGAACAACTCAGGAAGGATTCCATGGAAGTTCTCACCACTGCACATATTCTTAGGTCCCCATCAGGAAAGGCATGGGAACCTTTCCAAGCTATTACATCAGCCTCATAAATGACTCACGTTGGATGTCTGCACTTTCTGTTACTGGTGAGGAGGCAGCTGGGTTGGAGAGCTTTGGCCAGTCTCATCTTTCCAGAGACCCAAGTGAAGGCTGAGCCAGCTCGTGGTGTAACCCCAGCGGGTTCAGTAGGCGTGCTGGTGTCCCGGGGGATGTCTGTATGATGTACCTTGTCCACATGGTGTTGAACAAAAATAAGAAGAGGTCAGATATTTTTCTTCATCTTCAATGACACATCACCCCCCACCTTTATTTTTTTTGTTCATCTGCTGAAATTTTAGTGTTTGTGCCTGTGAGACCACAGCAAAGTCTTTTTCAGCCTGTCCCATCACTCATTCTGGAAAGTTGTGCCAATTTAATTCACTCATAACCTTATAATATCAGAAAATGAAGTCCAGGGTTAGTTTTCTTCTCTGTACTCCTATAGTCTCCTCTTTTTTCCAGCATTTGTTAGTTTGTCTCTCCTGAAATTTTATTTTCAAGAGCTGTGCTCCTTCTGTGTGTATGTCTCTCATGTTTTATCTATACCTTTGTGGTATTTGTTTTCAGTTTATGAGCAGATGAGGAGCTGATTGGCAGGATATGAAATAACTCAGGAGTACATAGTGAGTGATGTCAGTTGTTCTTAAAGGTGGCTACCTTTAAAAGAAGGAAGATAACCTTTATGGGAAGATATAAATGTCTTCACATCCAATCCAAATGGACAGAATTGCCTGTGGATTAGGTGGAGCCAGTCCCTAGATGGATTGCTGACATCAGTTCATGAGGGGAAAAAAAAGGCAAGAAAAGGGAAAATGGGCCATAGGCTGCTGTCTGTCTGCCTTCTGGGTGCGCACCCACACGTGGGCAGCTGGAGCCCCCAGACCGATCTGTCAAGGATTATCCTCAACGCGTGGGTGAGTCTCAGACTGGACACTATTGCACAACACAGCTCAGCTGTGTCTCTGATGTTTGTCATACTAATAGCACTGCAAAGCACTTAACAGCGGGGGGGGAAAATCCCCACATAAAAATGGGAAAAGTAGAATAGGTAAAATAATGGCAAAAATCTGGGGGTTTGATTGAGTTTTGAAAATAACTGGAGAGTGATAATATGAAAAGGTGAGGAGGCTGTTTTGAACTGATCTGTGCCACGTGGGGAAAAATGATATTTAACCAGACTGAAAGGGGTGACGAGGGAGGAGGGAGCGGTGGCTCGGTCAGTCTGTGGAAAGGGCTTAAGAGAGCCAGGAGGGGAAGTGTCTCTGTGAGGAAATGGAACAAAAGGTGGGTTTGACATGAGGGAAGCTACAGGATTCAGTCAAAGGAAAGGAGAGAAGTGTCATGCATATTATTTTTTTTTTCCAAATTATTTTACCTCATTCACTTTTCAAACATGATGGTGAAACTCTAAAGTAGGCAGAAATTCTCCCTGGATTTGCATTGCTTTCTCCTTCCAGCCTCTCTAGAAACCCCTCAAGATCAGGCGCTCGCAGTAATTCAGCACATCTGCTTCTGGCCCCAGAACCTGGGGGAGGTTTGGCCCTGGTCTGGGCGGCTGCTGGGACAACGTGCAAACATGAAACCAGTCAACTGAATGCCCTGGAGCACGCAGACAGGTTGGGCTCTGGCTTGCATAGTAAGAGGGAGAAGAGAGGTTTATGCCAATTCTTATTATATTCAGATGGATAAATCTATCAGTTTGTGGCATTTCGGCTGAGAGTGTTTCTGAAGGGTGCAGGCACCCTTTGACGGGTGATGGGCAGCTTTCACTCCTGGAACTCCCGGTGGAAGAAGTGCTTTAGGATTATGGAAATTGGTAGCTCACCCTAGAAATTCCTGTGCAGTGTTCTTAAAAAGGCATTGGTGTTACGGGGGTGTTTATAGAGAATTTAGTCAAACTGTAAATACTGAACTTTTGGGCTTGTAATCTCCCTTGCAGAATAGGAAGGCTTTTCATGAGAAATTCCCTGTCAATCATTTTCAGCATGAAGAACAGATGCTTTCTTGCAGAAGTGTTTGTTCAGCTCCGGAGAGCATGCTGTACAATTTTTTTTACCTTTTCTGGCTTTGTAACCATGCAGTTTTTCCTTCACTAGGTAACAGCAACAGAAGCATCTTAGTGGGCTCTGAGTAAGTCCTTGAGAAGGGTTGCTGTGGGTTTGCACATCTTGAGGCACAGCAGGACTCACCAGTACTGTTATTGCACTAAACAAATCATATAGTTTGAGACACTCCCTGCATCAGAGAGCTTAAAAACAACAAAGAGATGGTGAAAAGACAAGATAGTTGCCTCAACTTTGTCCATGAAAATGGAAACAGAGGTTAAAGGACTTAGTAGAGAGCATACAGAGAGCCTGGAAAGGGCAGAACTGAACTGGGGTTTTCTGGTTCCCAAGGTGGTGCTTCTGTTCTGCAATAAGAATATTTTGCTTCTACAAGTTCAGGGGAAATGCTCATATTCTTAAAAAAACCCAAAGGATTTCCAATCAGCTCTACACTCAAATGCTTCCTTGAGCCTGGTGGTGTCAGTAACAATTGTCACCTGAGCAAATTTAAATAGTGATTCCTACTTCATAGCACACATTGACAATTGCTGTGTATGTTTCAAATATTACTTGACTATTGAACTATGCAGCCTTTAAACTAAAAACCACTAAAAAATGACTCATATACTGACCAGGAAACCTTCATTAGGACATGATGACATTCTCCAGCGGAGCACATGTCCAAAGCATGCACTACATGAACTGCTTTACTCTGGGTGGTTTTTTTCTTCGGTGAGTGTTAAGTACAGAAAGTGGCAGTGGGAAGAAAATGTGGTTTGTAAGCTGTCTTCCCAGGGTGATCTAAAGACTCAAAAATATGTATGATGCAATTAAAAATTATTTTGAAAATGGTCATTTCCTTCCCTGGTTCCTGGCTGATTTGGCACCATCTGAGCATGGTATGGTTGCATGAGGTGGCTCATCAGGGCACCATACCCTCTTGAGGATAAAATAAGGACAGGGAAGGCATTTTGTTTTGCCTTTAGATCTTTGCTTTCTAATTTACCGCATGACTCTGCTCTTCCCATTCACTCCCAGTAGCCACATTTGTCTTGCCAGGCTCTGGGTACTGGTGAAGCTGTCTGGAGCCGGCTATCTGGGCATCTCTGGCCATCTGTGGCCAGAGTCGGGTGCCTGGGAGCCGTGGGCCTCTTTCTGCAGACCATCTTCCTCAATAACACGGGGTCAGAAAAAGGGACAGAGCCTGAGTTCGTATCACTTCATTGGACCTTTCAGCCTGTTGTGTCAGTGGCCATTTGCATTTTGTGTTCCAGATTAAGCAAATCCCCAGCTGGTGCAACCCCGTAGTCTCCCCCTGCTCTGATTTCGGGTGTTTGCAACACACAAGTTGATCCCAGCACCAGATGGATCTGTTTGAAGAGACGCATTACCCTCCTTACACTGTAGCAAACGCCTGAGCAGTGCTGCTTCCAGCGCACGGGGAGATCATCTCCTTAAGCTCTTTAGCTGCTCAGTCTTCCACCTTCTGGCTCATACAGCACGAGCTCTGGCTTCCGACGGCGGTACCCACCAAAGCAGCAGCTGCGCCTCAGACATGAAGCCGACTTCTGTCGGCAAAGATGGTGACTCCTGTCCTGTGGGCCACGTCCCTCCATAATCCTCCCGTGAAGGCGCTGGTGGTTACCTGCTGCGGTTACAAAAGTGCTGCCCCTGGGTGGAAAGAGAAATTCCCTTGTGCTGCCATTATTTTAGACCACGGACACAAGGCTTCAGCCTTCTCGTGCTGCACTCTAAACAGATGTTAGAAAAATTAATTGAGGCATTAGCTCCTGCAGATGACTTCATCAAGCACAGTGGCATTTTGCAGCTAGAATAATCTCCCTTTAGCACTTTTAGTTTTATCACTTTAGCAATTAGCAACACATTTATAGCACTAGAAGAGCCTGATAAGAGCATTCAGGCTGGTTCCTGGTCACTGAGCAGCAAGGTTTCTAACTTTCACTTGGACAGATTTGTGATCATTTGGGCTAAATAAGAAGTGATATTGACCTTTAAGAAATGGCCAGGGAATTAGAATCATAGAATCACAGGGTTGGCAGGGCCCTCTGGAGATCATCTAGTCCAACCCCCTGCCAGAGCAGGGCCACCTTAGAGCAGGGGGCACAGGAACGCCCCCAGGCGGGTTTGGGATGTCTCCAGAGACGGAGACTCCACCACCTCCCTGGGCAGCCTGTGCCAGGGCTCTGCCACTCTCAAGGGAAAGAAGTTCCTCCTCATGTTTAGGTGGACCTTCCTGTGCTCAAGTTTGTGCCCGTTACCTCTTGTCCTGTCCCTGGGCACCACTGAAAAGAGCCTGGCCCCATCCTCCTGACACCCAGCCTTTCAGTGTTGATAAGCCCCCCCTCAGCCCTCTCTTTTCTAGACTAAAGAGACCCAAATCCTTTAGTGTTTCATTCTTAGAGTGTATGGGATTTAGGAACCAAAATGCTTACTAAGTTCTTTGGGATTTAGAAACCTAACTCTCACATCCCTTCAAAAATCCCAGTGTTAGATTTCACTGAGAGCAAATTAATTTTTCCTAGAATCATAAAATAACAGAGACTGAAAGGGACCTCTGGAGGTCACCCAGGTCTTCACCCTCCTGCTCGAGGCAGGCAACATTAAGTGTCAAACTGTGCTCTTGGCATGGTGCTGCAGTGGGGGAGAGCCCTGAAAACACGGCAGGGAGATTTCAGTGAGGCCACTGGTCACAAATAATTAACTGATTAACTTCTGAATAGTCCCCAGTCTGGGCTACTGAGCCCTTCTCCAGGGTCTTCTGCTATATAAAGAGGGTTTTGATATTTTCTGTTCTCAGCAGAATGGCGTTGGAGTTTGTACTGGTGGAGCGTTCAGCTAGCTGCTGCGGGTTACCATGTGAAGCTGCAGTTGTACAACAGCACTTTGGAAAGCTGTTTGGGAACAGAGTATTTTCCCTTTGAGTCCCAGGATCATTTAGAAAGGTGGTGTAAAAAAAATTTACAACTGCTACTTCAAGCACTGATGCCAAAGGAGAGACTGAAGTTTCTATGGCGTAACATCTTTTATTAAATTCCATTGTTATTTCCTACTTCATTGTTACTTGACTTTTCTTTCCAATTTCTATTTCTTTCCCAATCTTCCTCTGCAAAAGAAAAAAATTCCTCTTTAAAGCAAGTCCTTTCCCAGTTGCCGTGATCAACTGTGATCTTTCTGTCCCTTCCGTGCTGGCCCCCCAGCCCCTCTCCCTCCTCTAAGGATGCCATGCCAAGTGCCTTGTGGCACCCTGGCTGTGCCTGGGCTGGGGGTCTCTGTGGCAGTGCCGAGACATGTGCTCGCTTGTGGCATCCCCATCCCGCACCGGGTGAAGTATTCAGATGTGTCTGAAAGAGCATCTGCTCCTTCAGCACATAAAGGTACTTGTTCAGGACGTAGGCTGCAGTATTTACAGAGGAGTAACGGATCTGCACATGGCCCCTGGCTGATGGAGGAGCTCTGTGGACACAGTCGTTCCCAGTGGAGACCCGTTTATGTGGTACTTATTCATCGCTCCTGGGATGTAGGGGGTGGAAGTAGATGCTCTTTGACATCCCTTTGACAAGACAACAACCAAGGAATACTTTTTTTTTTTCCAATTTAAAAGTGTGTGTTACTTACTAATGTAACTGAAGAACAAAATGGAGCAAAGTCTGTGATGAAATATTTAAGTTCTTCACATCTTAGTTTTTTCATCTCTGTGCCTCCGAGGGCCGACACTCTGAGTCTGGCTTTGTAGTGCCAGATAGCAGCAGTATTTTGTCTCTGCTTGTAGTACCTCCCCAGCCTCCAGCTCCGTGCTGCTGCCAGCTGAGGCTCCCGCGCAGGGGGAGCCAGTGCCCGGTGTCGAATCCCAGCATGCTCATAGTGCAACCACTTGTTACCAGAAGCCTGAATTAATCAGCTTGGAAAATTTATTAGATTAGCGAGGAATGACAGTGACCCAGAGAATGAACTCTGGTAGGGGGGGCCTGAAACAGAAGTTGGGCTTCTGCTTCTCCCTGGGAGAATCTGAAAATATTTTACACAGAAAAAAACCTGCAACGAGCGGCATCACAGAAATGTGGGAACTGCTTGCGGGCTGTGAAACACTGAGTATTATTAAGGTTAGATTTCCAGAAGTATCTATTTCTTCTCTATTCTCAGTCCCTCTGCAAAGTCAGGGGAGAGCATTTACTGTTCCAGATCTTTCAGTAGGTGAAAGAGAGGGTGAACAGGCACGTGTCCCTCTGGAAAGATGAGCTTTCGGGGGACTACAACGGATGCAGAGGGACCCTATAGCCTCTACTATCTATGGCTCTGCTGCCCTGATCCTATTGTTTGTCAAAGCTGCCCAGAGACTGCAGAAGCCAGGTTTAATGTATATATATGGACTCTCTTTTGCATAGAAGTATGGTAAGATGGGAGAAAGCAAATCATACCTTCCAGAGCCTTTTTCTGGAAAGTCACAGGAGGAATTCAGAATATTTTTCTTCTGGTGTCTAAGAGACCTTTTCATTGATGAAGGTGTCTTGTCTCTACGTGTGTGCATAGCTGCAAGCACGGCAGAAAGGTTTTGTATGCAGAGCCAGCAGAGATGACATGCCACACAGTACAAACGGGATGCCGACACAATTCTCTGATGTGCTTATGAAAATTCATAGCAAAAAGCTTTCCCTTCCTACCGTCTCTCCCGTCAGTGGCTGACCCCCACAGACTGTTTCTGAACTGGGGAGAGCCCCTTCCAGCCCACCGGGCACTGCCCACGGGAAGAGCATCCTGCAGCTGCTTTTCAGGCCGTCTTTTGCATCTGATCCCGAGGATGCCAGCACAGCTGCCAGGTATCTGTCAGGCACAGAGGTTTCTGCACTTCGTCTGGAGAAACGAACTGCATAACCTGAAAGGAGAAAATCCATTTGCTGGGATTCATGTAGTATCAGAAAACACAGAAATCTGAGAATTACAGACAGGAAAAAGAACGTTAGGTTCCCAGTCCTGGTCTTTTTCTGTGCTACTACTACACCAGGAAGAAAATGCGCTGTGTCAAATGGACAGCTGAAGTAAGAAATGTCAGTACAACAGGCTGCTCTATTACAGAAACATGTCTGAGCAGGTAAAACAAAGACATGTGGCTCCCTTATCTTACGTTAAAAATGGTCCAGCTTTCACCTTCAAAGTACGGTATTTTTATGGCTTGTAATTTGTAGTGAATCTGTGATTTCTCAAATCAGCTAGTTTTTTTCCTTCTATATAAACATGAATTTAAAAGCAGAGAGTAATACTACCTAGGGCTAATTCATTCCTGGAGATTTTTTATCAGGAGCTGCAGTCTTCATTATCTGGATTTTCTATGAAGGTGTGCATTTCTCATAAAAACTATCACATGAAAATGTGAGTAACACATAATAGAAAACTGGGGAGGAAAAAAAGACTCTGACCTTCCCTTCAAATATAGTTTCATAACTTAAAAAACAAGCCCTGGTAACAGCTTCAGGTCTGCTCAACTGCTTCTGTAATATTGTCATAGATTTTGAGGTTGGTTTTTTTCTTGATCCAACGCTTTATTTTTCTGTCACCACAAGCAGGTCCTCGAGTGACTCTTTTGAGATACCCAGGGTGGCTGTGTTACTTAGGGGTCCGAGGTTTGAGGTGCTCATCCCCAGTTCCCCTGTGGCACAGCAGCAACGTCACCCGCCCGCAGTCTGACAACAGGTTAGGAGCTAAGCTCTGCTGAGGCACTAGGAAATATGAGCAATGATGCACCCGTGCTGCAACCCACCCGATCACCGACAGCAAACACAGGATCGTAGGCGATGTCACGGCTCTGGTGGACTGCCAGGGACACTTGGTGTCCAGGTCATCTGGCAGCCACAGCCAGTTGTGCAAATGCCTTTTCAATGCCAGTTAGAGTTGCACCACCCCTTGGCTCCACCAGCAGCAGGGAGCTTTGAGAATCCCACCTTACCTGGATAACGTGGGCCGCATTCTGCCTACAAATCGGGCAGAGGGCAAGGCCTCGTCAGCCTGTCTATGCTGCTGACGCTGGTCAAGGGGCAGGGTGGCAGCAGGCAAGATGTCAACGTGGCTATTGAAATAGTATAGAAGTGTGCTGTAAATAACACCTTTCGTCTTCAAGATACGGCCAAGCACTTTATGCTGTACACTTTTAAATACTGGCAGGAAAGGGACCAGTGGTAGAGCAGAGCATGCTGAGCGATGCTGGGCAAGAAAATGTCTTTCATCAGCAGTATATGATCATGAAAGCGTAGCCCAGTGTAAGGGAGTGGGATTTTTGGACAACTCTGTGAATTTGAGCAGGTGAAATTATGGTATGTCAGCTCACACAGGCACCTCGGGTACTTTGATGGTGTGTCAGATTGCGCCCATGGTCACATTGTGGTGGA
The DNA here is from genome assembly GCA_013400135.1 of Rhinoptilus africanus. NCBI lineage: Eukaryota > Metazoa > Chordata > Aves > Charadriiformes > Glareolidae > Rhinoptilus > Rhinoptilus africanus. The sequence goes on along the minus strand of VXBO01001564.1, from coordinate 1,084,153 downwards.
TGGATGAGCCTTCAGGAAGGAGACAGGCATACGGTTATGTGAGTCCTGAGGGTTTCTAATTGCAAATATTATTAGTATTCTCATTGCATTAATACAGATACATATACAGATCGGATACTGATATAGCATATAATATATTAAGTTGTTATATTGATATGGAGTGGGTAAGAGAGAGCTGGAAGTACAGATTAGTACCTCCTCATCCTGCTATGTTATGCAAACCATAGGAAAATTATTATCTCATTCACATAATAATATATTGAATAATATCTCATGCACTTAGCTAATTATAGCCAGCTCAGGTAAGTCTAAATTAGCTACTGTCATACACAGCAACCAGGTCTGAAGAGAAACAAAGGTCTGACTTAAATCTGATTTAGTCCTGCCTTTGCCTCTGCAGCGTGGCACAGCTGCAGCTTCGGTGTTATGCCTGGAAGAGACCGATTTTCCCACTGTCCCCACAGGGACCTGTGGGATTTAACGGGTGTTTATAGGATATTTGGGAGCCACAAAGGCTGGGTGCTGAGGTTAGCATGGTGAGCTATGCAGAGCTGATAAACCGTTAAAGAAAATGGAAGAAAATGAATTGAAAACTCTGTGAGAAAACTCCAACCTGACCCAGAAAGCCAATATCTTCCAAACTTCATATGCTCTCAGGCAGTTCCACTGAAAACATTGACTGCAAATGCTGCTGTGCTTTGTTTTAATCCTTAAGGCAAAAGTAAGGTCACTGCTGCAAAAAAGTGGTAGAATTTTCATTTTAAAACAAGCCTATGGCTTATTGAATTTTGCTCTAATTAGGAGGTCAGGTTTTTGTCTCTGTTCTCCTCTCTGCTGCATGCTGCGAGGCCGGTTTGTTTTCCTCGGCCTTGAAGTGGGGGAAAAGCTTTTTGTGGGAGATTTTTAAACTTCACGTGTCTTTTGCTTCTGGCTTCTGTTTGATAGTTGTGCATAGTTTGCAGGGGGCAGACTGTTAGATGTTGCTGTGTGGTTTAGGAGCCCCTGAGATGATGTGTCCTGCTTCCCTTTGTGCTCCAGTCCAGACCGCGTCCCCTTGTACCGCCAGTGCTCCTGAATAGAATGAGAATATTGATGGCTCCCAGAGAAGGGTCTCCGGGTCCCTCTGATAACGCTGTCGCGGCTCGAAGGCAGTTGCTGAAGCTTTGCAATCCAGGACATAGTTTGGGTGAATCTTGGCTTTCGAGGCTCAGGGTTTAAAATTGGTATGTTGTTACATAGGGATCAAAGGCCAAAGGAAAGCGACTTCACCGATTTCTGCAGGTTGTGGAATAACTAGGTGCTGCAGGGTGAACGCTCCTCTGTTGAACGACAGTCCCCGCTCTGGCTGGGCACTGGCGTTTCCACGCTGTGTCAGCAGCACAGCCATGAAGAACTGTGCTTTCACCACCCCAGCTCTCAGGCTGGAGCGAATCTAATGGTTATGGGACTCAGTGCTGTGTTATGGGAGTTTTAGGGCATTTCTTCTCAGGATTGGAGCTTGTGTGAGGGTGAGTGCCCTTGGAGAAGCAGGGCTCGCTGCCCCCGAGGTGGAGGGCTCCTGGGTGATGAGTGCATGTGTTTATTTACTGGTGCTGTGTGTGGTGACCTCTTGCACATGTGGAGATTGATCGTACCCTCTATGAATCACACTGACAGGTGAGCTGTGGGGGTATAACATCCAGCCAAGCGTCTAAGGAGGTGTCCCATGTTTCTGTCTGGGATGTTCACTTCTCTCTGAACTTCAAAAAGTAGGAAGAGGCTCCTTTTGGCTCTCACAGTGTCGTTATCTTCTCTGGGCTTTTAATTTCCTCTACCCCATGACCCATTGACACGAGATGTATGTTAGGAATGATACATGTATGATAGATGTATGTTAGGAAGATAAAAATCAGCTTACAACTTTATGGACACTTGATTGGAAGAAAAAAACAGAGTGCTGAGCATAGCTGGCTCAAGTCTGCATAAGACCTCTTAAAAATATTTACTAAATACTCAATAAAGTGTGCCAGAATAGCCTGTTAAAACTGTGGAGGCAAGAGCCTCGGGGGAGATTTCCCTGCTCCGCTCTGTGCCAGCCCAGCTGCGGCTGTCGGTAGCATTAGGAGTAAACACAGCTCCGATCGACATCCAGTTCCTTTCTGTCTGTAGCAAATTTAAGTATGATATTTATAGGCATCAGTCATCTCTGATCTCCTTTGATCCATTCTTTCCAACTGAAGAAGCTGTGCTTTGAAAGAAAACACCATCTTCATCTTTTCAGTGGCAGAATTAGAGAGAAACGCCAAGACACCAACTTTCAAAATGCTTCTGATGCCTTTAATGTTTATTTTAACTTCTAAAAAATATCTGAGGGCCTGATCCAGAAGCAGACCTAGTCAAGGAAAGCAGCAGCAGATCTTGTTCCACCTCAGTTTATGGATAACACTTCTCTGTAGTGCCAGGCTCCGAGGTTATCACAAATACTCCCATCTAGAACATTAAGTCATTGTTGGAGCCCCCCTAATGTAAATACATTAGTACTGAGCATGCTCGCTCTCCCGCATGCATATTCATGACGTGCCAGCTCCTGACAAAGATAATGCTCTGTGCAGCGAGCACCGTTATTAGCTCTGACTGACAAATGCATTTCTAATCTAATGTATGTATGTCACACATGGATCACAAGAGCTTTGAAGTCAAATGCGTTCTTGGGAGCTGAGCGACTTTTGTTATAGCATAGCATTAAAATGGAGAGGTACAAAGTCCTCTGCTGTTGGATGGCACTCAGCGGGTGATAAATAGGAGGCGAGGGCACCTCGCTGTCACTGGAAATGTTGCTGGCGCCTGGAATAGAAAGCTGTGCTGTGAGCTGCCACGGCTCGGCTGGGGACGATGGTGCCTGTGCCTGGCTCTCCCAGGCAAGGTGCCACAGGCAGCGAGGGGAAGGAGCACAGTGCCAGGCCCAAGAACCACCTTCAGAGAAGAGAATAGCATGGCCGCCTCTGAAATACTGTGTCTAAAGTCCCTGTGACTGCGTTCTCTGGCTAAGACCATAATTGAACTTCTTGAACAAATGATGTTCATCATCCCAAAGCGCACAGTAACAAAAATTCTTCTTCCCCATCCAAGTAGTGCATTCACACCTATTCTGTACGCCTATAAGCCCCTACCACGTGCAACTCCTTTGCCTGTTTTTAAAAGAAAACATTGACTTGAAGGCAAAGGCGTTCATAAAGGATTTATGCCAGGAGCAAACCAGGACATGCTCGTGGTGAGACTTGAAGGCAGCCAGACTGTTCAGCTGACACTGGTTGAACAAAAACTTCTCAGCTCATGAAACCTTTTCCCTGTTGCAGATCTGGCGTGTCATTTTTCGATCAATACTGAGACCGAACAAGGCATAACACAATAGATGTTTCTTGTTTTGTGTACACGATAAGCCAGCAATAGATGGTTGGTTGCTTGTATCCTTACCTCTACGTCATTTCTTAATCCTCCTCAAGTAGCAACTAATAAGCATCACAGGTAACATGGAGACTGAAGTTCACACATCATCGCTTCACATTAACAGTGTAGCATGAAAAGCCTTAATGAAATCATTGCTCTATTGATACAATCACGCCATGGTTCGCAGCCACAGCCTGCAACATTTTACCAGTTAAGAGCAATTAGTTAGTGGTCATCTTGTGAAGCGCAAGAGCATGCTTGTGTTCTGAGATGAGGCACAAGTGATGATAATGTATATAAAAATATCAATAGCACCCAAAACCCTGGCAATAATAACCTGGTACAGGGTTTTTTCTCAAGGTTGCAGTATCCTCTGCAGCCCATCTTCATCCAAACAAAACTCAATCGCTTGAAACCCATTGGAAAGCTCATGTTAGCCATCCCTGAACTCAGGTAATTGTTATGCCTCATTAATTTGGTGTGTTTGTTTAAATTGAATGGTGTGTTCCTAAAATAGGTAATTTAGCATTTTAAAAAAATTCTGATTGCTTTGTGGTGCTTTGAATGGCTCTAAGTGAAAACTGCTCTGTTGCTCTTTTGTCTTTCTCATTTGAATGCCATGGATACCTTACAAATGAACAGAGCTGGAAAGGTGTTTAATTTATGAACCAAGACGTACTTCTAAATAATGTCTAATTAAGTTCATTCATGACCTGGCTCATGATGCCTAGCTTAGTCTGGGCATTGCAAACCATTAGTAAACATTTTAATTTGTAATAATTGCCACTGGCAGCAATTATTTTCAGGAAGGCGGCTAATTTCAGTCAGCAGAGGGAATCTGAAACGTGAGGAACACCCATCCTGTCTTTTTAAAATACCAACAAAAGCAACTGCAAGCCAGTGTGACAAACACTTGGCTTCACTTCAAAGGAGAGATAGTGAGGTTTGGAGAAGCTGAAGATGTATTCCTGGGCATTTGGAACCACCTCCTTCACCAGCAACCCCAAAGGCAGATACAGAGGGAGCGCTGAGACATGCGGCTACCCCAGAGCCTGCAGGACAGGCTACTTTTGGAAGACATGGATGTAAGACACTGGTAGGGTGGTGGATGCGCAAAATCATCCACGTTATTGCTGTGGCTGAGGTGCAGTAGCTGCTCGCGTTGACTCTGGAGGCTCCCGGCCTCGCGGTGTGGTTCTTTAGCTGGGCCAAGAGCCAGCACGCTGCTGGCGATGCTCTGCCAAACGCAGAGGGAGCTGCGGTTGTTTACGCTGGCCCAAACTGCCTCCATGTCTAACTTCTGAAAGATGGAAAAAACTGGACCCCCATCCAAAAATTCGGAATCGAGTATAGGATTATTGTCAAATGCTGTAATTAGAGCTGCAGATGAGGAGTAAAATACACCATTGTTTCTTTGTTAAATTAACTTTTTCACCCAAGCCCTGTGGTGCTCACTGGGAAGACGTCACTTGTAATTTTTTTCCTCGTGCACTCAGTGTGGTTCCATCTTACAGGCACTTTAGCACTGAATTAATTACTACGTTAATGGATGTCTATAGTCCATTAGTAAATTAAGACTTGATGCTAATTCTTTTGGGGGGAAGGAGATGGGAGTCTATTTAGTACCAAATCATTCAGTTCGCTGTCAATGGACTCTAAATGTTCAAAGGCAGGAAGAGGAGTACATCAAAGATGCTTTAATTTGAAAAACATAAGGGAAGCTGATCTCAAGGCCTGTCCATGTTACAGACCGTACAGCAGCAGATAAATTAGCTTTGAATTTATTATTAACCACATCAGTAGGGAGTAGGTAGGATGAACCTGTAACACTGGGCGTTTTCCTCAAATAGTGCCTGACAATGCAGGTGCTTAACTTGTTTTACCTGGCCACTGGAAGGATACAGGTAGCCTGAAATTTTGTGAGGATATAAACTTCAAGGAGTGAGATTGCTCCTGCCCACTCTCCAAATACGACAGGCTTGGCCATCCTTGTAATAGTCGGGAGAACACAGCGACACAAGGGCAAGGAAAACAAAGACATGAGTAAATACCTGTTTATAATTGGCACGGATCTGATCTGGACCTTGCCCAGAGGTCCTTTTCTGGTGCCTAAATCCTGAATTTGTCTGTGTGTCAGGAGTGCCGCTGGTGTAGGCAGTGCCATCGTTTCAGTGCAGTCAAATCACCCCGTTGCATCTGTCTGCGGTGAATGAGGGTCGTGGTGTGCCCAGGTTTGCTGCTGCTGCCCTGTGCCGGCAGCCCCGCACCCTGCCCGCCTTCGCCCGCCCCCACGGTCCCACCACCCCCACCGGCGCCTTGCCCTGCGTGGGAACCTCTGACGTGTGGTCTTAACCAGAGTTAAATTGCTTCACGTTATGGAGATATAAATAACAGCTGTGTGTTCAAACTTGATAACGCTTGACTCCTGCTTGAGCATTATTGCATTTTCTGCACTATAAATACAAGCCACGCATATGCGTTTTGCCTTTAATAGTACACAAAAATGAAATTTGCTCCGTAAGGGATGCAATCGCTGACCAAAAAACCATTCATGTGGGTTTTTCCTCTCTGCTGGCAGAAATATAACAGTTAATTAGGCTGGAAAACCCAAAGGAAAGTGAATTCAGACATCCAATCACAGAGTGGCATGGAAAATATCTCCATGACAACAGAAATTTACAGCACTTCAATTTTAATATATCAAAGGCTAAGGGTAATTTCACAGCCACTATGCAGAAGGTATGCCCCTTTCTCTTTCTCGTGATAGTCCCTAGATTAAATGGAAACCGTGTTAATGTGGTCCCAGATGTGAAAGCAAAAACAGGATTATGAAACTTAAAAGTTCTGAATGCAAATGCACCAGCAAGGTGAAAACTTGCTCTGCTGCGTAGGACAAATGTTTGGGCCTTTTTTGTGAGATATTGCTGTATAACATAGTGATGTCTTTGCACATCTTACTATTATGTACGTATTTACTAACAGAGGACTCAGCACGGTGCGAGTAGCATAAGAAGGTACCAGTTCCCATTCTGAGCAGCACAGTCCACCTCTTGGGGAGATGATCCCTAATTATCATCTTCTAATGTTACTGCTTTATACCCCATAGTGAATTCCAGGGTGAAAAAGAAAAAAAGCAGGGAGAAGATGAGTTTAGAGATCAGGGACATATATCCAAAAGTCTGACCTACATTGTCTGCTCATAATGAGCAGGACTATCATGCTTCCATTTTAAATATGCATTCAGTGTATTTTGTAAATGTATCCACAAGCATGAATGTCTCTTGTAGAAAAACTCTTACAGTATTTAGTAGAGGATGAATCAATTAGGCATACATAGATATTTAATTAGCGATTTCACTAAAATTCATCTGTTTGTATTTTAAGTTAAAAATCAAACTTAAGTATGATAGTATTGGCTGTTCGCAATATTTACTTTTTTATAAAAAATCCTAACAGGAAACACATCACTTTTGATTAGGTTCAACAGGACGCTCCTGTAGATAAAAGAGCATTTCACTGCCTACAAAGAGCTCATTTCCTCTCATTTTCACACATTCAAGCGTGTTTTGCGTGGCTCCTTCCAACCAGCCATGCCTTGAACTTGTCCTCTTGGGCAGCGCTGGCGGTGAGTTTGCAGGGAGAAATATGCTGTCTATAAATACATGAAAATGGCAGGGTGAGGAGTCACTGCAGCCTTCTTGTTTGTTTTCTGTAATACAATATGGAAAGTACTAATAGGATTAGCCTTTTGTGATGAGTGATAACAATATATTAAAAACAAATGTTAATAGGCAGCATGAAATCACTAACAAAGTAGAAAATTGCGAATAAAATTCAATGGACCTAATTTTAACTTTGATAATACGTTTAGCTCTGAGAGCCCTTTTCCAGAAAGCAAGCAGTGGGATGGTGAAAAAGAAGGATTTCTGGCGCAGAGCCCACGGCTGCCACTCTTTTGAATTCCTACACTGTTTTTCCTGCTGGAAAGTGACCTCCAGCACTTGGAAAGTGAAAATTGCCATGTTTTCAAATAATCCGAGCAGGGCTGAATGCTGTCTGAATGTACTACCTGCGTGGAAACCAATGCGTGCAGGTACCTACCCAGCGCTCCCTGAGACACAGTGCTCTCCAGTGATGCAGTGCAAATGAGAATGGCTGGAAAACATGGCTTTTGGGCACATCTTGTTCTCTTTTGCGTATCACTCTGGCCAGACCTAAAATTATTCAGGCTCCTTATGAGTCTGCAGAGCTGGGAAGGGAACACAGCAATGTGGGTGAGCTGGGGGTGCAGGGACCGGAGCCAGAGCAAGACGGGAGCTGGGGAGAGCAAAGAGGTGATACCTACCCCACAACACCCCAGGTTCTAGCTCTGTAGGGCATCCTGGCTGACTTTGTCCTCTGGCCATGATATAACCATTTCGATCTTAAGAAAAGCCTTGGAAATTCCTTTACTAAAAAAATAAATAAATTCAAAACAAGCCCAGACCCACGTGCGCTGTGGGGAAGGAAGTTGAGAGCATGGGCAGAAAGACCAGACAGTGCATGGGGGGAAAACTGGTAAACGCAGACAAAGGAATTTAAAATGCACAACAAATAAATTAATTGTATAAACAGTAGGGCCAAAAGGTAAACCAGAACAGAGACCTGTGTCCTGTAATAACTCCTTCAAAACTACTAAGATTAAAGGAGAAAGTAGAGATCAAACGAGCTAATTTAAGCAGATGCCAGGCTCAAAGGATAATGTGAACCTTAATTACTTACTCTTACTCTTCTTTCTCGTCTTAGCTAAGTGAATTTCCCAGCCAGTATTTTTGAGTTTCTCCAGACAGGAACCCGACTGCCATTTCAACCCAGGGATTTGGCAAGGTCCTTCCTCTTGCCACGTTCTTCTTTCCGTTTTTCCTTAGATTTAATTGTTTTCCAGCCTGGCCTTCTAGCTGCTCCCATACTGAAAACCACTTTAAAAACTATTTATGAACAACCCGGGGAGTGGCTCGGATGCCACAAGACCCCGCATTGCTGTCAGTCAAGGTGATGCCCTTTTCCGTTCAACCAGCTCAATGCTCCTTGACCCATTACATCCCCGCGGCTGTAGACAAAGGTCCTGCCACTGGTTCTGTCGTACCCAATTTCAGCAAGCTTTTAGGCGTGCTTAGCAACGTTTTCCCACTCACAGTTGAGCTTTGATGTACTTGCTCGACATAGGTCACTTTTGAACTTCACAGTAATTTTGGAGGGGTTCTGTCCCCCCTGGGTGCAGCACCCGAAGGCTCTGGGCTTTTTTGCCTTCCAGCATATGTTTTAAGAAAGCCAAGGAAGAGCTCATAAACTTGTATGAAAATTTCAGGTGACTTCAAAAGCTTTCTCCCAAATGTTTTCTTAAGCTCCTGTAAGTGATAAAAAAAGAAATGTCAATTTTACGTTTGGTGGCCAGAATTCCTGCAACTGCAAATGCAATTTGTAGTTTCTGGGGGGATGGGGAGGTGGAGAACAAGACATGGAGGGCCTGAGGCGTCGCAAAAATGTGGTAGCTGATCTGTGCTTCCAGTATCTCCATAGGTGTCTGCTGGGCTGGTGGAGCAACGCTTGCTCTGGAGAAGGCAGCTGTGGGGCTGCTGGAGGGAGCTCCTCCAGGGCCGCTCTGCGTGGTGGACACCAGCAGCGGGGACAGAGGAGTCTGAAAAACCAGGACAGGGTTTTGCCAAACTGCTCAAGCACTCTGTTGTGCTGCTGTAATTCACGTCTTTTACCGTGCTACTCATGGGAAACAGGTACTCCCTAGTGTGAGGCATAAGGAGCTGTGTGCCTCGGATGGGGCTTTCATTAGGTTTCCATTGCCATCCAGGTGGGTTTGCGTATCAGAGCAGATGCTCCGGGGTGCCTCTGGTCGACTGTCCCTCCAACCTGGGCTGAAAGGCCTAACATGGGCTGGAGAGCCGTAACACTGAGGGATGGTTTTAAGGGACAGATTATTCAGCGGCACAGATCACACGCACACCTCTTGTGCTCTTTGTGCCTTTGAGCAGCACCATCCAAAAAAAAAGGGCAGATAAAATTCTGGCAGCCATTTTGGAGCTTTTCATATCCTATGTCATGAAAACTGCATGGCTGAAGAAAAGTTTTGGTGGCAGCTGGCTCTGATGCCACTTTGTCCACCAGTGAGAGGCCCCCCTGAGAGCAGCTGGGGTTTGGGATGGGCACAGCACGGTCGGTGAGAGCAGTGTGAAGGGCTGGCACTGGCCACCCTGCTGCCAGCAACTGCCTTTCCCCACGGATGAATGGATCCCTTGCTAGGACTGCAGAGTGAAGGACTGCAGCTCTTGGAGGGCTTCCTCTGGGCAAAGACCCAACCTCTTAAATCACCTCCCTTTTCCTCTTCTCCATGTAGGGGAATGAAAAGAAACCACCATGCTGTTGAGTCTCCCCTTCCCCATCACTGTGTGAATCCAGAAGTGTGTGTCTGGTCCTATTTTCAAGTCTCCTGGAAGGTAAGCAGAGGACAAAATGCCAGGATGCTGCCCCAGGAATGACTGCCTGCCTCTGCCAGAGAGCTACAGCAATTTTTGCTGTGTTAATCTATCCTGTTATCAGAGAGTGAGAAACTTCTTTTCCTGCACTGAGTTTGATATTTGTAGCTGTGGGGCGGCTCACCAAGAACATGTGCTGGTTCAGTTCTGAGGGATGTCCATTGCCCACGTTGCACTCTAGTTTGAGTTTATTTCTATTTCATAAGAATTTTCAAGATGTTAAAGAGTCGTTGCGTCTCCACGGGAGTAAATAGGAAATGTACATCAAACGTGGTACAACAGAAAATTACGTTTTTAAATAGTTTTGTATTATAATGGAGAAATCAGTCCATTGATACGATATAATGACTTGGGACCGCAGAAAAGATTCAAGGAAAGGCAATGTTTTCCTTTTGTGTCACAAGCGACTGTCAGCTAAAAGAAATAACGCTCTTTCTAGAATAGCAACTATAGCAACAGTAGGATTTGACTGGGTAGAGGTCAGAGAGTACAAGCTGTTTTTCACTGCTGATTTTAACATGCCATCCTCACAATTGGCTATTATTTGTGGTGTTAGGAGCCCTTTCCTGTGATTATATTTCATCTGGTGCTACAGCAGAGCTGAATAATTAAAGCTGCCAGCAAAAAAATGAAGTGTCTATATACCTTTGAGAACAACATCAAAATAATTTGATGTCCCAGTTATCTCAAGAAAATTAGTAACAAAAGAAGCTATCCACAGGGCAGAGAAAAACATGCTTTGAGGGCATCTGTGCGTCTTTTCCGCAGCATATTGCACGGAAAATTGTTACCAGTGGCAGTCATAGGAAATTCCCTGGTAACTGCAGGTGCAGGATTTCTACAGGTGTGTTGGGGGTAAAAATCAATCACCCACCACCAGGATAGGAGAGCGCAAAGCCGGGGCTTGAAGGTCAGGCCAAGGGGCATTCCTGTACTCAGCCGTATTTGCTCGTTGCTCCATGTCTGCTTTGAGGAGGGAAAAGGTGCATGACAAGTGTTCATCTTCGTGTCCCAAGTCATGTCGTGGCGTCCTGTGCTGCTTTCAGTTCAGAGTTGCCTGCGTCCCACCAGGATGCAGGGGCCAGAGGAAAGGCTGAATTTTGTCCCTCCTCTGTTCTTGCTCACTGAGCATAGCTTCATGTCTACGCTCCAACGTGCTTTTCTTTTATACTATGAATATGACCATCGTGCTATTTTAGCGGGGGGAGATGGGGGTGGTACTGAGACTATACAGCTTTCTTTCCACCCACAATAAACATTAAAGTACATTGGCACTGGCTGCTCCAGACACGAAATTGAGGAGGAATAAATCAAAAGCAGCAGCCCTTTCCCTGGGGATGGATGGCCTTGCTGTGCATCTGTGTGGCAGGGGTGTTTATATGTCCTGGGCTGTGTCTTTGCTCTGAATGTGCTTCCCGTCCGTGTCGGGCTGCATTGCGAATCAGCGGGATCTCACTGCTGTTCATGGCTTTCGTTTGCAGGGAGGGACGCACGTGCAGCTATCGAGGACCTACTGTAACAGAAGCAAGCTAGAAAAACACGTCTCCTCTGAAATTCCTTGCTCATGTTAAAACAGCTCAGTTACTCCTAGGACACGAAATCTCAGCACACAGGTCAGTACAACAGGCACCAGTTGCTCATATTGTAGGACTTAAGCTTATATGAATAATGTGCAGCTAACTTGCTAAATACAGGAAAATGCAGCGGCGATGTTCTTTACGTAATGTTCTGGGGCTGTCAGGGTGTCACGGGGCCGTGAGGACTAGCCTAGCTTTGTGATATCCTCTGATAGAAATGTTACGTTGCTTCCTTTTTTCGTTACATCTATCTTTTTAGGTTTTCTGCATCAGAAAGGAAACGTGTGTCTTGTGTGGTTCTGTACAACACCACCCCTATAGCTCATGCTGAAGTTAAAGCCTTATCTTCTCTGGGTTTCTTGCATTAAGCTCTACAAATCCTGAAGCCATTAAACACACACAGACCTGGGCCTCAGTGAAGCTACTCCCATACCCAGTTACACGAGTTTGTATGAAGGCATTTAGCTGGTCAAAGACATCAGAAACTTAGATAATCTCTATTTGCAATTATATGTACTAATTGGGCGTGTAGCTCAGCAGGAAACCTGCCGTTTGCATACCCGAGTGCCCAATGGAGGTTAGTCACCTGTGTGTACCTGCAAAGCTTTGCTACAACCCAGCACTCGCACGGCCATCGGAGCAGCCCTGCGCTCGGGAGGGGCAAGACAATTCCCTCTCTAAAGCCAATGGAAAGAGTCAACTTACTTCTCCGGAGTCAGAGCTGCTTTAGGTTGCCTGTTGACTGGAAACTTGGTTTTGTCTGTGTTGAATGTGGGAAGTTATCGCATTCCCAGAGGCTGGGGCTTATTTACAAGCCTGTTGGTGTTTGTGCACCACATGGAGCAGTTTAATATGTTTTTTTGTGAATCTTGAGTGTCTGCTTTTAATAAGATGGCCTGCAAGCATGCAGATTTGCTCTTGCACAGGGTAAGAAACCTCTCACGTGCCTTTTAGGGGTCCCATTCCTTCAAGGCAGACACATTGCAAGCTGCTTTGCTCCCTGTTTTGCCCTGGGGCTTTATTCCACTGTCTCTATATACACGTATCTATATTCTGTCCTATATACGTAGCGTAGAATGAAGTATATATGTATATGTATGTTTGGGGACAAAGAAATACATCTATATATAAATATGTGGAGTGAACCTCCTAGCAGGGGGATTTGGCTGTGATAGAGAGAGTCTTGCTCTTGGGGTCGGTTTGTCCTGCGGAGGCGGCAGCAGAGCAGCGCACAGGGCCTTGCCCGAGGCTCTGTCATCACACAGCACTGGGATGGAGCCCCTGAGGGTTTGCTGCTTCTGTGGGGAGAAGCTCACAGAGGTGCAGAAGCTGCGCCGTGGGGTTGTGACTCGAATCCCAGGTCCTGTTCCCAGCTGTGCCCTACGTTTGTGTATGCTTAGCTCGTGGCTTCTGCCCTTTTCTTCTTTCCTGCTGTCCTTTAAGGTTTATTGTGCTTATTTAGCTTACCAAGTCCTTGCAGCAAAGCCCGTCTCCTGCTGTGCAGGTGTAAAGTACGTTATACATTAATGTTTGGTGCGTTTAGGTTCTGCCTGCCTGGTACATTGCAGCTGCTGTGAATTCAGTTTCAGTTGACTTTGTATCGATCAGGATCATTAGCAGATCCCTCCTACGCTGATACTCGTGGAGCATTTGGGTCATCTCTGGCATTTGGCTTGGACGTGTCCTCAGCATGGCTGCAAGGCACATGGCAAGAGCAATTGTTGCCTGCGCAATGGAAAAGGAAACGCTGCTCCTCCCTTCTGCCCTTCCTTTCTCTGGGGCCTTTCCCCCATCTTCTCTGACCCCTTGTTCAGTGCAACTTATCTTACCCTCTCTTGGCATTTAGCTGTTTATGGGGTTTCTATAGGTTATGGTGATTTAGTTGTGTCCATATTGCATCGCTGCTTTGTGCTGCATCCCTGCAAGTGATGCCCCTTGCCACAAGGATGGCAGATGCACAGAACATTAGGTAAAGAAAATTCATCCTCCTGTGTGGGAGTTCCTCAAAATGGCATAAAATCAAAGCAATAAATCAAGTGCATAAATATTTGCCTCAAAATCTAAACATGCAGGGCACACAGAAAGGCCACATATTGTTAAATATCCCATTATTTATTGCTTTATCAGACAGAGGCTTTATTGCATTGTAGAGGATATATACTTTCCCCATCTTGAGGAGGGAAGAACCACACAGCACCAGCAAATCAGGATATAAACTGCTGAGATACAGAAGGCTTGATCCTAAGCCCACTGGAGTTGAGGGAAGACTCTCATGGCTAGGCAGTTGTGCTCCTGGTCACATCATCACACACTCACACCCCCTTTCCAGTTACCTAGAAGAGAATAAAAGCCTTAAAGCATTACAGCTGGTGGTGTTTAAGGAAGTGGAGGTCAGCTTTTTGGTTGTAAATAGGGATTATTTGGGAAAAGCTATGGACAGTGCATTGTAAATCACATGTCCAGGCTACGTCTTCGCTTTGGGAACCTCCCAAACAAACAAGTTTGGTACTGAGTGAGTGAACCTGCCTGCAGCGGCAGTACGTGGAAATAAATGAGGGCCAAATTCATCTCTGTTGCCTCTGATGTGAAATTATTTTTTTTTTTTTGGGGGGGGGGATTAGCAAAACATTATAGTCAGCCATTTCTGCTGCAGAAATACAGAGAAAGCCACAGCAGTGAGTATCTCAGACCCCCCTGAGGCCTTTCCCCCTCCGAACTCAGGTAATGTGGCCAAAAAGCGAAGGCAGGACCCTGCCGTCTGTGACCGGCGGTGAAACATACCGTGAGAAATTCAGTGTTTTGTTATGTGCATTGAGGGATATATTCCCACTTGTATTTACATCTAGATCCTGACAGGATCTAGACCAGACTGATCTTTCAGTTTAATGGTTAAATTAGAAGCATAAGATATTTCTGTGAGTTAACTGGTGTCTGAAAGAGAAAAATGGGAAGATAAACAGCCAACAGTTCCCATTTGGGATCAAATAGGATTGTTTTTTGTCAGATTGAAATTAAAGTAGTGGTTGGGTTGGTTTGTTGTTTCTGGGGGTTTTTTTTCTGGTCTTTTATCCTTCCTTAAAACAGACATTAAACTAGATTCCAAAGAAATTTAGCTTAAAACCCAGTAGCAAGGTTAAAAGTTGAGATATTTCCCTTTTTATCTGAAGAAAGAAAATGTTCCCGTAGTGCTCTCGAGGCTGAAAAGCAGAGACGTGCAGGAGCTGAAAAACACTGCTCACCAAGACTGTGTAAACACATGAACGTCAACCCAGGCTCCTGGTGAGTGGGGCCGGTGAGCCCATGGCCCGTCCCTCAGCCCCGCACGCGGCTCACTCAGGATTCGGGAAAGGCAAGTCTCGGAGGGACTGATCCTGGAGAGAAAAAGGTCTTTGCCGTGGCGAAAGCAGATGCATTTGCTTCATGATAATAGTTTACAGGAAGAAAGTCTTATTTCCCCCCAAAAGTACAGCTTGGAAAAGCCACAGCTCTTTGTGGCTTCCCACGCTGTATGTGAAAGGCAGGTCTGGCCGCTGAAGAGCGTGTAGTTAAGTAGTACTTGAGAAAACCAAGCCACAGAAGTTGTTGGGTTCTTTTGGACTGTTTTCAAACAATGAGCCTTTAAATGTTGGTTAACTCCTTATAAAATGGTGCCGAGCCAAGTCCTGTTCCTCTAGACGGGAAAGCCTCGTGATTCACTGAGGAATGTAAATTGTCAGTATTTCTTTATATATTTCTTTCATCCCTTTTATTCAAAATTGAAAGAATTAGTATAAATTGGACTCATTTTTTGCTCCACCCTCCAACCGAATTTTTGTAACATGAAAAATATTAAGTATATGGGTTCAGTGCTGTTTTGCTACAAACGTATCTGCCTACGAAGACAGTATTGACAGTAAGGGAGAGCGGCAGAGTTCCATGGGGAAGCAGAAATTCTCTATTGAGAGGATCACCACACACAGATCACTGGCAACGGAAAAAAAAATCCTTTTTTCCTGCCCTGTGCAGCCCCAAAAAGCTTTTCTGGGAGCTTTAGGGACACAGCTGATCTTAGGGGCTGTTTCTCAGACTGCACGGGTGTTAAATAGGAGGAAAGATAGATCTTTGCTATCGAAAGGTGTCCTGGGGTGTGTGTGCAGGGAGCAGGGCTGAGCCCTTGGACAGAGCAGGGTTCCAAGGGGAGCATCTACTCTCCATCTCCTGGATTCCCCCACCCCAGCAGGCACCCAACCCCGAGGCGGCTGGGGGAAAAAATGTAGAAAACGTCGTTCTTTTTTGGGGAATTTTATTTTGACTATGCCCATAAATTGAAGGATTTTGAATCAAAGCTATTCCCACAGGGATCCAAAGCATGCAGGGTGTTTGTTTATCTCCTTGTCACTAATAAAACCAAATTGCCTTTTAAAAATAGTCCTCGTGCCTGATGCAAACAGGCAGGGAATGATGCAGCAGGCGGGGAATGAGACTGGAGAATGAGTGATCTCCGTCTGCCATGAGGTTTGGGGAAGCTCCCAGGTCTCTGCTTTGCCACGCAAAGCCCTGGAGACAGAGTACCTTCCTACCAGGAGATATTTGCTACCGCCCATGGTGCAACACCCCTGTGGCCATCACACACCAGGGCTCGCAGCCCTCTGCATCCCCCCCCTGCACAGCGAGCGCTCGGTGTGAGGTGCAGACGGCGAGTGGTCAGCAATGAGTGACCCCTTTCTTCTCCTGCGGCACTGCAGTACCAATACCTCTCTTCTCAAGCTCCTGCCGGATGCAAACATCTCTCTTTCCTGCCCGTCTTGCTACCTAGTAGGAACCTACCACAGAGGAATGGATTTTCCTCCCTTGTCATTTAGTGACTGCTACCAGCAGTGAGGCTGGGAACCAATGGGGCTTTCATACAAACATTTTTAGGGCCAAAACCTCAAATAGAACCTGAGGAGCTGATCAATTGAAGATAAGAATTCCTTGGGAAACCAGTAATTTATTTCCCATTAGGTGTGATTTTGATGACAGACTCTCCTGTCAGACCAACACAATGTACGTCCTTGGGGTGGGGGGGAAATTCCTCCTGGTGCAAAGAGCCACAGAAAGGAGCCGCAGGAGGGTGGCTGCTCTTTCCCTTGCTCACTGCACCCTGCTGACAATAGCCATTGTGTCTCCAGTGGGAGAAAATCCCAGAATCACTCCATGTGCTGGGGCAACCTAATTGGATATTCAATAATTGTGTAACAAGCTGCAACCAGGAGAAGCAGAAGGGCTGCTGTAACACTCTCTGAGCAAAGGAGAATGGATGGACTCCCGGCGCGTGGCAGGCTTACCAGTGACTGACTGGCAGTGAGGAGGGCTGGCGAGGGCGTCTGTCCCGTTTACACCCGTGAGTCCTCAAATTAAAGGTCTTGATAAAAGTCCTGGTGTGTTAGTAGAGGAATGAGGGCCAATGTGCAAGAACAAGGGATAGGATGGGACAAACCTGGAGAAACAGCATTGCCTAAACCCACATGTTGTCTTTCAGCTTCTCCATAAGTAATGTTAGTTTTCTAACGTTTCATTTGTGTCCAGCTAACTGAATGCAGGCACCTCTGGGGACAGCGGTGAAGATGCAGTTCTGTAGTACATGGAGTACATGAGGGAGCTGCTACATGGGCTTGCATTTGCAAAGTGTTTTTAAACTGCACATTTGTTGGCATATAAATGAAACACTGAAAATCACTAAGAATGGAACAGCAGGGGGAAGCTGTGGACGTGACCTTCAGTTGGCCTGGGATGGCAAAACCCTTCCTCTTTATCCACTGATCTGTATCTTTGTATCTTGTGTNCAGGGCAGGTTAATGGTTGGACTTGATGATGTTAAAGGTCCCTTCCAACCTCAGCGATTCTGTGATTCTATGATCTTAAAATTTAGATCAAAACTGAACAGAGCTGAATGTGAAAAATGCACAGACCTCTGTGAGTGATTAACCATGCGTTTCACTGCGCGGTGATGCTCCTGTTTCTTAAGCCCTTGGCCCCTGGTGGGAAGACTTCCCACCACAGGAGGTAACGCCAGTGACTGCCTTCAGTAAAACTCTGCACGTGCACAATCATCTGCCAGTTCGGTGCTTATAATCCAGCCAAGCTTGTAATTCCCCAGGGTGGGCCATTAATATTAGATGAAAACTCAGATGATGAAAATGGCTTTTATAGTAAAGAGCATTTTGTTACCTCCCAAGAAACAGTGAGATGCAACATGTTAAAGACTTCATTTTTTCAGGCCATTGGTCTTCCTTCAGGTGGGTGCTTTCTAAAAGACAAGGTATGAACCCACGAGCCTGACTTTGCTCATCAGAGAACACTCTCATTACAGAGTACGGATTTTCCCCCTCTGATTAGTGGGAAAAGGTCAGGGAATGACCGCACCACTTTCCACCTAATTCATGGCAATTCTTTATGATGCTCTAGAGAAGGGGAGGTGGAGGGGCGAGGTCTGAGGCAATGCATGGGGCACACGGTAATACCTAACACTTTGCAGTCATNTGCTGCACCCTCTCCAGCAGTTCCCTGTCCTTCCTGAGCTGGGGAGCCCAGAACTGGACATAGGTGGTAAAGGGGGAGGATGACCTCCCTCCACCTGCTGGCCACACGAGATTGATGCAAACTGAATAATAACTGCAGATGCAGTAACTGTTGACACATCAAACCTGAGGGAGAAGAAAGCCTTCCCGGGAGGCTTTTGTGTGTGGACAGGCTGTTGTGTGGGTAGACATATTTCACCGCCCTTACCATGCAGTGATGGATGGGTGACAAACCACCTCCAAAAAGATGGAACAGGAAAGTTAGAGCACAGACGAGCTTTCCTGCATGGGATTTCCTTTAATAGGAAGCAAAACCCAAACAACACTGTCATTTTTGCTGTGGGCTCAGGGCGAGTGAGTCCGCGCCAAGGTGAGCTGGGAGTTCCTGGTTCAGTTAAGCACATGGAAGTGTGAGTGAGGCCTGAGGCAGGCGTTGCTCAGCAGGAGGAGGTCTCCCGGGGGTCTGCAGGGAGCTGCAGGCGGTGGGACAGCCCTGAGCCTTGGCCGCGCTGACTGCAGCAGCCCGAGGCTCAGGGGGCTGCACCCAGTGCCCGCTGCCCAGTGCAGCAGGGTGCTTCAGGGCACGGGGGCCCAGCGGACCGGGGGCGATATTTCTGGGGTTTGTCCCTGCCGGTCAGTGTGCCAGCCCCAGGTCTGGCTTTGGGGGGTGGCTTGGTGTCCCCTTGGCGTGTGCCCTTCAGAAACATTTTTCGGCATTGCTCTCCTGATGCTGCAGCCAATTCCCCAGTTATGTTTGGAGATGACAGGGCTGTCGCTCAGCTGTGCTTTTTTACAGTAGTTAAGAAGTCATATAGTAAGCAAAACTCCCAGGCTCTGATGAAACCTGTCTCAGGGGGAGTTTTCTCGTCAGAGTATTGATTGGTATTTTGCTAAAAGGCATGTGTTAAAACCCAGGACTCCAAGTAATTCCAGCCCCAACTTGGCTCAAATCCAGGAGAAAATGGGATTCCTTGGTTTTACACATCGCTGAAATATTCCGCGGGGCTGAGGTAAGTGAAGGGGGTTGTCCCAACATGTTCAGAAATGTCACATGGAGAATTTCGTGCCATTCAAAGTCATTCAGCACCTGCACGAGAGGGGGTCTGAACCCACACCCGCCAGAGGCTGGGCCCGTCCACCCCACGTCACCTTCTGCCGCTGAGCCCCCAGAGAAAAACATCAGGAATTAGAGGAAAACAAAACAAAAATTCCCTAGGCTTGCAGGCTATGCTCTGCCTTTAGCATGCCCTTGAGCTGGTCTGATTTGCCTTTCAGCAATTGTGTCTCATATTTCCCCCACCTCCTTATTTTTAAGCAGTCTGGGAAAGCCACAGCGCTTGGTCGGGAGCGCTGTGTTGGCCCCGTGCTGATGGCAGCCCCGTGTGTGGAGGGGGTCTCCTCCGTGGCACTGCGGTTCTTCCCCCATGGCAGAAAAAAACGCCGTCAAACATTGCCTCAGTGTAACTCCTCTGAATTAGTCCTGCTGCTAATTGTGGGAGGAGAATCACTTGCAAAGCGGGGGATGAATCACTTGCAAATGAATATTAAGCTCATTTAGAAACGGAACCAAAAGAACTGAGTCAAGGCAGACTCTCCTCCCCCTGGGAGACGGAGCTGCTGCTGGGTGGCAGCAGAAGTGCCCTGGTCCCACGCAGCGCGTGCCGCAGCCGTGTTTAGCACTCACAGCATCCCTGTGTCCACACGCAGCCCTGCGGCTGGGTGACCACACATGGATTTTGATGTGTAGCAATGGCCATCGCTTTACGGACTATCTTAGCGACAAATTGCAGGGGTGAGCTGAGACAAAGAGCTCCAAGTCTTGCGCTCCACTTCCCAGGGGCCCTGCTCCCCACCTCCCCTTGCAGGAGGGATAAATCTTGCCCGTCTTTCCCTTGGCTGTGACAGTGCCAGGCTGATCCGAACTGCTCCTTCATCCCCTCCCAGACCCAGTGACACCAAGGTGGGATCCCACGTGCTCCAGGGTGTGTGGGATGGCCACGCTGCCGTCACCCTGCGGGGCTTTCTGCAGAGCACGGGGGCTGCCCGGGGGGGTTGCAATAATTGGTGGTTTTCTGTGGGGAAGTGGTTGAGTTGCCGTCCCTGCAGGTATTTAAAAGATGGGTAGATGTGTTGTTTAGGGATGTCGTTTAGTGGTGGACTTGGCAGTGTTAGGTTAACAGTTGGACTTGATGATCTTAAGGTCTTTTCCAACCTA
Source organism: Rhinoptilus africanus (assembly GCA_013400135.1). Classification (NCBI taxonomy): domain Eukaryota; kingdom Metazoa; phylum Chordata; class Aves; order Charadriiformes; family Glareolidae; genus Rhinoptilus; species Rhinoptilus africanus. The sequence goes on along the minus strand of VXBO01001564.1, from coordinate 1,063,869 downwards.
AATGATTCTATGATTCTGTGATGCTCATTTTTCTATGGAGCCGCACTAGAAAACGCGGATGTACTTGTCAGAAGACACAAACTATACTGCAGTGTAATACGGACACGGAAAAGGGCCATCCTCAGCTTTTCTTTTCACAGCAATTTAGGTATTATTTCACTGTATTTTAAATAGTGTTTTTTGTTGTTGATTCAGCACAATCAACCAAAAATCCTAAAGAATTAGAGTGAGAAAAGGGAGCTGAGGGTGGTCAGCAGTCGAGCCAAAACATTGAGGCAAATACAGAAAGAAAACCAGCCCGTTTGCATGAGCAACAGCGTTTGGGGTTAATGACACTTTTTATTCAGATTGGAATGGAGAAAAGGAAATTCTTAAGAATTCTTTAAAATATTGCTGTAACATGAGCTGTAGTTCTTAACCAGCTCTTGTTTTGAAGTTATTTATTTACCGTGACTAATTCAGACTTTAGAGTGCAGTCATGGCCTCACATGTGGCATCGCCTGGGCTCTCTGGGCACCAGGGCTCAGGGTGTTCGGAGCTGGGAAGGAAATGCCACCAATTCCCACCAGCCTTGCTCCGGAGCCTGAAAAACGAAAGTCATGAATGCTGAGCTCCTAAAGTGCATGTCACACATGTGCACAGGAGTGCTCACGTACCAAAATTAAAGCACCGCTGCAGAATCAAGTAGCTGCCTCACTGTTTCTCATCTTGCCCTATTTTTTTATAATTAACCAGCCCGGAGACACTGAGGAGCCGAGTGTCGTGCCAGCGCAGAGGCGATTTGGGAAGGGCTGGAGCAAAGCTCCCAGCAGCGGGACCGGCTCCCGGCTCAGCTCTGCAGCCGCCCCTGTCTTAAGGGTAAATATGTTGTTTAGTGATCGCTTCTCATTTTCTGTGGCTGGGGAGCAGGGTGAGGCAGGCAGCACTTAAACCACAGGTGGTTTAATGGTGCCCCCCTCCCGGCCCCAGAAAATCTCCTCTGTGGGTTGAAGTGAGAGTGTCCCCGTTGCCCCTTCCCTGGCACCGGCAGCCTCTCGCTCTGCCGTTAATAAGGATGAGAAAGGGGGGGCGATGTCTGGGGGCTTCTGGGTTCAATTATGGCAGTGCCACTTTCAAATTCCTTCAGTTCTGTGTGACGCACGTCGGGCAGGAGCCGAGCCACGCCTGGCAGAGCTGGGATAAAAATAAACACGGAGCGTCGCTGCTGCGTTAGTCTCCTGTTGATATTTCATGGTTTGTTTTATAACATCTTCAAGGCCAGTCGAATTTGGTGGCGGGGGGAAGAAAAAGAGAATTTTTGCTTTTGAGGCTGGATGGAGAGCCAGCTGGTACAAATCAGTGTCATTTCACTGAATGGCTGCGCAGCATTACGTGCGCTTTGGTACTGACTCACATAGGCATTAAGGCACACTAAATAAATAGTATATAGTGCCAATTCTTAATGCATTGTTATATTGATGCCAGTTTAAGTTATGTTAATTAATTAATTGAATGGACAAATTAATTCAGCACTTATGTCCCCATGTAAAAGAAAGGGACCATGGTGCATCTCAGACTCAGCAGAGAGATGGGGAACGGGAGGTAGTGGTCTGGCGGACCGCAGGTTGAGGACTTGTCAGGTCCATGGAGAGAAAGACTAAATCAGAGAAAAAAGCTTCCAAACAGAGGGTTTTGGAAAGAAAGTGCTTGCTTTTAAATCCATTCAGACATTGTATGAATTGACTGGCAGGTGTAAGGTCTCTGCAGGACTGCTCCCCGTGCCGCAGGCCCCAGTTACGCTTTCCCCAGCCCGTGACCTTGGTCTGGTATAGAAATCAACGTTTTGATGGCTGCCTGTCATGGAACACAGCCTGGAGACGGCGCAAAGCCCCTCACCTGGTCTCTGCTGAGCGCAGTTGGTGCCTGCACAGCCCGAGGACACTGGCCAAGAGCAGGATGGAGCCAGCGCGGCCCCTCTCCCTCCGCCTGCCTTTTGGCATTGTTACTCTCCATGGCAGCGCCAGCGCTGTGCCCGTCTCACTGCCCTGCATGGGCTGCATCCCCCTGCCGTGACGGGCACAGCGCAGGGCCAGCCAGGTCCCCTGCGCTGTCCCTCCCCAGGGACACCCGCCTGCCCCCGAGCCGCTGGCTTGGCAGGACTCGCTGTGGTCGGGCTGGTGGAAATTAGCTCACATCGCTTTTTCTTTTCTTCCTGAAGGCAAAAAGTCATGTCTGTCTTCCTCCAAAGGCCAGGGCTGGAGTCGTGGTCTTCTAATGAATGCAAACCATCAGTGAGCAGTAATGGAAAATGGGGGATGACGTGGCAGGCAGTGGCTTGCTTTCAGTGCACAAAGAAAAGCTCTTTTAAATTTAAATTTTGTGAGGAATTAAAAGCATATATAGGCAGACTCTATTAAAAAGTGAAATATTTGATCTTGGCTATTAATCTCTTATAAGAATACTTTCATTTCCTTGCCATATGTATCCAGTGATAGACTTTCATAAATGAGATCTCATTAAAATATACTTTATGTTTCTAGTCAAATCTCTTTTATCATTATGCAAGTCCTAGTTAGAAAAAAAAAACAATTACAGAAGAAGACTAAGAGGAGTAAATTATTTTAACTCATTTATACGAGTGAAATACTGCTCTTACTTGAAGGCTGTACACTGTGCAGTACTGAAATGCCTTGGGCAGAGGTTGCTCCATCACAGCCACGCTGCCAGCGCTGGGATAGCTGATGGGCAGCGGAAATACAAACCGAGTCTAGAAGTGGCTCATGTAGCATGGGGCTGCCACGACCCAAGTCCTGACGACACACAAGGACTGAATACAACCTGTCTATATCACTTTTGTTAATTATTATTGACCTTTTCAGAGCTGTCTGGGAGGGTCCACACAGTCTCTTGCAGTGGCTGAGTGAGGTGTGTAGACCCAAGGGCCTGCTTGGACCCCCCC
>VXBO01001564.1:988372-1058649 GCA_013400135.1 Rhinoptilus africanus | reverse complement strand
CCCCCCCCGCCCCCAGAAAAATCTTTTCTTTGTGCCAGGACTAAAATATTAGCACTGTGTTCCCTCCTCTGTTTAAACAGACCTCATTGCACCTAAGTGCCAAAAAAGTGGAATTCCTGAACAGCAGGTGAAAAGAAAACAGAAGATCAAAAGCGGTTCTGGCTGCCAGGAGAACCTGCAGCACTGCTTGGGGGCGCATGAAAAAGTCAGGCAGCCTCCTGGTGGTGTCAAAGACTTTTGGAAGGTCGTCAAGGAGATTTTTTTTGTTGTTTTTTCCAGCATCCCACATCAAAAAGCAGCACTAGGAGACAAACCTGCAATACATCATGAGGATGGTACTAAAGATACCAATCACTCACTCACTTGTAGGAGAATTTAACTGGTTTTTCTCCATCGCATCCACAGAAGCAGCTCTAAGAAATCGGTGCTGAGTGGAGCCTGTGGGTAAGAAAATAAATTTAAGTGCTCATACTGGGTGAACATGAGGCATTGGCTGCTTTGGGTCCATAATCCACTGGGGGAACTATGGAAGAAATGTGTCTTTCTGAGCTCATCATCCTTTCAGTAAAGACAAAGGACTCGTATTTTGCTCTCCTTGTAACCAGCCAGCCCTTACATTAATTCCTACTTCTGCACCCGGCCGCTTATTCGTACGCCCATGATGAAGTCCTGTCTCTCTGGGACAACGTACGTGTTGGGGATGCATGGAAGAAACCGCTCCAACACTCCTCATAGTTAATGGCCTTCAGAAAAGAGACCTGAGTCAAGCCCCTTGTTACTCTACCGGTTCTTGACATCTTTAGAAAAGGCAGGGAGAATCTGGCCTAAAAGGGGTCATCTGTGTTTGAAAATGGAGAACTTGGCCCAAAAAGCTTGGACGTGTCTCTGGATCCCGCAGCGCAGGCAGTGCTGGGAGCCCTGTAGAGTCCAACCCATCTCCCCCCGTCAGGCTGCAATTAGCGCTGTGTGCCCGCGAGCAATTCTCTTCGTCAACAAAAATTGATTTCCAAAAGGTGTCCCTGAACGTTTCCCCCATAATTGCTACGGCTGGGAAACAATGCCCGAGGAATGACGGACCAGGCAGCGTACTGGCATCAGCACTGGGACCACAGATCGGTAGCGCTTGGTCCCATTTTTCCTCTGAAATATCACCAAGCAGCAAAGTTCTTTTAAATAAAGACTTACATTAGTGGGGTTGAAAAATAATACAAAGTGCACATCTATTCCTAAAGACAGCCTTTTTTTTTTTTTTATTTTAAAATTCTGCATCTGAAAACACAGTATGACAGAAAGCATTTATATACAACTGCAGTGTTTTTGGTATAATACAGTATTTAATACATCCATTTCTTTTTCTGCAAAAAAATTTGCTTTGTCGGACAAAAAAACCAAACTCCCATTGACAAAGAATACAGCTAAGGCACATTGTTTTCTGCTAAATGAAAGACAAAAGGGTGCAAAACCGGGTAGTGCAATAATTGCTGAAAATCACATTCTACTACAAGAAAAGCGTTCTGACTTTGAACTTTGATTACCAGTCAATTTAAGACATTTCAATATCTCATAAAATACTCCTTTAAATAAATAGCAAAATATCTACATCTTTCAGTGTGTTCCATTTGAATTTCCAATTTTTTTTTTAAACTTTGCTGTATATACATGGTTTTCTTTTTTCTTATTCAATAGCTTACAAAATATTTCTGTACAGTTTTATGCATATTATGATCTATAACAAAATAGTTATTTCTTAAAACTATATTACCACCAGTCTTTGAAAATGACAGATAGGAATAACTTATCATGGACTATGTTAGGCAATACAAAAATCCAATCAACCCAAACCAAAACCAAAATGACAAAGTCAGAAAAACCATTTCATTAATTAATTTGTTTTGTTTTATAAATCTCGTTTTCTATGTAAACCCTTTTCTGTTGCCTTTGGGCTGTATCCACATCTGAATACCAAAACAGGCCAGGATTTGGGGTTCCTAAAAGCACTGCAGCCTGCCGGGAATATTGGTGCTACCGAGACACAACAGTAGAGAAAAGTATTGAAGAAACCCAATGGATAGCAGAAGTTCTCCATTTCTGCTGATTTTGACAACCTTTGGATGAAGCGCCAAAATCCAGACTTTTTTGGAAATGCATTTATGACAGACTCCTCTGTCTTGTAAGTGCACTGTTAGATTCCAACCATCACTCAAAATCTGGCCCTAAGTGATGAAGTTCTTCAGATTTTAAGACCATACCATTAAGAGGATACATCTTCTCCCAGCTGCCAGTACAAAGCTGAAAGAACGCTACTGTGCTGTGTCAAAACGAGTGAAATTACTCCAGAATTTGTCTTGTGCATCTGAGAGCAGTCTGTCCTGTTACAGTCTGAAGATAAATTAAAAGTTATTAAGTTTGTACTTAGAAGGTAATTAAATCAAGCTTTCTTATCGAGTGAGTTGCAAAAGACAGAGCTCATAATTTCCAAAGGTTTCTCTGAACGTCTGAGCCTTCCTTTTGCCCAAAGGGAAGGTCATTTTCTTCCCCTACAGACTGCATTTGTAAGCAATTTCTATTGTATTTGTGAAGTGTAAGCTGACAGCAACACAGCTGAGCTGTAATCGAATCTCAAGGTGCCTTTTATTCCTTCCACAACAAACAGGAAAAGTAAGCAAGACACAGACAACACCTAACTTCCTAACACAGTTTAAGGCCACATTTAGAAAGGGTGAAAGTAAGGCTTTCTTTCAGGGGCAACACACTGGATGCCGCAATGGGAAGAGACACCAAGCGGTCCAAAGCCGAAAGGATTCGCATGAGGAAAATCTGAAACAACATCCTAATTTTGGCCAGCAGGTCTGTGCCTTCTTTTGGATGCAAGCAGGAAAATAAAATGAAATGCCATAGACATCCTCCTCCAGAATATTCCCAGCAAACTGAAGGTGCTCCCCTAGCAAAAGACTGCTATCTTCTCAGTCGAGGGTGTTAATTACAACAGAACCAAAGACAAGTCATTACAATATACAAATGCAGCGCAATGAACTGCGCCTGGAATTGTCACTCTGTTATCAGAGGCACCTGTACAGTATCTTGCTGTTTATTTGGCAAGGTTACGAGTAATACTTCTAGGTTTTAATGAAGAAGAAAGAGAATTTGCATAGATTGTACATTCAGTTCAAGGAGATTTCTGGTACCTTTTTTTTGTTGTTATCAGGTAAACATGTTTGCAGACACAGTGAGGTAGCGGCTGTGATAGCACCCATGAGCAAAAGAAGGTAACCAAGGCAGAAGCAAAGAGCAGCGAGTGAGTTACATGCTACCGTTCATATAAAGGAACAAAACCAACATGGTACCTGCAGTATCACATCATGAGCGTTAATCCCTGCCAACGCCACGCTTAACAGGAGACAGCGTAACGCTGCCGTGGTTCACATGGGCTGAAAGATCTTGGTGCCTCAATTTTAAATGCTCTCAACCTGATTTTGCTTTCCATACTGAGACGGTGGCAGTGAAGGTTTTCAACGGACGGTCTCTTCTACTCTACACCTTCTAAGGGAGTTACAAATCAGAGCATTTGCTTGCTCTTGAAGAATCTACAGGAAAAAAGGTATTTCCTTACAAACTCTTCCTCGCTGCCTTTAACCCTAATTCACATTTTTTTGGCTCCTCTGTGCTGGGTTGCAGCAGTGCCTGCCCTCAGCAGGGGCTCTGCAGGTATCCCTGCTCTTGGTAACGCCTGCCGGGCCCCTCAAAGGGCACTGTCCTGTCCCCTCCAATGCTGCATCGCTCCTGCCCCTCTGTGGGCATCAGCCCTGGCGCTGTGGTGGCAGCATCCTGAAGGTTTGGTCTGGAAAGACTTTTTTTAGATGATGTTTTCAATTGCCCATCAATGTGGGTTTAATGTAATGGCCTACGAATCCTTAAGACTGTCTTGGAGGCCTTGAGTGGTTGAAATAAAAGCACACATGGATCATTATCTTTCCACAACCAGCCTGAAGCAAGGGACAGTGGGAAACGCCGCTAGCCACTTTCTACCACATAGGTCTTACTCCATCACTGAAATAATCAAACCTACTCTTACATATGTCAAATACCCATACCTGAAAAATCAGGAAAAGATAACTGCTATCACTTTTAACGACTCTTTCACATGTGTTAGTACTGAGCTGACTAAAGGCTGCTCTGACAAGCAAACCTTTTTGATCTGCAGCTAGGGTTTTTGAAGAAGCCTAAGGGATTTGGCTCACACAAGTATGAAACTTCCTGCTCAACGGAAAGCCGTGGAGTCGGCCAAGGTTTCATGTGGCCAACTCCTGAAGCTTTGGGATCTGGGAAGACAACGAGGAGGGTGTGATAGCCGCCGGCAAGCTGGCAGGTCTCTGACAGCTGTGATGAAAGAGAACTAGGGAAATCAACAGAAAGTTGGTCCTCATTGCCTGGCCACAATAAAAATCTGGATCTTGTTTTTCTTTTTCTTTTTTTTTTTTTTAATTTGGGAAATCAAAGCTGAGCTCTCACGGTATTTTCTTTTTTGTTTTTTTTTAATTTGGGAAATCAAAGCTGAGCTCTCACGGTATCAGCGTTTCTTAGCCTTGCTGTGCAGAAGGTGCCCAGTTTGTTTGAAGTTTTGTTGCAGAGCAATTGTGTCAAACTTGTGCAAAGTTTCAGAATGTTCTTTACCTTTCATCTCTGCCTTTGGCCAGGTTTAGAATATCCCAGTTCTGATTCACTGACTTCACTACTCTGCTCACTCTAATAGTAGCTGAGTGATGGAGAGTTCATTAGTATGAATTAGTGCTGTAGGAGATGAGGACAGAGGTGAATACGCATTAGTTGGTCCTTTCGAAGGTGCTGCAGGATCACTGTTACTACACCGTTAAACAACTGTACATGCATGGCACACTGAAGCCAATACCCAGGGAAGTCAACTTGTAACACACGGATGTACATTCCTGTATCTCTAGGCTTAGTAGTAACAGAGGCTTAACAACCGAGATACAGGTGGACTTCCCTGTGTAACACTTGCTACCATGAAGGAACTGTTACAATTCTCTGCTTGCCGAGAGCACAAAAAATGAAGACATAATTTCAATTCTAAAAACCCCTTGAATAACAGAAAATGAAAATATAAAAATTACTCCTCAATGTCCAAATGCCATCAAAGAAAGAATCAGACTAATCTGAAAACAAGCTGTAATTTGAGTTATTTCTGTTAGCCTCAAGGTTTAACGTTACCATACAAACAGGTTTGCATAATGCTACCACTGACGTTGGACACACTTCAATAAATCACATACATAGATTTTCTGCACTTTGCCATTTCAGAGCCAGAAGCCCCTAAGCAGGATGTGGGGCTTAGCAGCGCCACCACAGCATCTGACCCCTGACACTGAGCCTTGCTTTCCATGGTTTTTCTTCACAACTACAGCACTTTGTAACTCAGTGTCCCATGTATAACTTAGGTGTATCTGTGTCTGCATGTTCACAGCTATAGGAGAGGCTGCCATTTAGGGCCAAAACCTGACACTGCCGCCAGAAGATATCCCAAATGTGGCAGCTCATCCCTTGATGACTTCAGCCACAGACGGTACTTACAGCACACTGTCACACCTTTTATTTACGCGGGACTTGACTCCGAAGTCCTTCCTCAGCAGGAGCACTCCGTGGAAGTTTTGCCTGAGAAAGGACTGCAGGACCAACCTCTTTGAGTTTTGCATCGTACGTTTTAACAGCAGGACTGGCATTGCCCGCTTGCTACAAAACTTCTTTGTGTAGATGGTTTTTTGTCTTTCAGAAAATAATCTAACGTAAATTTTGTTTTGAGATACTTTAAACCTAGCATATACTGTAAATAGATACATCAGCAACCATTTGTTTTCCTTCCCTTTTTTGTACTAAAACAAAATAATTTGCACCTTATACTTTAAATGATAAAAGCGGCAGATTTTCTTCTAACCACAGAAGATGGGACTGTTGTCACCTTCTGCTTGGTCTAGTTAATAATGAAAACTTACCAACAAAGCACTTAAAAACATTCTTGCTTAAGAATTAAAAAAGTATCAAATTTAAAAACCAAGTTACCTGCATGTGTGGGTGCACCCCTATACACATGCTTATGTACAAGACAGACCAAGGATTGTGTGACTCCCTGGTAGTCTAATTGTGAACAATCACTGACTAGGACTGTTAATGAATTTTATTGTGTGCCATAAATATGATGTTCTTCATTAAATCTGCAGGGCTTGAACCATGCATTTGCCATTGCATCAGTGTGACTAAAGCCCTGGATTTCACAGTGAGGATCGGAGGTCCCCAGAAAATTCAAACTTCACGAAGGAATGTTAGATTAAAAACAAGCACTGTTAAAAAATACCCTACTGAATAAGTAATAACTTTGTTTATATAATAGAAACTGTGTTTCTATTATATAAACCTGTTGGCAACCCTGGTTTTAAACACGCTTGCCTCTAGAGCTGGTTGAAAAGCTGGAATGTTTTCTTGACTGAACTATTTCAACCAGCTCTCACTGCTACAAGCTTTCCTAAAACTACGGCTCTCGTGACTGTCAAAATCAAGACAAAACAAGAAAGGGAGGTGAGGGGAGGAAGGCCTTTTCTTAATAAAGGCATCTTCAGTTAGTAAGATAACATAATCTTCAAGCTGCAAAAGCAGCACCTACTAATTAGTCATTGACTAAAACATAAATAATAAATACCTAAATTGTTCCTTCTATGCATCCATTTTTGTGCCAGATAAACATTTCAATGCTCTGCCTTAATGCCAGCACAGCTGACACCGCAATTTCAAGTCCAAAGCAAACTGCAAGTAGCTTTAAACCAGTACTACCAAGAGAGAGAGAGACTACAAGCCACTGGGGTCTGCGTGTTACCGTCATCTTGCAACTGCTGTTTAAAAGGGAATTCAACCTTTCTGTGAGATGCAATTACGGAATGACTTAAGGGTCTGTTTCCCTCCTGATGTGGATGCTTAACTCTCGGCAGCAGAAAGTTAGCCATGCTCACAGAAGGGTAAACAGATACCTTACTTTATTACATCAACACCATTTTTTTTTCCTAATTAACCTAATAGCTTTTAATAGCCATTTTGGGGTTACGTTGTGAACATGAGATTACCACAGCAACAACAACAAAGTGCATGTTTTAGGCTAACGTAAAATGCATTAGTTGGAGATGACTTTGCATATAAAAAACCCCTGTATTTTAAAAAGTTCTTGGAATGTAAATGAATTTTTTCCTACTGTAGAAAATGCAGTTTAAAAATGTTGCAAAAGATGCCTATTTAAAACAGGTTGCAGCCTGCTAGAAATCCTGAAGACAGGGAAGGGTAGAGTTTATTGACAGAATAAAGTAAAAGCACTGAGAAACATGGCACTGCTCTCCTCCTCCATCAGCGCGTGGCTTTGGTCAGGAACCCACGTCCTGCACAGCCTTCCAGATGCCCTGCACAAGCCTAGAAGGAGCCTTCTTCACCAAGAGCTGGCATGTCTGAGATCAAAGGACGAAATTAGTGTTAAGACTTACTAGCCACTACTCAAATTAGGGAAGGAAGGTGGTCTTGCAGATTTAGGTCCCAATTCTACCATTTTACTGGTTCCGCGCAACAACTCTGCCTGAGGTAACACTCAGCTCCGCTCGGGAGCAAAATCAGCAAAGCGTGTGAGCAGACAAATCGCACCCCACCCCCACCATACACACCACTGGCTGTACTGGAAATCTGCAAAAACACTCAGGTGCTGGTGGGCTTGGAAAAAAACCCGCAGATTTGAAAGGGCTGAAATCCAAACTGCTTCTTTGTTTTTTAAACTACTACTCTTAGTAGCCAGACCCTGAAACTGACTGCATGAGGCATAAAAGAGTAATGTAGCAAAACACTGCTTCCATTTAGAGATTATAATGAAATTAGCCTAAGAAATCTCTGAAAATAACCTGAAAGTTTCTGCTTTTGTTCATTTTCTCTAATTAGGATAACAACACACAGTAGCCGAGTCCAGAATTAGTTTGTGTGGATAAAAAAAAAAAGAGTAAGGGTGTACCATAATTATTTCACGTTCTGTGAGGTAACGCGGCCATACAGGCTCCAGCCTGCAGTAACCCACCTCCCCAGGAAGGGTAAGTTAAGGGAATTTTGCTGTGATTTATTCATGGTAGCAAAATAATTAAAGCCTATGAAACAGCAGAGGTACAGACAAATCTATTTTTAAAAAAAAACTTTTGGCAGCTGCTCCTTCACTGCCCTCTCCATGGCTTGCTGCTACTGTCCAAACCCGCCGAGGGCGTGTGCTACGGCCGGGACGTATGGGGCAGCAGAGGCTGTGGGGCAACCAAAGCTGCTCCTGACAGTGCTGATGGAGAGGGCAGCGCCAAAGGCCTTGTCAGAGTTTTTTTTAATTTTTGTGTTTTTTTTTTTTTTAATTAATTATATTGCAATAAGTAACAAAAATGTATAATGTTCCCTTAGGTTTCTGAAATCTGTTGCGAGATTCACGCATGAGCAAGGTTAAATTCCCTTTTAAAAACCTATGCCGGAGGAGAGCGTACCGGATGCTACCTCAAGCGACCATCGGGTTTGACGGGCCCCAGCTCGGATTTGGGGTCCGGGCTGAGGGAGCTCCAGGCTGTCTGAGTGCAGCCCTGCATGACGGGGCAGGCGGTGGGGCCGGCGCTGCAGATGTCCACAGCTGACCAGACGCTGCCGACCAGAGAGTCCACCCAGGCTTCCAGCTGGGCGCCCACGAGCCCCGCGTTCCTCTTGGCCTGGTCCACGCGGGCAGCACTGATGGGGATGTTCAGGACGGGGTTCAAGCCCTGGAAGCTCTGCTCCATGTACGCGTTCTTTGGAGGCCCGCTGTGATACTTCATGGCTTCCTCTGGAAATGCAGAAATAAACCGCAAAATTACTGCATTAGCCACAAACCCAACCTTCAGGATCTAAGGGTACAGCAAACAAAAAGGCAAAAGTTAATGGTGTGCTACAGTCCATTTCCCCAGCACTGAGGACACACACGGCATCCCGAGGACGACTGGCTCTTCAGCTCCTCGTGCTCACCACGACAAGCTCCACTCATCGCGATGCCAACCCTGCAAGCACTGCGAGAGCAGGCGAAACACCGAGGCTGAAAGCAGTGTCATCCTTATTATCATCACGTACAACCAGTGTCCCCAGAGCTGCAGGACACCCAGCTGGACACAGAGCTGCTCGACACAGCACAACAAAAAGGCAGGACCAACCTCCAGGGCATCCCAGCTATGAGCTGCTGTCTGTACCTGCAGCCTGCTCAACGTGCAGCTCCTTCTTGGGAAAAACCCATTTTGCACACAGGAGAAGCTAATTTTGCCTCTTTCACCACAGAAGCAGCCTGGGAGATGAGCCCATGGAAATGAAGTTGCCCCTGTGGACATCCAGGGAAAGTGCTTTGAAACTGGGAAACAGTTCAAGGACGCTGGGTGTGAGAAGGCTGCAGCCCCCGTCAGACCATCAGCTGCTATCACTGATTTGTCTAGGAGGAAGAGACAAGATCTCAACCTGGGGGTTTTTTTCTAAACTGATGAACCTTACCCTGCTGTGGGAAAGACTCAACATTTGTCAGCTCAATCTGCCTCCTGAAACCGGGTGGTGCCATTCCTGGCACTGGAAGGACAACACCCACGGCCTTAGACAGACCGGACCTGTAACAAAGTATGTGCAGCCCCAGCATCATTCCTGGAAGTGCTCCAGTCTTGCTGGGAAAGTAGTCTCTAATGACAATTATATTTCAAGCTTTTGTGCCAAATAATGGATCACAACCATTTCCTAATGACACTTTTCTTTGCACTGTGGTTGCTTTCCTTACAGTAACTCTTCTACCTCAGCAACGCAGTACATTGCCCCAAATGCGTAATATTGCAGTAAAAATCATTGTCAGGCTGTGATAATGCCTTCAGAGACCTTGAATTGGACACTGAGGGTCAAACCGTCCTCATCTAAGGCCAGCTGATTTCTTAAGGTCTGAGAGCAGACCAAGGTGCTGCTCATAAAATCAGAACGGGACCCTCCAGAACGCCCACTGCGTGCCTCTTGGGAGGAAATTTTCAGCCATTTCTTTCTGTTCTCAGCTGACTTCCCCAGCATCCTCGCCCCGACAGCACAGAGGAGCTGTTGAGCTCCGCCAAAGTACACACTGTCTAGAACACAAAATGGGCCCATTCAGGGCACTCCAGGCTAGGAAAGCCACCACGCTCAGAGAGCGCTTAGAGGCCAGGAATTACATATTCACGGCTACAATTCCTTCCACATGTCCTTGCTGCTTGCACTGCGGCCGGACACTGAGTCCTTTCTTCCATGCAGAGGACAGTATCTCAGGCCTGGCAATAAATCAGTACATTTATTTAGAGGGAAAAGGGACATTGACTTGGAGTTTTGCTATTACATTTTCAAAGTCTTTAATGTCAAATACTGTGCAAGTCCATTACTTCAAATCCCCAATGAATTTACTTCAGCACAACCCCATCACTGTTATACACCACTTAACTGTTCCTGCATTCATACGAACTCCTCTTTTTATTTTAAATGGTAGATATCCACAATAACCTCTAGTCAAAATGAGTTTATTCCATGCACATGTGTCAGAAGTGTGCTCTGCCAGAGCACTGCAGTTTAAGAAACAGAACAAGTACACATGATTAAATTTCCTCCTTTGGAAGCAATTAAATATGGAAGACCATTTGTCAACATATTAATTAAATAGGAACATTCTAAGTAAAAATCTCCAAACAAATAAGAGTTGGCATTACTAGCAGGATCATCTGATTGAGACAGGCAATGCAGAGAGCTCTCTGAATTAAAGCCTGTTGTGCTTGTGTTTAGTGCATGGAACAAGAGAGACCTTTTTTCAGACAAATAACAGGAAGAAATGGAACTTGCTCCACTTTCTGGCTCAGCCTCACACTTGTTCCATGCTTCAGGACCTGGTGGATTATCAGGACTGGAAGGAATGAAACCTACAGAAACTGTAGGACCCAGTGCTGGCAATGCAACAGGAGATCATCTTTTTCTCTGACCCTTGTTTAAGATCAGCAGGATGCTTTTGCTAAAATAAGGGTGATGATAACCTCAGCATGTCCAACAAATTCAAATTTCTCCACTCAGCTATTGCTGTAATTGTGTCGGATACGCTGTGTCGGTCTGCACCACCACCTGACTGCTGTGCTCTGCTCCACAACCTGCTCAATGGGACCAAAGATACGCTTTTTCGAAAAGCAACGCACAAATATTACCAGCAAATAGGAGCAGACAAGGCTGCTGAGGACAGTACTGACAACAAAACCCTAGGCTTTTCAGTGTGCTAAGGGCTACCGCCGCAGTGCCCTGAGATACTGTGTAAAAGGAGGCTGGAGCTACAGGGCATGCTTTTAAAGCACTGACACTTCAGTCCTTGCTCACGAAAAATAACGTAAAAGTTCCCTCTGAGAAGCATGTTTAGACATTTAAATCTGTACAGTTAGAGCAACCAATTCAAAATTAGCTGAATTGCAGACATTAAGCCAGATTTTTCTGCCAGCAAATGCATCCAAATAGCCCTTTGACTTCAGGAGGACATGTATCAATGCAAAATATATTCCACTGACTCTAAATTATAGTTTTAAAAATATAAGTTATTTTTGTCCCCCATTTTTGTTTGCTCTTCAGTCTGGAAGAGGATTTCATTTCTCAACTGACTTCTCTCAGTATAGCTTCTCTGGGCTAAATACACAGCCTGTAGTCAGCCACACAGGCTGGGATTTCAGCATTTTTGTGTGGGTTTGTTCTTCATTTTGCAGAAAAGCAAATGAGTTTAGACAGAGAGTGGGCTTAGGAATGAGAAGTGTGGTTGCCTCGGTACACATTGAGGCGCTAGACCTGTGGGGTTTTTTAAAGTAACACAGAAAGTACAGCTTTATTTCTTCACTTGAATTGTGTTGAAACCCTCTGGCAAAGAGGTAATTTTTTATTGACGTTTTGTTTGTTTTCTCTTGCAGCAAACAAGACAGTGCTGCATTTGCTCATTGTGAAGCTAATCGACTCCTTGTCAGCTGGATCTGAACTAAATTTCAAAGCAAATCCCTGTCTTCAGGGTTTTTCTCGGAATGACGATTCCAGGGCATGTCTACTTTTCTGCAGCCATGTGCTTGCCTGCTGCCATTACTGCGTTTATCCAGAACATGGCACGTTACCTCTGGTTAATTTAAAAAAAAAAATCACAGCAGTTCTGACACAAGTTGCCACCCACTTTATAATTCGTAGAGATGCAATTAGAATTGATTGAGCCACTGCAAACAACCGACGGCAAAACAAAGGTTTCCCAGTATATACTTAATTAAGATGATCTATAAATATGGATTAGGTTAAAAGGCCTTTGAGATGCACGTGCGCATCGCAGGATGTCTGCTAATGCCGTCAGGCCTCTGAAAGAGGCGGCTGCAGTTAGAGGGTGCGGGGACCAGGAGCTGGCGTTTAAGGCTCCTTGTCCGGTTGCGGAGCAGCCGAGAACAGAATCCCTGTGTCCAGAGCACGCGATCAAGCGAGGTACCTATCATGAGAGGTCTTTCTTAAGGCGAAGAAGGAGGATGCTCTTCTTCACTGCCCTCCTTGATTGATGGAAGAAGGGTTTTATTTATTAATTTATTTCTTTTCAATCCAGTGTTTGGTATCAGCTCGAGGTTTGGGGCTTTTTCTGCCCCAGAAGTGAATCTGCCCACTGGCTCACAGTAACCCATCTAGCTTTAATGAAACGGGTACTACGCGTTAAATGGATGACAACTCATTATTGTCACTCCAGCTGGGAGATCACTGTGGAAACCGCCATGAATATAAACTCAAATTTAAAAATGAAATTGCTTTGGCTTGTTCTCTGCCCCTCTCAGTGCCCCTGGGAGACACGTGTGATCACACTTGGCATGACAGCTTCACACAGACTTTGTAGAGCACGGAAGGGTGGGAAAGTGGGATGATGGGGATGCAGATCCAACCTCGACTGACTTTGCTGTTTTCTTAGGAACTGAAATCTACTTGGTAATTTGGATTATAGTCTGCCAACTGCTAGCTAAATGCTCTGAATTATACCTGGGTTTTGGCTCTGCCTCTCCAGTCCCTACGCAGGGGACCTGGACATCTGGTCTCAAGTCTCCAAACTGCACTTAAATTCAGGCTGCCTAAAGCAGACAGCACGAAACCCCCATTCCTGTCTGTTACCACTGCTAGTCATCTTCTACTCATCTTCTCCCTGTTTTGTCTCCTCCACATGCTACATTCCCTCTCTGTCTTGGCACAATTTAATCCTGGGGTGTCCTGCTGGTCCTTGGCAGCTCTCCCGTGTCCTTACAGTAAACACGGAATACTTGGCTTTAACACACTCAGCCATACGGTGAGAAACTCAAAATTGCCATTTAGAAGAAGCATAAAAGAGAATCTGACTGTGCAGGACATAGGGGGGAAGGAGACACCGGTGGAGCAAGTGAACATGATTTCTCCAAATGATTTATCTCATAAATTCAACTTAATTTTCATTTTCTTTTCTTTTTTTCTTTCTCCAACCAGACAAACACACACTTGAAAGCACTCTCGAGCCAGAGGATCTGCTGAAGGCAGAGCTGATCAGTGACACAACTCACTAGAGAAAATAGACACAGATTTGCATGACTGGAGGTGGAAAAGGAGCAAGAAAGAATAAATAACATCAGATTCTACTTTCCACTGAAATAGCTTTGGGAGCCTCATTTACAGTGGCAACACCCCTAACCTCCCAGCATACTCAATAACTCCATGTAAGAATTGATCTCTAACTCTCATCGATCCAGGTTTTGAAAAGGTCAATGAACCCGTGTTTTTAAAACAATTTACATTATCTCAGTTATGCGCATCTGGACACAATATCAAAGAAAACACCTACTCTTTATTTCCCTTTATCGTTTTACTTGCATGCACAGACTCTAGGCCAAAATTAATAAATGGGAATGGAAAACGAATAAACTAGCTGCATATGCCGGATTTATAAACTGCCAAGTAAAACATATTTCCTGGTAGCTGTCCCATGATTAATTGACTAATTTTTTAAATTTTTTTTTTTAATTCTAATCACGATTTTTGAGAGTCATGATAGAGGAACGAACACGTTTTGCTTTGATTATTCAAAAGAGGAGCAAGTGGCTCCCTTCATGATGCTGGGAAACCAAAAGCAACTTTGCCTTGTTGTGCTCTGTGCTGAAGTGATGTGTAGATAAGTAATGATTCAGGAAATACAGTGATTGTTGTCGTGTTCATGCTCTCAAGATACAAGATTTTCGCGGCCGCTGTGCTGCTGCCAGATTTTGCAAATGCTTTTTAGAATGACACAGACAAATTACACACAAGACCACAGACAGATTTTTATGTATCTAACTACGTGGACTCCAGATTCTACATCTGGAGTATATGAGACAGAGGGGGCCAAATCATTATCAAGCAAATGACATGCAAAGTGGTATGAAATATATCAGTCATTCAAAAAGCTTCTGGAGTAGCAAATTACTTTCCAGGGTAATCTTTCTGCAAAAAGCTAAAGCCTTTTTTTTTTTTTCCTGTCTCTTTTTTTTGGGGAGGGAGGGGGGAAACCGGAGGTGAGGGAGGATGGTTGGAAGAATAAAATTTTAAGAAATCCTCAATAAAACATATTCCCCTCGTCTCCTGACAACTCCTGGCTAAGTCTGATGTACGTTTTATTTTCAGTGTTAAGACAATAATACTGTTCTTTCATTTTAGAAGATTTTTGGCAGCTTTTGCATTGTTTACAACAATAACAGAAATGGTTCTTTCAGAAGTACTAATTCTTCTGTCATACTCTTACAATGCCTTTATTTGGCAGGGAAAAATATATTTAAATAATAAAGTGGTGACAAACTGACAGAAGCTGGAAATCAAAGCTAAATGACAATTGCCTGCACAGAGCACAATAGTGTCATTGAGACAGAAAAACCCAAACAACAGAAATTTGCATTGTAAATACAATTCTAACTACAGTGGAGTGTCACTATCTGCCCCTGTAATTAATTTTCTTCTTTACCTTCATGCTTCAGACATCTGGAGATTATACATCACATCATCAGCAGCAAATCCCTCCTAAGGCTTTTTTCCTAGATAATATTGTTCCCAAGCTTTATATTTCATTCCTATAGTAGATTCTAGTTACCATATGAATGAACAGGGCTCTCTAACAAAAAATATGAGCCAGATCTTCTCCCAGTGTATCAATGGGCAATACGGAGTAACTCCGTAATTTCAGGGGAATTACCCCAGATTCAGAGTTTGGACCAAAGGGAGCGTTGCCTTTACACCATAAAGTGGTTGAAGTCTGAGACACGCTTAAGTGTCCACAGTGCTTTCACTTTATAGGGAAAAGCAGCAAGGACGCTAGCTGCATGCCACGTTTTCCATCCAATTTATGCCTTAACTGTTGAATTAGCAAAGAACATGGATTTCATTAATTTCCAGGAGACGAGTCAGTAACAGCTGCATTTAGAAGTAGGTTGCCTCAAACTTTAAAAATGTATTGCTTATATGCACAGTGTTTCTTCACGATTTATCATTGCCTATTAGCTAATAACAGCAGCAGGTTGTTGGTGGTTTAGTTTATGCTTAAGAAACGATGCCACCAAATGTTGGAAGAAGAAATCAGTAAGTTACCTCTTCTGCTGAGAAATGTGTAGAATCAAGCTCCTGTTGAGCAAGATAAGGGCTGCATTAGCTCTCAGCAGTTGTCTGCTGGTGTTTGCATTACAGAAGCAGCATGTTATGCTGGAAGGTAAATGCCTGACTTAGTTTATTTGCTGCCTTGTCAGGAAGAAGAACTTCTGAAAACTTAATAGGATCATTCATGTATCTAGCAACTTTAAGATGTCTAAAGTTATGAATATTAATACTGGCCAGATGGAAGCACTTGAGCATGTTAAGAAGAATGGTACAGATATTCACAGCAACAAACTTGCTTTGATCTTACTGAATAAGAAAACAGGTATGGCTACAAAACGTTCTCTCTCCTCCCTGGCCAGTGTCCTCCGCACCGGCTGAAGCCCTGAGCACTCGAGCAATGCCTGTGCCAGTGCAAACTGCTGCTGGGAGCCTGTACACACTGGCAGCCCAAGGTGGACCTCTGTATTTGGATGGTTCGGGGCTGCTGTGGCAGGGAAGAAAATGGTTTCTTTCTACAAAATGTCAGTGTGGGTCTGACAGTGTACTTACCAGGATCACCGTATCCGCAGGTATTTCTGTAACATAACTGCTTGGCATGTACTGAGAAGGTTTTGGCAGGTATCAGGCAAGAGTGAGTGCCTGGACCTGACAAAGCGTCAGGTGAGCTCTGGCCTAGGGTAATTTTGTCTCATTTAGCATTTTGTGTATTAACGCTTTTATCATTAAACCCAGAGACTTTGTCAAGATAACATTTTAAACATCCGTAACTCTTTAGGAGCAAATGTGAATGAAAAGCAGCAGAGAAAGGTCCATTTTTCTTTCTATTTCTAAATGATGGCTTTTACGATAGCTGTTAGATTACCGAGAGTCTGAAGTTCTCCGGATTCTGAACTGTGCATATTTTAAAGATATAAATAGCCTTTTGTTCAAAGTGGCTGTGTTTTACAGACTGGATACAGACACTTCTGCTTGTCTTAGTGCAACAATTTCTTCTGATTTAGTATCTATAAAATTCCTTTTTTTTCTCCTTTTCCAATACAGTGCTACTTCATTTTTAACAGTAGCATTTACAGTGAATACAGACACAATAACTGTATTATTCTTGTACCAAATAGTAAAACTTACCTTGTTTGATAGGCTGCCGATTAGAGAAGGTGAGAGGAGTAACAAGGAATTTGGTTTCAGCTACCTGTACCCAGTGGTGCAGAATTTTTATTGTCCAGACACCGGGTCGCAGGGGCAAATTCAAAGGTGGCTTGTAGTGAGTAAATTCGGCACTGGATTCAATAAGGATATCGTATGTTGCTGCAATTACATTAACAGGATCCACCCAAATGACAGTAACGGTGACATTGGGGCCTTTTCCCCACTTCTGCATGCCAACTGGCTCATCTGTCGGCCCAAGGAGTCCTCCAAAATTCCGGAAAATCCTTTCCTTGGCGTCCCATTCGGTGCCAATCTGAAATTGAAGACCACATTGCTGCTAACATCATCTCTGTAAGCATCTAATGTCAAATAAGGGCTTTCAAGACACATATTTCTCTAATGACGTAAATTATGCATACATATAAAGGCCGATGGCAACATGACCTAGGAGCATAACGTGTACAGAAGTTGTGAGAGGGCCTTGAATGCAAGGCTTGTTTTTTGGTCCAGTTTTCCACTGTTGATTGATGCATGGGTTTTCTGTATATTAAGAGTAACATTAACAGGCTATAGCAGCTCTCCTTTTCCTCCACATGGAAGCAGTTAATAAAGGACTAAGCCTAGTGACTGAACACAGCTTTGCATAGAAAAACCTCTGACCGATCATCTCCTGGATCATGAAAATATATTATACATTTGAGAGACGGACCCTGCAGTAGAGACCTACTCAGTTACTGCTTTTGCTGACTTCAGGACAAGTCACATCAGGTCCTTTACTCCAATCTATCCATGAGATGCTGTCCCCTTACGCTCCCTTCCTGCCTCATGTGGGAAGTTATTTCTGGTAAACTCTTTTCTTACTGTCATAATAGTGACATTGTTTTTTATTTATTCACTAACTAACAGTAAAGCAGCTGATTCACAACCTAGTGTAAATATTTAATGGACCTTTCTTTTTCCTAGCAGCTGTCATGTTTCAGTGCTCTTTATAAGAATTTTAATGGTTCACCTATAACCCATGGGATGACACAAACTTACAAGCTGTTGCCATTAACACTCGTACACTACTGAAAATAAGCGTCTCGGAACAGATAGCATGAAAATGTAGTAACTGGCCTTCTAAAGCCAACTGAAAAATTTTGCTATCCCAGTGCTAAATCTAGTATGTGTTTATGAGGCTGACAGTTAACAAATCACTGCCATCAATTCTCAAGAAGGCAACCTGATGGACTGCAGTACTGGGGGTGCATATTTGCTTTTGGAGGAAGTGCCCACCTCACTTGTCCCATGAGGTCCTGTTCCCACGATCTCAAATCAAAAGTGATCAATACCAAACACAAAAAGATTTCAGGGACCCCATGTGAAGTGAAGAACAGAACCCCTTGGCTTCTTTTGGCAAGCTGACATCTGATGTCATTCCTCAGAGATAAATACAGATGTTTTGGCCAGCCTGGTACTGAAATCCCCCATAGTCCTTCAGGTTTTCTTTGGCGTTCATCTCCAAACAAATGGTGTAGATGACCTAAGAGTTGATTTTTTCCCTATACAGAGATCATGGGATTCTTTCAAGCAGTTTCTGGAGGCTCATGCACACACAGACAGGATACCCTCACTCAGAATATGTGGATATTGAAGATTTCCCCAACACAGAACTGTCCTCGTCCCTAATCTTCACCTCACACAGGCACGGTCAGAAACTGCTTTCCTGAAAGCATAACAAATAATTGTAGCTCATTTTCTTCAGAAATCTTTCTTCTAGATTTCATCTCATTTTATGAGAATAAGTGGTTCCAATATAATGCCAAAATCCCCACAAATCCATAAAACGTAACAATTACCCGATGCCTACTACCACTGATACCTGTACTGGAAACTGTCCGATCCCCAATCCCTTCTAAATAAATCACTGTGGTTGGCAGACAAATTACAGGACGACTGCAAGCAAAAAGGTACAAGGCCAGTAGAATAAAAACCTACCATCCTAAATCCATCTGTCATCATACGAATTCCTCCTACCGGACTATGACACTGCGGAATATGAGACAAAATGAGCCTTCCACTACTCTGCAATCAAACCAGCAGAATCGCTGGTATTTCAGCGGTATTTCACCTAGCACACCAGCTAATCAAACCAGACAGCGTAGCCCAGATATCAGACCCCGGCATCGACTGCCTCGAGGAGCTGTCAGTGCGTACTCTCCTGACAAGGCTGACTGAATATGCATGGAAATAAGCTGAGAAAGAAAATTTCCTGACCAGATCTTATTATCTACTCTGCCAGTCGCCACTGAGTGTGGCCGTGTCACCCCTACTGGAGCTCAAGGGACCTGGAAATAATAAAGCCACAACAGATGAAACAAATCTACACCCTCCTGGGCACAGGAAAGCCTGCAAGGAAGCTCTTTCCACCACAGTCGTTATTTCTTACTGAAAAACTCCATACTTCAGAAAGAACTCCTTACTTAAGAAAGCTTACTTTATCCTCAAAAATTAAGCATTCATCCCCAACATCCAATTATTTCCCCCTTGTTAATCTCATCTCTGGGAAAACAGAACGTTCCAATCCCTATGCTCCAAGCTCCAGGTGACGCTGCTCCACACCAGGTTGCACAAAAGATGCTGAGAAATGTTCCCATGCGTGGAATTTTATTAGAGTGGCGTGTAGAAGAGCAAAGGTTGCTTTTGGGAGAAAATTATAACAAAATTGTTGTCTGGGCGTTAAACTTTGTGCAGGCATGTTATTCAGTTTCCTAATGTAAACCAAAAGTTACAGCCAAGGGGCAAGAGACGAGGGGGAGGAAGGGACAATTCTCATGCTGGTGGCTTCCCATGAGAGCCTGTCACACCACCAGGGTGTGCATGTATGTGAAAACAACACGAGAAAACCCTGCCGCAGAGCAGGTGCTCAGCAGCGCGGGGGCGAGGTGCCTGGGCCCCCTGCACCACCCAGCACGTTCCCGAGCCGGGGCTCAGAGCGGGACGCGGTGCTGGCACTGCGGGGGCACCTCAGGGGAGGGCAAGGCAGGGAGCTGCACACCTCTGATTCCAGCATCTGCCCTTTCCGTCCTGCTTCCAGCTGGGGGACACACTTTCCCGTGCTGCACAGCTTACAGTACATGCCGGTTTTAGAAGCACAGTATTTTAAAGGGAATTTTACTTAGAGCACTAGTTAGAGGTTTATACCTCTTCCCTTGAACTCTACACAGCTGTGCTCCCACTACCGAGATGTCTGATTTTGCATGCCAAGAGATACTACAGTGCTGTAATATTTTTCGTAGCCCCTTAAAACATTGTAAGTAGGCTTTCATTTTCAATAGAATACACAAAGTAGGGAATAGAATCAAGCAGTAATGAATATCTGATAAATTATGAGGGGATGTGGCACAGAAACTGACATTTTCCACATCATTATTTTAATCACCATTATTTTGGGCTTCAAGAGCAGGCACTGTGCACAGGGTACACTTTGAAAGCTGGAACTCTCTCATTGGCTTAAAACTCCTGTTTCTATCTCTGTTTAGTCCCAAGATAAAATTTTCCCAAGATAAATTATGCCTTGATTATGGGTTTGTGTCTCATTGCTCACCACAAACGGGACCATTAGGTTCACACAATGCACGCTAATTGCCTGCCACCTAGTTTATTTTATTCTCTGTGATGAATCACAAGTCTTAACAAGACCAGAAATGAACTTAGTGTTCAGCTGATACAAGCTGAGCTGAGACTTTTAGTACTGTACAGCAAATCAATCTTCTGCCTTCCGTGTAAAAGTTGACAGGAGCCCAGGCTGGTAGGACACATGCTGTGTGCACTGTGCACAAGACAATTTTAGGAGGTGTGGGAGTTTCATGCTTGGAAATCGTCTCGCTTGGATTTCCTGTAAGTTTATTTTATTTTACCCAGCCCAAGAGCGAGCACGGGAGCTGTGTGCCATTGAAACGTGATCATTAACCCCACTGGCTGTTCGGCAGCCCAGACAGCTGATCTTTCCCACATGTCTTTACATGGTGCACGGTGAAATCCACTACTCAGGAAGCAAAGTCTGAGAAGCAAAGCAGAGGAGCGGAGAGCAGGAAGGGGCGACTGGAGAGATCCTACTGTCTCCAATTTCAGTTGTGCATCAGGGTCACAAATACACCCGGGAGCACTGTCAATGCAGCAAATTTGTGCTCTCCCTGCCGGTCTCGTTGGTGTGAGCTGGGAGAGGGAAGAAAGCTCCCAGCTAAAAAGGCCCCATTCAGTTTTAAATTTCTGCCAGATCACAGGGTGAAAGTTGTTGACAAACCAGCAGTTATATGTCCCAATAAGAACAAATCTTAAGTTTCTTTTCTGGTGCTTAACCTGCAGACATCGATAACCTCATCTTAGCTGAACTGCTGAGTTTGTTTTACACTTGCTGGACTTTGACAAAGAAGTGGCATTTTACTCAGCAGTAGCAGATCAGAGGCTTTCCAGCCACACTGAAGCTGAAGAGGTTAATGCTGGATTTAGACCAGGGTAACTGAGAATAATTTGGCTCAGAGACAGAGATGCCTGCAGGCCAAGGGAAGCAAGAAAGTAAAATAAACAATTAAGAAATGATTAAATGATTTACCTTGTACCTCCCAGTCTTTTAATACACAAAACATCTATGAAAGGAGAGGACCATTAGAGTTTAGGCGAGAAAAAATAATGAAAACAAGTAAGCAGCCACCAAAACTCTTTTTGCGCATTTCAAATAGAAGAAAATGTTTCCTTAGCCTGAAATAAGAGTTCTCCAGTGATTGAATCCTTCCCATGCTTTGCACTCGCATGGCTTCCCTGCAGCAGCAGTTCCTACCGGGCTGCTTACAGACCAGCCGTGGTCCATGAGGCTGTGAAGAGCGGCTCATTAGTCCCACAGGATCTGGGGATCCTCCCTGCAGGGCGACACACTCCACAGAGCTGTGGGCACAGTGCAGCGACGCCGACGTGGCACCGCTTCCCCGGTCAGGGGCGGCTGACACTGGGCACTGCTGCTCCAGGACATCTGTCAATCAGGCTCACAGTTGCTGCAGGGCTGGTTTTGGGGGAAAAAGGGTTGGTACCGATACACTGGAGCCATGGGGGACCTGGCAAGTGGCCAGCGAGTAAATTCTGGTCCCAGGCTTGTTTCCTCCCTACAACTGAGATGAAGTCAGATGTATTCTTTCTAAAGATTTTTATTTGAGTTCTAGAACACTAAGATCAATGTACTTCTTTTTCATCATACAATTAGAAAAAACTCTTCCTGCTGCCAGCTCAGTTGCTTTCAAAAGAAGGACCCAGAGCAGGCATGAGGCCGAAAGTGAGATTAAAAGTGCCAAATAAACAGCAGAAATACCCCTACAAATCACAAGAATTAAAGCTTGTATGACCATTTATCACTGCATGAAATGGCAAGCCTACCATCAGACACATTGATAAATGAAACACACTTTCCATCCATCTCTTTAATGGCACATTAGTGTCATGGATTTGCCACGCACACCAAAACACTGAATTCTACCTAGGCATTCCTTAATTGCCCAAGAAGATAGTAATTTACAAACTTGGCCATAATGACTGGAACACGTTTGATCAATCAATTTTATATGTTAACTGAAATTTGTGGCTTAACAAGAAAAATCATGAAATTAACTGCTCAGACAGTTATATCTTTAAAACAGAACACAGATGTCGGGTTCCATTAGCGGTCAACTCTCCTGATATATTTTAGGGTACATTTTTTACACTCTATGTCAGACCCTGAGACTAATTCCTAGAAGAAATAACAGGATTTGTGGGAAATCTCAGCCACTGCTGTGATAATTTTCTCTTTTGCATTACGACATCAATATTCTGCTCACATGTGGTGCGGGTGCCTGACTATTGCTAACTTTATGAGGGTTTTTTCAGTGTAGTCTTGAGAGGAATGCTTACCACATTCCTGGTCACATCTGGAGCTGCAGAAACATGGCATTTTTCCCAGGTATCTCTCACAGCACTCACAAAAATCACAATCACAAAACTTTTAAGTTACTGCACCCCTTTTACAACAGTTAATGCCTCCAAGTTTGTCCTTAAAACAAGAGGGAATGAGGACATTCAGAGTAACGTAAGAAGTGAGGGTTGACCACAGATCTGAACTGACAACTGTATCTCCTTTAATAAAGAGGATTTACATTACACTGGAGAGCCACATTCACCTAATAATTACACGGAAATACAATTTCCAAAGGCTGCTGAATTAGTATGTGATCTCTCCAGAGGCTCATGACATTGTGCATGGGTGGCTACGAATACTTACCTCTGAGAACTGCAGCCTTCCAAAATCGCTTGGTGGACTTGCGATCTTAAAGACTTTCTTTGGCATCACCCAGGTTTCCAAAGTCTCCAGTTTACTGACAGCCAGATTGGTTGCGTGGTGTCTGATTAGGAAGCCTTGGAAACGGTCAGCGAGGAAGTAAAGGTGGACAGAAACTGGATGGCCCATGGGGTAGTATCTGTAAAACAGCACATGCACACGCTCATCAGTTACAGAAGAGAGACATGAAATCTCCATTTACTTGGAGCTAATAGCTTAAGAAGCATTCATTCCAACTAGAAAATTCACCACTGTACATTAAGAGATTTCAAATGTGTTCGTGACTCATTATCAAATATTCTTAGGCTGTTCCGATTATGCTGAAACATAAAAAATGTTACTAAGAATATATGCTCATTTAGAACACACTCACAGCTCTAAGCTCTTTAGGAGATACCTCTGCGTGCCAGAAAACTCCCCTCCCTTACTACCTCTTCTGGGTAAGAAGTGCCACCCAGAGCTATACGCTGTTAGGCTGCAGCACTGTTTGCTAGGATATACGATGTTCAAGAAAGGTGTCTGCTGCTCCAAATTAGGTGGCCGCCTTTTTTCCTGCCTTCAGCAGAGTGAGTTAGTTCCCACAGATGCCTGGCCATGGCGGTGCCTCCCCGGCTGGCTGCGGGACAGCAGAGGGTGCTGCGAGGCCGGGCACCGCAGAGCTGATGCCCCGCTCCATTCCCCGCATATAAATCTGATCCCCCCCCCACCCGAACCCTCCAAGGGCAGAGCTCTGTAGGGGAGCACTGCAGCAAAGGACACCAGGATCCTGTCCCCAGTTTAGGTCTCCTTTATTTTAGGAAATAAACTTCACATTCCTTAAAGACTTGAGGTTGCTTTTGCCATGTATTTTTTACTCATAATTAAAAATAAACTGAAAAAAGGTCAAACAAACAGGAAAAACCTCTCAGTGGGAGATTTGGAAGCCTTGGGTTAGAGTCTGGATTTTAGAGACATTGTAGAGACATTAAAGACATTGGTTTCAAATAATTAAAATTTATGGTCGATTGTCTGCTATAGTCTCAGAAAAGTCTGTAATGATATGCATGTGTGTACATATGGATGCATAAATAATTAAAAACATGTTGTTCATAGCTCTGAAATAAAATATTTTGCTACTTTACAGCACTGACATTAACTGTGAAACGCGTGTGTTTGCAACACGTTTAAAACTAATCGGTTTCACACCTTCCCAGTCGCATCAGCTAAGTCTGAGTCCTCACGCTAGTTATTACATCTCGAGACAGAAGCACTATGAAGAGCTAACCAAGGACTTTCCATTACATGAAACCAGCAACACCCAGAAGGAAGTCTCCAGAGTTTGGGAAATAAACATAACAAGATGCGGTACAAACAGGGCCAGCAGTGATGGACTGAGCAAAAACACAGCAAAGCCACGCAGGCAATACCAGCAACAATCTGACTTCTGTCCTCGGCACTAAGGCCTCCTGTTTTATATGTGTGCAGCAGCAAATATTTACAATATCCTTGAAATAGTCTGAGTAAATTGTCTCTTGGCAGCAGTGAGCAAAAATGCCTAGAGATGGAGAGAAATAAATTAAATCTCAATCACACATTAATGTTGCTTCCACTGAAGATGCTGATATGCAATGTAATTTGGTGCCAGAGCAGTCTGCAGGGGGCACAGCTCTCTGAGGCTGTGAGCTAGCCCTTGTTAGGGAAGCGTGCGAGGCAGCTTCTCTTTAAAAGTCTCCTGGGCCGCGGCGGGTGGCAGCATGGGATTGACTCCAAATGTGATCTGAAGCGGTAGAGGCTTTCCTCGCAGTGCCTGCAGCGGTGTGAAATGAGCTGGGGTGGTGACTGCAATATCAGCTAACTTCATGCTGCTGTTAGCCCTAACAGCAACGGGAATACCCTCGAGGTGCTCAGCCCAAATATACCGCTGCCATTACCGCGTTAGAGACATGCAAAATCACGAGAGGAAAAGAGGAAGTGTATATATGCATACACCTAGAACAACGTAGTATCAAGAGAACCATAAACCTGAGGATTATCCACCTTTCTGTGATTTAAATTGGACGCTGACTCATAGTGTTCTGAGGGGGGTCAGGTAGGTATGAAAATGAAGCCTCCACTCGGTATCACTGTTCGCAATTCCTCTCTGCGCTGTTTCGTGAGGCTCCAGCCCACAGTGAAGGAGCCGCGCTTTATCCTGGAGACAGCTGCAATCAGCAGTGGATGACATGGTTTCCCTATCTATCATCTGAGCAGGCTTGAAAAGCACCTTGAGTTCCTGTGCAATGAAAAGCTCCTCAGAAATTAAACTGGTAATTGATACAAATCATCATCAGAACACTGGCAAAATGAATAAGCACAAAAGTAATTGTCAAATTATTTCAGTACTAGTTATACACAGCTCCCATCCTACTGCTGGCTTCACTCTGCAGGATAAACGACTTCTTTAGGTTTGCCTTTATTTTATATAAGGAAGGCATGCTACTAGTGATTATTTCTATCTAATTGTTATTGATCTTTTATTGCTTTGCACCAGTAACCTTTACTGGCAAAGCTGTAATAGGAATCTGGATCACTTACTGCCACATCTTTCTAAATGGGACATTGCTCAGTACTTCCATGACTAAGTGGGAAGGTCAAGGCGCATTCGGTTCCCTCTCGAGAACACAAGAGGGGAAAAGTCCATCCGTCAAAGCACACGGAGTGACTTCAGTATTTGCTGACTTAGGCTGTATGTGTTTTCTATTAGGATAAAAAAAGGCAGGGTTCAAAAAATACATTCTGAAGAATGAATTAAGAGACTGTAAAGTAAGACTTTAAAAGATGAACCCTCTCTGCTTTCAACGTAAAAAGTTTCAGATGTGTTTGCATGCAGCAAACATCTACCGTGAAGAGAGGCTTTTCTGTGCAAGTCTAACTCCAGGAATTCTTCCCTCAAATGCCTTTAAGACTGGATTCTTCTTTGCTAGGCTTATTGGTGGAAAAGGAATCTAGAATATAGGGAGGTTTCCCTTTAAAGAATAAGGACCTTTACTTGCTCTGTGTACATATTTATATTTATACAGACATACATTTTATTCATTTGATGCTAATAAATTCCACCAGTTGCAACACGTTTGGCAGGGACAGCTGTACCAAGCAGGCAAACCAAGCTCAAGCAAGTAGTTCTCTGTACTCGTGTATGCACCCAGGGGAACAAACAAGCAAGGACCATTAACCTGCCTGCGTTCAGATTAATTCTGAAATCCTGTCCTCTGCTTTTAGTAAGCATAATAGAGGTGAACATGACCTCTGCTGCAATCACACGGAGGGTTTAGGAGCCGTGGGTATAATACACTTGCTGAAATTAATCAAGAAAACGCAGCAGTGGGGGTAGCACTGCCCAACTGGATCCTGTCAGTCCTCATCAGGCTGGAGAGGAGCTCCTCAAAAGTTCAGCAAACAGGTCACAGAATGTCAACCCCGAATAACCAATGCTTTATTATGGGCATAAATACTTCTGGAAATAAGCGCTGTACACTTGCAGCAGCCTGGACCTGTTTGTGATGGTATGCTCCAGCCAGCACAGCCAAGCAGATGAACCTCTGCCAGCGCTCGGCAGCCCAGTCTGTGTCCCCTAAACACCCAGAAAAAGAAAGGCAGACTCAGACTAACCGGCAGCTGTTGTCTCCGGCAGCGTGGAACGAAGTCTCGGCTCTCCGCAGGCCCAGGCGGGAGAACGCATGGTACATGGTGAGGGCAACGTCGCTGAGGGTGTGCATGCCGTCAGGCTCATCGTACACGTTCTCCCAGTACGACCGGAGGCCTGGTGTGCCAGAGGGGTAGTTGCCATACAAGTAATAGTCCAACTGGCCAATTATCTCTTGATTCACTACAGCTTCAAATTTGCGGGCAAAGAAAGTTGGCCTGGCGGTCTGCTGTGGTGATACAAAAGGAAAAAACACTGGAGTGAGTTCCCATTTTCAGCCATGACACTTTGCCCGAAGCAATAGGTTGGAATTGAGGACATGCACTGGTTTTCCCCATGGGCAACGGTGATTTACAAGACACCTTTGTGACCATTTGTCATTAAGAGTGTGCGACTGATGCGCTCGACCCCTTAACCTTTATGTTCTTTAGACATAAACCATTGACAAAGTTTGGGACTAAGTCTGGATCCAGCTGCACCTAGACTCCTCTCTGAGAAGGAGTTTAGAAACCAAAGGGGTCCGTTGTGAACCTCGTGACTCAATGGAAGGGTCTCCCTTACCCTTTGCATCCCTGGTCAGTCTATGAATCATTCTAACTGGAGTGTAACTCAATTTTAATTTGTATGTTTTTCCATGCAGTAATTAATAGAATGAACCTTGCCACTGAACTTTATTAAGTTGCACTTCTACAACATCATATTAAAGCCACTTTGCTAACACCTTTGACAGTGGTTCTTTAAGTGATCTAAATCATCCATCTGCAAGAGTGTCATTAAGATTCAAGTGAAAACTCCGTAATTACTCAAGAAAATTGTAGGTGTGCCAATCCTTTCATACCAACAGCCACCCCCCTCTGCCTTGCTCTGGCAGGCTCCTTGTGCCGGAGGGGTGGGGAATGCTCTCTGAACCCCCGTGTTAGCACTGGCATGTGTTATCAGCATCAGGCAGGGAGCAAAGCATCCTGTGGCACAGGGGCTCAGAAGAGGCAGAGTCACATTTTACGTGTATGGACTTGCTGCTACAAGGTGGTAAGAGGACTCTGGGACAGGAGCCATCTGTTGCTGAGGTTTCTCAGCTTCTGACTGCTCCCATACAGATTTTTTGCTCTGCACTTGACACAATCTCGGGTATTCTAACGGTTTATATGCTATTCAACTACCATTAGCTTTTAAAAAGCCTTCATTTTGCCTTGCTCATATTTGAGCATGGGTTCTGAGGTGCCAAGGAGTTCAAAAGTGCCCCAAATGGTTGAAGAATTCTTTTGAGGATGCTCAGTTTTACTCTGAGGCGGTGCATGCTGTGGGCTCTCTGATCTCCTCCTCTGCAGCTTGCTTTGTGCCTCCATGGGAGCCACGAGCAAGTCTCCTGGTGCTGCGTGTTCATCCGAGGGGCTCTCTCACCAGGCAAGCGTCAGAAGTTGCCTTTACATCCTATTCTGAGCTTTTCTTTGCAGCTCAGTTTACCTGATTGTTTTCTGAAATGCCGTTGTGGCTTGTTTTCCCAGCCTGTAGCAGGTCAGCCTCTGCAGACCAGCAGGAGTTTTTTCAGACTTGCCATTTATTCTGTCCTGGAGACCTGTCTGGGATTGATGTTTGGGGCAGCAGAGCCTCTCTTAGATAATGCCTCACTTGCTCTTTTTGTGAGTGCCTGTGTCACTGACTTCAACCGCGCCTGGTAGGCAGCACATTACAATACAGAAAAGATCTCTGTTTTGGAGCAGTCATCATTTTTGTGCTGTAGGGTAACACATTCCCCGTCCCACACAATGCCTGAACAAACAGGCTTTATGCAGGGAACCCCGAGGAGCCGCAGGGATGGAATTGCAAATCTGGTGACCTTGAAACAAGCGGTTGTTCATTCTTAATACAAGATACACAGGCCAGATACAGTCTTGAGACTGAGTGCACCCTTGAGCATGAGGATTTGCTCTCATGTCTGCCCTGAGGAAACTGTATCTCAAAGGAACCAATTAAACTTTTTAAGGGAGTCCTGCTAAGCCTGGGTGATTGAAACCACATGACTGGTCCCCAAAACCATGAGATAAACTTAAATATAACCATTTTGGTGAATATAATCACAAAACCTGATTTGCCTTGTGCTATGTTAGCCTCTAGCAGGCACTCCAGTCAACTTTTAAACTTTTTTCCAAGATGAAAAACAATGTGAGCTGGGACCTTCATGAAATCATGAAAGCCCTGAGCTGAAACTTTGGAAAAAACACTTTGCAATAAATTCACATAAGTTACCAACTAATATTGGTACAGTGAGAGATGTGTCAAGCTTCCCTCCCTTCTAGCACAGCAGATCTACCGATGCCAAGCAGTTCAAAGAGCTGCTTTGTGACCTTGCCACGCAGTACTAAGCCTCAGGGGCCAAAACACAGGAGAAGCAATCTTTCGTTCTCTGGAAATTAAGAGTGCAGCTTCCTCATACCTCTTTCTCCACCTTGCTTGATGGGGTAAAAGCTTCTCTTCCCACTCCTTGCTGCAGCCATGCAGCCAGATGGCTTTCCGCACCCCAGCAGAAAAGGAAGACCTGACTTTGGGGGTATCAGAGAAGAGACCACTTCAGTTACCTGGAATCGGTGGAAGTCTGCTGGTTTGAAGTCATTAGGCGAACAGCCACACCAGTCAACTATATGCTTGTACTGACACTTGCAACCGAGTTTACGGTTCCAGTTCGTGATGCGCAAGTTGTTGTCCACCATGGAGTCACAGTACGGGCTATTTTCCAGAACAGTGTGAAAGAAGGACTGCAAGAAAGACAGAGCAGATCAGTACATCCAGCTCCTCAGACTTCAGTTCTCTCCTTGACTTCAGCCCATGAGCCTGAACCTAATGCAAGTGACTTATTTTCTTTCAAAATGAGAGAATTAACAACTCTATTGTTCTGCCATATATGAAAAGCACTCCACAAGTATGCATTCCATTGAGCGTGAAAAAACCACAACTCTATAGACCCAGCCAAACTGCAATAACATACAGTTGAGGCCTTGCTACAATAACCTGGCACAGAATAATTGCACTTCTGCAATGACCAGCTTTGAGCACTGGGAGTCCAAAGGAGCCCAGGAAAGGTACCAGTGACAGCAATTATTTTATTTTTATTTCAGCTGTAAGAGCAATTCTAAGAAATTTCCATTATTTCTCTTCTGCAAATTACTCTCTGGTCTAACAGATTTAGGACTATTTTCCTGAGCAATGTGTTAATGATATATCTCAAGTTGTTTCCTAAGACAATTCTCAAACCTTCACCATCACCCCGGTTGCTACGAAAAAAATAGAGTCTCAGACAGCTCTTCTGTGGGTGTCTCTATCACCAGCACTCTAAAATGCATTGCTAGTTGAATGGACTTGTTCTGAAATATATAGTTCACCCCAGGCACCAGAAGGACATTCTGCCTCCTGCAATTATGTCTGAAATCATAATTCTTTATTTGCTGACTCAAGGCAGCATGGAATTCCTATTGCACTATCCTAATTATATCATCATAATATCAGCTATTATATAAATCATGTCTAATAGGGACTGATATAGCAGGTTAACAGGTCAGTGAAGGCAGGAGGATTTTAAGAAACCAGCTATGCATCTTGCAAAGAAAACCTTGTAGAAAGAAGCTGTGGAATTTGATCAAATTTAGCTCTGTAAGAGATGATTTTTGGAGCAGTGACTTCTTTTTAAACTCAGCAATAGTAAGACCTATAAATAGCCAGCACAACATTAGCATGGCTGGCCCCCAAATAATCCCCCTACCCTTTTTAATGTTAAATGACAGCCCAGTGAATATGGATTTTATGCTTGAACTGTTTGGTTAAACCCATAAAGGCATCCATTCTCATTCAAGCGAAAGGAAAAAAAAAAACCCTACCCAATTACCCATTGCCCTGTGTCCTTTTATAATGATACAGAAATTTCTCCTAGATAACGGATGAAAAGGTTATCAGAGTTGAGAGAAAAGGTGATTTTTAACAGAAATGGGATTAAAGCAAGATTATTCAACATGTGTGTGGAATAATAAATTCCTATCAAAAGATGACAATCGCTGTGCTCCACTGCAAGCTAATAAGCCTAGACTTGCAAGATCGGTCTCATCAATCCCTCAAAATGTTCAGGGGCCACTACTGAGGAAGGAAGTTATCGTTTTAAAGACAGTCATCAGGCCGTCCTTGGGATGGCTGCATCTACATCCCCTGGGAGCAGAGCCTGACAAGTCAGGGCAGCAATGTACCTGCCTGACAACCCGCCAGGCTCCATGCTCTGTCTGCAGGTAACACACATCTCCCTGACACACTGCCGCATGCTAGACAAAAACCCATCCTGGTGTGCACTCCCCTTCTGCATCGCTTGTAGCCAGAGCGATTCCTGAATGATCTAAATGATTTCTGACTATGCCTCCTAGCTGAGTTTTGAACAGAACAATAAACCTTTGTTTGCAGGGTTCTTATTTTTAAAGAAAAGGGATGGATAATAGTGAGGAAAGCTACTTATGAAGACAATTTGCCATCTCTAATAGCTTTCAAAGGCTTTGTAGAGTAACAATTTGCAAGCAAAGGGCAGCTGGATTTTTGCTTGTTCAGTAGTAGATCAATAGACTTAAAAGTATAAAACAAAGCCACTCCTTGCAAAAACATCCCACAAACAAACAAAGCAACAAAACAACTGCAAAAGTAGTTGTAACACTAAAGGATTCACTTGTCATACAAGTAAAATTCTCATTACCCGCTCTGGAATGATCCAAAGCCCACTGAAATCAGGCAAAAGCCCCTCCGACTTTGGTGATCTGGGGGACAAGCACAAATGTCGCCATTTCGAAGAGAGAGAGGGATTGCTTTGAATTCACATACCTCAGCAGGAAGCAAGGTGTAAGAGTAAAATCTCTTCATCTTTGTTACCAGATCATCATTAGAAAAAGTGACATACTCCACAAACTTCCTGTTCAGGAGAAACCAGTCTGACCCTCCATCAACTGCAATTCCTTCTGGGATCCTCCGGTCCCCCAGGCGCCACATGTGGGTATCGCATTCCAGGAAAAGCCGATCCAGTCCTTGTTTTCTGATAAATCTGAGGGAATACAAAAGCAGTCATTAAAAGTTAATTGGTATTTTGTTATCATCACTAGCTCTAAAAATAAAGAAGCTACTTTCTCAAACAAAAAAGGATAAAAAGGTCACTTGTTTATGTTTCTGTTTTACTTATAAATAATGTAGAGAGGTTTAATAAATGATTAAGCAGTTGTACGTTCAGTTATAGGGGCAAAGATCAACAGATTGCTTTTAAATATCATTTACACCTTCTGCTGTCCTAAGACAGAACTCTGCAAGTTACAGAGCTGTATGGCATGAAAACCCGTAATGAAACCCATTCATTAACTCTTAACAAACCACTGCCGAAGAGGAACTAAACACAATCGGTGTGATAGGCTTCTGCCTCTAAATAAACGCACAGGTTTTGAAAAACAGCAAAGGGTACACAAAACATAAGGGTAAAATGACCAATTTTCTCCTATGTTATTACTCCACAAATTTGTCTGTTGGGGTATAGTTAATTAGGAAGAAATACAATCGTGTTGAGTATGTTTGTTCCATTTTCAAGTCTATGGGGAACAATTTTTTGTTATTGCTGAACCATGAATAAGAGGAGCAACTGCAGAACTGTAAAGTTATGGAAATGAATTATTTGAGGCCAATATAAGAAGGAAAAAAAGAGTTAGAAAAATCACTCCATGTTTGAAAACACTTTGGACTGGATGCCCACACATATTTTGATGTCTGATCCAGGTTTTCACTTGTTATTCCATTTTCAGAATTATTTCCCAGAAAGGGAAGCAGAGCAGCCATGAATTAGCACACGCCTTCGCAAGGAGGGCTGAGAACTGTTAATAACAGTGAGTTGCTGTGTTGAATACATCCCACGTGTTGGGAGCACTAATAAATGCTAGCTAACCAGGCTATCATAATAACTAATATCCACAAGAACACAGATCTCACTGGAGGCAACAACTACAGGCTAACAAGAGCTGCAGCACCTACAGTGGGGAGGACACCGTAAGACCTGTGTTTCCTTCCCAAACAACACAGAGCTACACCAGGGTTCTTAGAAATTCTTTTAGGATTGGGAAGTTAGGAAGATATTTTAGTGGTCCTCAAACACATGTAACTGAAGGAAGGGAAAAAGAAATAAAAGTTAGGGAACACCGCGGAAGCTTTCTAGACTCCTGCATCTGGAAATGTGTTAATCCCGTAGGCTAACTTCCTAGTTAAAGTTTTGTTCTATACCAATCAAAGAACTGAGATGCAATTATGAAATGGTGCATATTAATTTTCAAAAGGACCGTAAATGACTTCAGGGTCTACGTCCTACTGATAACTATGTCTCTTTGCACAGTATGAGAAGAGCAGCTCCTGTTAACACAACAGTGCACAAAACGTGTAGATGAGAGTGGAGAAATTTTTCTTTCCACGAACAAGTTTCTAATTTCATGTTCCATTATGAAGGATAATAGAAAAGTCCTGCAATTTTAATGCAGTGCTCTGGAATGTAATCTTCAAATTCAATATTTATGCAGTTATCTCCAAATCAAATATTAATGTGCCTGAAAGTTTGTTCATTTATTTATTTCCCTCAAAACTAAATGCTCATTTGAGTTAATTATTTTAAGAAAATAATAGAATTTTATCGACCATATTTAAATGGGAACGAAAAGTTCTTTTCCATGAAATCATTTCTTTGAACTTATACCTCTACCAATTTATCACCCTTTATTCTCATTTTCAAATAGAAGTTTCCTTGACTGCAATAGAAACCCACAAACCAAAAAAACCACCTGACCATTTCAAAAACCCTTTTACTTACAAACTCCCTTAGCCTATATTACATGATAGGGCTCAGGGTTAACTAATAGGAGAAAGCTCAGTTATACAACTTCAGCTTTATTGTCTGAAATTGGAAATAGAAGAGCATGATCACACTCAAGATGAGAAGTTCCCAGCAAATCTAGGCTCACAGCTTCGCATTTTTCAAAATAGTTAACAGGCTCCTTTTTTGTATACACCCACAATTCCATGACTTATTTTAGCTAATGGCTTGGACAAGCAAATCTTGGCATATAAAGTGAAATAAGATGATTCTTGGGAGCACGAGTGTTTTCACAACAAATCTCAGTCCTAAAATCCTATACAAGGTTATCAGAAAAAACTAAATGTGCTTTCATATGAACCAACCTCCAGCAAGGCAGCGTAGCCCAACTGAAGAGCAGCAAGGCCCTTGGAGACCTGCAAAGAGACGACCCTTTTGCTAATGCTTCTTGAAACCTTCCTTGAAACATCACATCAGGTTTTGAAAACCAATAACGATCGAATAGGAAGCAGGCATTTCTCAGAAGGCTTACCCTGACTGGGCCTGCTTCACACACATTCATTACACCTAAACAGAAAAACGCATTAGCATAGGAAATAATTTCCTTTTATTTATGAAGCAATGATTTACACAAGGGCTTTGAAGACACAGCTCTCCGTTGGGCAATTGCTTGCTATCCACTTATGTTCCTTGGGAGCCAGGGGGACCAAGTATATTTTAGATCTGCTAGAAGCTAAATGATCCTGCCTGAGGAGGCAGTGGGTCGCCCCAGCAAGCCCAGGCTGTTCTGCTGCCACATAGAGAGCTGAACTGCAACCAAAGAGAAAAAGGTGGATAAGGCTTTTTTTCTTTCCCTCCAGACTCTCTTCTAGGATGACTGATGCTCCTAGCTACTCCAGTAATAGCGATTTTGGCACTCAGGCAGGCAAGAACCTACGCTAAGCATATTGGATATTGCCTGAGGGAAAGGGAAAGCTGCTATTTGTATGCCGTGTAGGCCTTTTCAAGAAATCACAAACCCTCAAACACTACAAAGAGTTCATAAAGATTCTTGACTAGCCTTCCAACAACGCTTGCAGCAGCCATCCCTGAAAAGAAAGGTAAGAAGATGGAGGGCAAAAGCATGAGCCTACTGACTTGTTTCTAGTCTAATGCTGTATCTCATTAGTTTCTGGTTATGCTCAATGTAATACCAGAACAGTGCATTTTATGAAGGCATGCCAAGCAATGAAGTGCAAAAAGAGGTGATTTTTTCCCTCTCTTGGGTTTTACAGGACACCCAGCAGATAACTCCCAAATTAAAGCAGAAAAAAACGGATTAGAAAAAACATTTCATTAATCTTAGTCAGTGTGGAAAAATTCAGGTGCTTCCTGGCACCCTGAACTTTCCAGACCAGTACACCTCTGACAACTGCAAAGGTACTTGCCAGAACAATGACATACAAGTGCACTAAGGTATGGCTAGCCAAATACAATGGAGATGGCCATCAGATAAAGACACCTGACCTTTCTCCTGATCTAAGACAAACAACAGGGGGAAAATAACAATGATAAGAAAAGAGTCAACCAGGAGGAAAAAAAAATTAAAATAACACTAGGGTTAAGAAAAAGCATACCATTTTACCTTCTTTCATAGAACACTCCATCTAAGACATTTTATGCTTACCCTTAATCAATTCTAAGTTTTCCTAAACAGTCTCCAATTCTCAGGAGCCAGGATTACACTTGCAAGTAAGCAGCAGGCATAGCATAAGATGAATGCGCCTTGCCAGCTGAGCTCAGCAATCAGGCACCTACACACGTGAAAGGTGCCGTTGGCGCCCTGACTACGCGGGGATGCAGCCTCAGGCTTTACACAGTTCGGATGGTTATTTTTAAACTTGGTTAAAAAAACCTACTGCCTGCAGCACATGGTCTGTCACACTGAGTATAGATAGTTAACCGGCCAGACAGCTCATGATTGCAATCCAACTTAGAGAACTCCTCTTACTTTGTACTGTATTTAAATATTTATAAATGCATTTGAGATGAGACTCTGGGATTGCATAACACAAGGCATTTGTAAGATGTTTAGCACACACTCCTACAACACGTATATAAACACATAGCTCAGCTCTTCTTAGGTTTCTTCTTAGTTTTAACTACCAGTAGATACTGTAGCACAGTTACTTAATATCAGAAAAAAGTAATAGAATCAAATAACACCTTTTTGGATAGTTTTCTCCAACTGACAGTGCAAGCATCAGAGGCTTCATCACTACAAGGTTTTTGTCTGTAAAGAATATTTTTTTTTAAGGTGAAAAGGTTTCTTCCTAAATGTTTCCTGTTTCTGGCCTCTTGCCTCTTACCGACACTTCTCCGTTAAGCAGGGGCACCTACTGGGACCTCATCATCATTACTCACTACACAAGAATAAGAACTATGAATAGAAGTTAACGATACCTCCGTGAAACAGTTCATCACAAGTTGAATGTCAATGTCAAAGCAAGGATCTGCAGAGCTTGGAGCTCCACTAGTTCCACATCCACATTGTCCTTAACCTATGTGGACAAACTCTGCACATTGCTTTGGCTCTATCTGCTCCTCTTTTAACTCTCTTTAGACAAAAATTTGAAGAAGTCAGCCAATTTGGGGGGAAAAGTCAAGTAAATATTTTTATGGCTGAGAAAAACGAGAGGTTCTTGCCAGCAGTATTTGCACAGCACCTTGGAAACACTTACTGGAGTCAATCAGTCGGGAAGCATAAAACAATAACTGGCAATTTAGGTGACCAAGTAGAAAGCACAGAACAGTAATTTGACAATCCTGAGTGTAACAGTTGCAACAAGTAATTTGTGAGCAATCTCTAGGCTACAATATATCTCCATAAACCAGTCACTGAATAATTCTTTGTAATAAGCAAGTTCATAAAACCCAAACCTGCACAGAGCAGTTTCATTCCCTGCCTGCTGCAGGCCAGCAATCCCGGCCTCCGTTGAGTTTGCAATGAATTTCCAATTGACTGCGACACAACCCTGACTTCACTCCATTTCCATCAGCATCTCTATTCTATGAAGGGTTACACAGTATTTAAAAAATCTGAAATAATTAACAAATGGCTATTTGAGCACAATGTCTATATCGTACCAGATAAACATCTGTTTTTCTAAAGACACAATTTTTAGAATCAGTGCAGTATGTTTACCAAGACCTCCTTTTGTCATGCCAAAAGCCTCGAGGGCTACTCCCCCACTCCCAAAACGGAGTTGAAACTTGAAAAGGGGAACAATGTCAAAAAGAAATAGCACCTACTTAGTCTGTCAAGATTTCCTCCTGGTATGACAGGGAGTATGCAGAAAGTGCAGAATGCACAATTCCTACTGTTTCAAAAGGCTACGAAAAAACTCTCAGTATAGATAAAAACGGTGGAAGAAAAAAAAGGGAGAAACAAAACCCATAACCTCATTCCCAGTATGTTTAAACTGTGTCATCCTGAATGCAAATCTTACGATGTCAAAAGCAGAATCCTTATCTTTCTTTAATTCCCTTACTCTGAAGAAAATACTATAAATACAATACTATCCTAATAATCCCCTAAACTTTAATGCCAATGCACAAACAAACATCAACAATATCATAACGAATTTCTCTCTTGACTGGATTTGCTATAGCAAGATTGGGCTTATTTCACATGCAAAAGCCAAAGCTGTAAGTAAGCACACAAATTGAAATGCTTTTAGTAGCTCTGCCCACAGTGCTAAATGCTCGGAAGTTAACAAAGAACATAGGGAAATCTTACTTTCAAAATACAATCAGTGTTTGTCATTCGGATCTCCATACGCCCTACAGGAGAGGGCGGCACCAGATATGGTGGAGAGCGGAGCGTGGTGAGTGCGTGCACGGAGGGATGGCCAGCCCCGCACCGCGGGATCACCAGCTGCCCCTCGGCGAGGACAGCCTGGGCTCCGACCTTGGGAGGACAGGGATTGCATTCAGAGCAGAAAACACAGGTGACACGGCCGTGGAAAATACGCCAGCACTGAGATGCAGTTAAGTGGCATTTGTCCTGGCCATTTCTGTGGGTCTCTAGGAGCTGGGCTGCAAGTCATCATGAAGCAACTCTACTGGAAGGATTTCTGATGGTCCACACTACCACTATTGTTTCCAATAAATGTTTAAATCGTTTTATGCTCAGTGTGCAAGTAAACCTGGGGCAGACAACTGGTCTGCTGCCACAAATGTTGGACAATATAAAGTTTAGAACGTTTACAGTGTAGCAAAAATTGTACAGTATTTTGTCTGTCTCTTTCAAGTTACAAGCCTACCTTGAAATCTTTATGGGAACCAAATGTCCATCATATTTAGAGTATTTCACAAGATGCTATTGAAAGCTGAGGAATGCACACATTTGACCTGGTCATTATTCCATCTCTATATGGACATAATTAGATTTTTCAAGCTTTACAATAGATGCCCCACTCTCTACATAATTTCTTTCTGCTTCCTTCATACATAATTTTCCCAGTATATCCATTCAATGCTTTAGGCATATCACATCTTTGCACTATGTTTAGAGGAAATTCCTCATGATTCTTTCTTCTCGTCCACCTTTTCCTAAGCGTCAACATCCATTAGTTTGGAAAAATCTTACTTTCCATCTTCTGGAAATCCAGCTTTCAGAGGTAGTCTTAAAAAGGCTTAATACTTCTCAATATTTTAATGATGCAGGTCAGGGAACAAACTCTTCCAATGTCCCAAAAATTAAAAAAAACCACTAAAATTGTTTTTAGTGTAGGAAACTTGCAGAGTCTATTTTTTGCAGTAATGACTCTACTAGGATTTGCCTTGTTTTGACAACAATTCCATACAGTCCCTTGTGAGCACAAGACTTGAGAGGGACTTCCAAAGACTTTCCTGTGGGTATTCTTTCACCACTCTTGACTTACAATATCTTTTAAGAAACACTGGAACAGCTTCTACAAGGCCAAAAATGTAATGGCTTCCTCTTGTGATCACAACTGAAGTAGTTTTGTTTCTTTTTATCTAAAATAAATAAAACAGGGAGAAAACTGCAAATGATAGTGTGCAGAGATGTAGCATGAATTCACCACAGACTCAATGATATGAAAGCTGACATTTTGCCATCTGTTTGTCTCCAATAAATGTCTTCCCTAGAAGATTTCTTGTCCCCTCACCTCCTCTTCTTCCCAACACCCACATGATCGAGCAGTCTCTGACCTGGGAACACTGCTGAGCCTCAGTGCCTGAGCTTGAAGCCATCTCACCTATACGCTGGTGCTGCTGGAGAAGCTACAGCACGCGTTACAGCCTCCACCAGGGCCAGCAGATCACAGCTGGTGCAGCGCCCACAGGGACCGCAAAGGGACACCGTGCAGAGCACACCTTGGTGTCCACCACAATAGCGTCTCACTGAGTGTTTCTACTGTGCTTAAATCTCGGGGTCTGCGTACTAGATGATTAAAGAAAGAAAAGGAAACAGGGATTAAAACTTTCCAAGTGACTGAAGGCAAGAGTGAGTCCCTTCTGCACAGATTTTCAAGCTACCAAATTGTGCTTTTGACCTGTGGGTAAAACAGAGCCAACAATATCTGTCCCATTTAAAAGGATGTTTCCTGCCATAATTATTTGATTATATGATGCAGGATCTTGAATGAAAAGACATGAATGTTACTATTTATGCCACTGAAAATGAAGTGTGCAGCTCAGTGTTCTTAGAGAGCAAGCAGATTTCTAATTACCAAAACTTCAATTTTCATCTCCTTCCTAATTCCTGCCCCACCTCATAAATTATGACTACTTCAAACCTTCTCACTTATTGCACCTTCCTGAACTTGTGGACAATTGGCTTGTATATCCTACCGAGACCAACAACCATCCTTTTTTGTCCCATATGGCTGTTCTTACTGCATCTTCCTATCATCTTCAACCTATTTTTGTTTTCCTTTGCATTGACAACCTAGCATCGTTTTCCAAAACTGAGCAGAAATTAAAGCCTACAAGAAGGCAAACTGTCAAGCTGAAGGAGTAAAGGCTTTATGGCTCCCCTAACACTGCACATAAAGCAACAAGGAACATTTGAAAGTTCGCTGTAATGTCTAAAAATTTTAAGTGCAGCCCATTTGCATAGAAGATGCATGTTGCTATTTCAGTCGCTACAGTTCACATGCAACTGTTGGGCTGAACTACTTACAAGCAAAAAATAGATCTCCCTAGTCTGTGTGCTTCCGAACACTGAAGTGCTTAAAAAAAAAAAATAACAAAAAGAGTACAGCTGAGGGAAATTTTAAGCCACAATGAACCACGAAATATTTCACATGAGCAGTAAGGTACGTGCTGCTGGGAGCTGAGTGGTTAAACTATTCCAACAGCAGGGATGATATATCAATTTTTTTTCCCCCTAGTATTTGGGTACTTACTGGGCGATTCATCAATGCAGCAGTACTTTGTGACCCATTTTCTAACTGATTGTCAAACTACCATCAACCCAGTGTACAGCATGCCAAGGAACAGCACGTGCCACTGTGGGAAAAAGGCATGTTTGAAAAGGTGATTAAACCGATACACATCAGCAGAACTGGGCTGAAAGAGGTGGAGATTTTGGGAATGCCCTCCAACCCTTCAGAAATTAAGGTCTCTCCACTGTCTGAGGACAGGGATGGGCTTATGATGCTCCTTACTAAAAACCATTCAGCAACACCTCTAAAAGTATTCGGAACCCAGAAGTCAGAACGGGGACAACACAACTGTGAAGAACAGCATTAATGAGGACAAAAAAAACAGCACAAGAAAAGAATGCAGACACATAACAAATTTTTAATGGCCTTTGCTTTAGCTGTCTATTTTGCCTATGAGCTCCAGATTCCTCAAAGATGTAACAGCATCCAGCCTTCACAGCATGTTTACACTGTTTCCCAAATGACTACTGTGACAAGGTTCCTATAAAAAAACCCCAACCTTTTTCCCGCCTGTCATTGTAGATGTCACATTTGACTGTCTTTATATTTTATAATACATCGGCCAGGCCCTGCTCCTGCCAAAAAACCCCAAATCTTCCGGGTGTTCCAAATTGTAATAGCTTACACAACTACCCGGTTATTCTTTTCCTTTTAATAGCCTAAGACACTGAAAAGAGGAGAAAATGGAAGTGTTGCCCACTAAGTACTATGTAATGACTCCAGCCACTGTATGCAATTTCATTTCATACATCCAGCTCTCTAAGGAAATAATGCTTCTCCAGCTGAGTTAAGGAGCCATTTTCACGTCCATTCCCTTTTCTGAAGCCACTAAAGAAAAATCAGAGCGATGCACTTTTTAATGACTTTGGCATAACTAAAAGAAAACTTCACTCTATAAAAGGAAGCCTGGTTTCTCTCCTTATTTGGCAGTAAAACATGTACTGATTGTGAACATGGCATGAATACAAAGTACATTGTAATTGAGTCGTACAAGCATTTCAGTTTTCAGACGGCATTTCTAATTTTTCTCTCTCCGTTGTATGATCCAAAGACTATGATGACTTAAAATTCAGTTTCCAGTTGTTTACAAAGCAGACTTAGACAGTTTAAAAGCTTATTGTTTAGGAGCCATTATTCATCCACAAATTAAAAAAAAAGAATGAGTAGCAAGGGTTATACATTGCTTTCAGTGATATTCAAATGCTGAGCTCCTGTATTATTAGTTCACTTATTTTGAGAAAAACACCTTGGAACAGCAAAATTATTGTTGTAGATGGGGCGGCAGTCAGTCTAGTCCAATGCTCTGTCCCTTATCATGGCTTTAACTAGCCATTTTAAATAAAAAAATCCTGTTCCACTCTGTTTTGAGACAGGATGTCCCAAGAGAGTTTTCTCCTATTGCCCGATAACTTGGAGACTGGCCTGCGTCCTAAATCCTTTCCAACAGCTGCCTTTTTTTTTTTTTTTTAATTTTGTTGCCAAACCTTGAGTCTGTTGCTTCTCTTCTAGACCTTACTAAGCTCTCAGCCCATGGGATATTTCTTTTCCACAGGGCTATGACAAGGCAAAGTAAATGGCAAAATTAAAAAAGTAACTGGAAAAATGAATAGAAAAAATTAATCATCCCTTACTCTTAAATGAGCAAGTCACTAAGTTTGGCTGTGGAAATTCCCCAAGCAAAGGTCACAGGAGGCTGAGAGAATATCGTAAGGAAGCACCACTGCCCACCTCTTCTCTGCTCCTGGGGGGACGTGGGCTGTAGGCAGCAGGGCACGAGGTGACAGCCT
The DNA here is from genome assembly GCA_013400135.1 of Rhinoptilus africanus. Classification (NCBI taxonomy): domain Eukaryota; kingdom Metazoa; phylum Chordata; class Aves; order Charadriiformes; family Glareolidae; genus Rhinoptilus; species Rhinoptilus africanus. The sequence continues at coordinate 1,016,711 of VXBO01001564.1, read as the reverse complement.
AGATGGGCCTTTGGTCTCATCTCATGCTTATACACGGTGTTTCAGCCCAGAGGATTTCATCATTCTAATTACAGGGATAGACCTCACTGGCATGACCACAGTTTACACACCTTGGGCATAAAATGAAAGTCAATTGGAAACTGTGTCTCAACTGGGCAGAGCAGATGGTACATTTACTGGTTTAGACACGACTGAGTTACTGAAACACTAAAACCGAAAGATCAGGCAAGACATCTTCACATTAGATACACTTTCTCTCTCAACAGGTGAATGCAGAACTGGAAGTTCACCCGCAATACAAATGGAAGGCTAACTGCTTTTTGATCAGCTTTTGACACCAATGGAATTAATTTTTACCAAATGCCAATATTACTCAGAGGCTTCTGCAGCTGCTGGCTTGAGCCCTGTCTCTACAGTTATCGGGGCTATGTGGGAGGAGGGGAGCCACTGTATCTCCAGGACAGAAATTCTGGGGAGCTGCCAAGGGGCGACGTGAAAGGATCCATTCATCCAGTGGTCAGCAGTAGGAATGCTTACAGGACTCAGGGACTACACAACCACAGCAGACAGGGACGGCAAAACTGCGCTCGTGTCCCACATTATGTTCCCTGATGCACAGAGAATTTATGGGAGAAATCCAGGAGAAAAAATAAAACGCGGCAACGTGTTGTAATAGGCTAAAAGGTATTTAATTGTTTATACAGTCAAAGAGAACCATTGAACTAATAAATGGGTTGTTATTCCTGTGAGGGGAGGACAAGTGGCACATTAGCTCATTTCATTATTAAATTAATACCAGATTAGTCTGTTTAATTGATCTAAATTGTTCTAACCCAGCTGAGGTTGGCATGTTCGAACCAGCTTGATGCAGGCATGTCATAATTCATTAGTTATTTTCCTTAGCCAGCTCAGGGAATTGTAGAAGAATCAAGTGCACCAGAGGAGCAAAAAAGGTGTAAGAGATGGACTGCTTTTCCCTGGCCATTTCTTTTCCCTCTTCTACTTTAACTCTGCTGTCGATCACTATTGCCAGCCAGAGCTGAGCCTGCCAATCACTCTGACACTCTGCATTTCCCAGACCAGAGACTCTCCTGTGAAAACTGTTGACTCGGATTTAAATATTATTCCTCACAGTATTATTTTTTACTACGTGCTATAGAATTTCTGCATGCACAAGATTAATGCTTGTGAGGACTTCATTTAAACAGGAACATGACAGAACTGATAAATCTAGTGACAAGAGCAGCCAAAAAGTGAGAGAGACCTGGGAGTTACTCTACCCATCCAGTGCACTGAACACACAATGCGACGTGTCACATTCTCTATGAACATTATCTGAGCCCAGCTTACAGCACGCTTGACATTTTACAGAATAAAGAGAGGACCTGGTGAACCAGGCAGAATAAAATAATATTTTCAGGTGCAAAGCCAATTGGACTCAGCATATGGAGTTGGTGGAACTGTTTCAAGACTGCTATTATGGTACAAAATTAGTAATAAAGAGGAAAAGCAAAACTATCAACAGAGAGAAAAAGGGGACCACTGCAATCAGATAGGAAAGATCTTCCACCTGCAGAGGTTGTTTAAATCTTTGGAAACACGGTGTTTGGTCATTGCTGATCCCTCAAACCACAAAGCTGTCGTTATTACTGATGCATTGCGGGAAACACAGCATGTTCTCTTTTCCCTAAGACCTACACAGGGTGGATGAAGAGGGACATTTATCCAAGGACTTCAAGACTGCAGCAGATCATGATAAGCCTCCAGCCACCATCTTCACCCTCGCTAGCATGTGCAGGCTGGTAGAGGCTCCCACACCTTGCAGAGATGCTCTGCTTGCTCAAGGCTTTGCTGCCGACCCCGGCTACTGCAGGTCTCTGTCACCAGCATGGCTGGGACTGACCAGGGCAGGGAAGTCCTGTTGCAGGGGGCAATTACTCCCTGGCTCCCGAAACATCGATCTGTGCCAAGCCCCAAGGAGAGAGCAAGCATCAGTCTGCTTAACGTCTCCCTCCCACAAAAGCATCTTTGTAAACTGACTCTAGGGAGGAACCATTCTGGACAAATAAACAGTTATCCTCAGGACAGGGTTTCCCCCTCTTTTGCTTTGCTTTCCCGGACTTGGGATTGCTTCACTCAGATAATGCTGGAAAATCATCCCTATGCAAAAACTCTCAGTGCTATGGTTAAAATAAGATGAGGAAAGGGACAGCTTACCTTGCGTTGTCCCTCCCATGTGATTTCAAGAAGTTCATATCACGGTATCTGGACAGGAATGCTACTAGCTGGTCATTTGTCCTACAAGAGAAAGAACAAAAGATGCCCAAATTACACTGCGAAAACCACTATGTTTAGAGTAATTTATATACTTATTGTTCTCATTTGGAGACCATCCACGGGCTCTTTGAAGGAGGCAGTTGCTGAAAAAACTTCCATCCTGCTGGTAAACTTCACTGCCTCCCTCTACTTAGAGAAGCGTATTTGGAAAACACTACAGCTTTATTACATCTTAACAAATTTCCTATCAACTCTTGGAAGATGTTTTAAGCATTGTAACAGAGTATGTATTAAGTAATACTGCTCAACAATTTCTAAGTGTGAAAATCCAGCTGTGAGATGACTGCATTGATAGTCGCATTTTACATGCTTTGCTAGATCTTTCCGAGGGAAGGTGGTTAAGTATCTATTGTCATTTTATTTGTTTTCACCCTTGTAATAGAGAAGAGGCCAAGGTTGGAATGCATAAAGCATAAGAATTTGGACGTCAAAAATCCCAATATAATTTATAGGAATAAAGGAATTTAGAAGGTTAATTCCAATTAGTATGACTGGCAACCTGACACCAGTATTTTCAAAATTCTTGCTAAGATGTCCAAGAATGTATTTATGCTTGACAGCTTTTGAGGTCTGTTATTTCTTTAACAATGGAGCAAAAACGCTATTTATCTAGGTCAGCATATTTAGGAAAACTGAATAAATCGTATTAAATAGATCCTCATCTCCTGAGTTGCATTCAAAACTACAACATTATAGATACAACACCATTTAAGCAATAGTCTGTAATGGAGTTGATGTCAGAAAAATGAAAGATAAAGCAGTTGCCAATAGTACTGTATCTTGAAAACACCTCATTACTACAAGCCACAGAAACCCAAGTTAAAGCGGAGTCCTGTACAAAATGCATTTAACTTCTGGGGTCAGGCTGCAACAACTTGGAAATGTTATCAGCCTAGTAAACTATCTTTGTATCTCATAAAACCAAATTATTCTGTCATCACAGGTAGGCTTTCGTTACTGAATCGATGAATAAAGAACAAGTTAACCATTGATTTTATGTGGACCAAATGAAGTATCTGCTCATCAACGTGTTGTTCGACCAGGCTGTAGGAGCCCGAGACCCTCCTCCTATGCTCACTCATGTGAGCTGTAATACCTCCCAGGGTCAGACTCTGCATCTCAATTTAGCAAGCTCAGAAAACAGCTTTCTGTATAGTAAGCTGTGCAGATTTTCACATTTGCTGCTCCAGTGATTCTCCATCTTACTGGGATGAATAGGCATTTAGCGAATTTACTTAGCAATGCTTCCACATGAAATGGTTTCAATGGCTGACATCTTCGGGTGAGTTTCTGGGCAAAAACTGGCACGCAAAGATGATCTTTAGAAATATAACCAAGTTTGGAAGTGCTTGAACTTTAATTTCCTTACAGGATAAAAATCAAATCAACTAAAGTAACAATCCACACCACTCAATAAAACATCATCGTTTCTAGATTGCTCACCAACCTGTATTTCGCTATTTAGCAGTGCTCTACCAAGTGTATTTGGACTTGGGGCTGCCATACAAATTTTTCAATGCTTCTCACTTTTTAGATAATGCTTATAAATGGCTACGTGGGTTTTGGCTCTCAAAATAATTAATAATTGACATTTTCCCACTTCTTGAAAACATTGGTGGCATCTTAGTCCTACTTTCTTTTTTTTAAAAGAACTCATACCGAGTTTTACTCTTTGTCCATTAAGTACGCTTCTTTTCATGTGTTGACAATATGGAAATAAAACATTGCATTTCCATTTGGTAAAAGTTTCTAGTTATTTGACATTTAGATTTATGCGGTCAACCAATTCTGTGCTCAGCATGGGAGCACACTGAATTTCTATTAAGCTTTCATTCAAACTGCTTCTTCTGGCCCCAATATCATGAGGATGCTGCACATCACCTCCCAATTATCCCACCACATGACATTAAAAAGAAAATCAAACGTATTGAACATGCCATAGATGCTAATGCAGTTGCTAAAATCCTCCTCACCTTTCAAAAAGCTTTGCCTTCAGGGGTATACTTCCTAAATGCCTCTGGCACAGATTGCTACCACACTTCTTTATGTATGGCAGCAGCAGAGTCTCTAAACCATGGCAGAGCCCCTGTCAGCAGCTACTTGCAGTGCCTCTGGCACTCCTTCTGAGAAATACTAAAGACATGGGCCCTTTTTTTCTCTAAGTAAGGCAATGGAAAGCTGAGATTTTCAGCTGAAGACATCACTGGGAGCAACACCAACTCCACACTGCCAAATTAAATTCTGCTATAGCTCCACAAATTTCAGGGATAATTCACTGAGCACAAATCTGGCACAAAATCTTTTACTAACCATCATGGTATAACAGAAAGTAACAAGTACAACTTATTTCTAGTATTTCCTTACTAAGAAGGAAATAAAAAAGTCACAGGGATAGGAAGAGTAGTTCATGCTACTGATTAAAACACGCTAATAATACAGAGTGTAACACAGCATGAATAGCGACTGAAGAAAGAGCCTTTCCACCATTGGTGCATGAGTCTGGAGCTGAAGGATGCATCCACACAGCTCCCACTTTATTTCCTTTTGTTATTAAACTCACTCAGAGGGCGAGGCACCAGAGAGAAGGATGAGCCAGCTGGTTACCTGTGCCATTAGCAGAGAGGGAGGGTGATGCGAGAGAGGCTGAGAGAAAACGTGCAGTTTTCAGGTGTGCAGCATGCGGAGGGAAATAGGAAACTAATCCTTCAGTGAACCCAGAGTGTGGAGAAAGCCCGTGTGTGTGGGAGGGCTTCCATAAGAAGGTGACAAGTGAAGAAGACCGGTGGGGAAACAAAGCATTTTTGACTTCACTGATGTAGATTTGGTGTTAAGCAAGGGCAGGTCTGCCAGCTGGGACGAAGGGGTCCATCTCATGAGCAGCCCCTGGTCTGGGACTGAGGTGTCCCAGCGCATGAGCAGGCTAACCAGGGATGCAGTAAGCACATATACATGCTGAGCATTGCAATCATTTCAGAATATGGTGTATGCGCTGGGGACTGAAATGGAAAACTGGAAAGAGAAACACTGACTGTGTTTGCATTGTCTGAACGCGCTGTCAGGTCTGCCCAGGAAGTGGCACGAGCGTGTCCCTACGCTTAACCACGGCTGAACAGTGCCGAGAACAAAAGGCCGCGCTGGCCTTGCTGGTTTTAAGCAAACCCTCCAATCCTGGTGACTAATCCAAGCAAAAAGCAGAGATGCCCTTAGTTTACAGCTGTGAAAATAGATTTAAAAAGTCTTTGGAGAATCTGAGAAAAGGAAAACAAGCTATTGTTACTTTTGGAAGAGAGTGAAAGCAAATATAAATGTCCTTGATTCAGCAAGGTACTTTAACGCATGGGCACCTTGAAGGATGTCAGGAATAGCAATCGCTTCAATGGGACTATTCATATGTCAAAACTTATACAATTGCATAACAACTCCGCTAAGTTAGATCAAAAGTTCATAAACTTTTGGCAGCACACAGGTATGGAAACAAGATAGTTTGATTCTGTGTAGGAATCAGATGAAGGAAAGAGCAACCACTCAGATTCTGGGGTTGGACTCTGCCATTTTGGTAGTGCATGGGTTGCCCCGTGCGTGGCGAGAGCTTGGTGTCCCTCTCCGGAGGGGTATTTCAGACATGCTGGTGTTGGTCTGCCTGTCCCAGCATAGACCCTGTACTGGGAACGCAGGGGTTACCCAGGCACAGAGTCGGCTGCGGCTCTGCAGGCAGACAGGACCTTGCTAATTAAAACAGGGAGTAGTGACAGTTAGGAAAACAACTGAGTACCACAGATTGCTGCAACCCAAAAAACCATCAACTTAAATGAAACCTAGCCCAAACTCCAGAGCCCACCCACAACGATGCTGTGGCAGAGGCAGGGCTGCAAAAATCTCTTTTGGTTTCTGTTCTGCTTCAGCAGGTGAGGTTGCGGGTAGGAAGGTTCAGCTTGCCATCTGCTTCCAGTGAACTCACCAGTGAGGTCTTCCAAAAATGTCCTCATTTCAGCTAAATCCCCGGACTAGGTTTAGAAACTATGTAATTTATCGAGAACAGACTGGGCAATCCCTTTCAGACTTTGTGAAAAGTGCGAGGGGTTGCAGTGCATCTGCATGCAAAGTACAGATCATCTCTATCTCCTAGTCACTTCATTTCTGATCTATCAAAAAGGTAAGGCTAAATAAAAGTTTTTAGACGTTATGAATATATATGCTGTTTCCACTTGGAAAGCAGCTTTTGTACTGGAGAATTCTTTTGTTACTGGTGCAAGGTTCGAGACAAAATTTAATGAAATCTATGGAAATCTCTCCTATGGTCTCGATGGGCTTTAGACTTCTATAGGCAACGTCATTCCCTTCAGCCCTGCTTCATTAGCAGTGCCCAGGGAGGGCTTTTACTGCACCGGCTCTTGCCAGGTTGTTCTCAGCACTTCATTCACCAGGAATACCCCACATTGTTCCAACTTGTAAGTCTCTCATGAACTTACCCTGAACAACATGCACAAGCAGGGGCTAGGGACAGCTGCGAAGCTGAATCCACGCTAAATTCCATTTTTAACCATTCTTTTTTTTAATTCTCTTTTCCTCCGTGCCTGCTCTTACATGCAAACATCAGCACTGAGAAGTGGATTCTGCTACCCTTTCCAGGCAACCGTAACTCACTTTCATCACAAATGTGGTTACTTGTAAATTACAATGTTGGAATATGAAAAGGCAGAGCAAGACAATTAAAGTGTGGTTTTAAAATTGTTTAAAACAGACCTGCTCAGTCCTGGTTCCACACTTCTCCAGAAGTAAAGGGTAAAGCCTGCTGGAAGTAACAATATCTTGGTTTCTTATCAGTTTCTCTCTCCAAGCACTAATCTAATTTGAAGGTGATTTTTGCCTTTATGCTTTTGTCTCCGTTGTAATCTTAATGTGCGGAAGAGGTTTTCTTACGCATTTTCTAATCTGACAGGTAAAAACATATATTAGCAACTTTTTTATTGCTACTTACATGGGACAGAAGGAACTTCTCATTACCGTGCCTACTGACAGACTCCCAGCAAAAGAAGTGTAAGTGTGCCTAGGTTGTGACAGTTCACAGTACGGCTCACAGGAACTAATTGCTATGTTAACCATGTGACATTACTGAGATGACACACAACAGCCAAACTTTTCCCCAACACAACATCCCACTGCAGTTAGGAAATAGTTGTCAGCGTAATAGTTGTCAGCTGCAGCGACCAGCAATCACCAGACCGGGAGTCCTTGCTACTGAGCACACACCAGTACCTACAGCGTAGCTGATGATGCTTCTGCAGCCACAGCTCTGAGATTTTTTTTCATATATTTTCCATATTTTGCAATGACAAAGGCTTTATTCCCTCGAAGGACAACAGGAAAGTGCTGAACTGAAACAGCTGCACTGCAGTGACTGGGAGGGTGCTGTGCCCTGACACCAGCAGCTGGGCTCTGAGGGGCAGCTCCTGAATTCAGGCGTCAGGTCTCACCAGGCACCGACAGGCACATCTCCACGCCGGGCCGTATGCTGGCTTTCGGTGCAATTCAAACAGCCTAGGTTAGTACAGAACAACATACCCACTTGGAAGGAGACGGCACACTGAAAATGGGTAAAATTTTTAATCATGTTTAATTTAGCATTATCTAAAGGCAAGCCTGCGAGGTGCTGCACAAGACCCTACATCTGCAACACAGAGGGATGTGAGCGCAGGGAGGGGGTCAGCCCTTGCTGTGGTGAAGAGCGTGGAGCCAGCAAACATAGCGGTAGTTCTGCTGTGGTGTGGGGTGCTGCTGGAGAGGGAGGGAAGTACCACGAAAGTAGTTGAATAGACAAAAAACCAGAGTAACAAACACAAAGGGGAAAGCGTTTGGGAGAGTAGGACAAGGAGACTGATGTGGTTTGAAGCAGCAATGAAGGGCTCTGAAGCAAGGATGATGAAGGCAAATATATAGTCAGAAGGGGTAAGTCAAAACTGTTACAAATTCTGTCACGGCCCAAAGCTTTGGTATTTCCACCCATAACTGCCTGACTCCTCTCCATGTTTTCCTTACCCAGAATCGCCGTGACTGTGCGAAGGCGCAGCTCTACAGAGCCCAGATGTACAGCAACCCCAGCAGCTCTTTGCCAAGAAACTATTTCTAGAAGGTCCCTAGAGAAGAAAAAGACCTCGGAGAAGAAAACTGGAATTATGGAGCAAACTAATCCACTCGGAGTTAAGGATGATATTACTCCATAGTTAAACATGCAGATGTGCACACAAGAGCCTGGGAGTGGAGGAGCTGACTGCCTTCGATTTTGCTACCTTCTTTTCAATAAATTCTAATAATTATGATTAAGCTCATTGATTCCAATAAATGATTAATTTAATCTTACTTAACACATTATTGTAAAGTATTAGTACATGCCATTGCTACCAAGACTCCTGAGGCAGAAGAAGAGCTCCATCCCTCACTGTTCCTAGCCTGGGGCTATCCCGCCCTTGCTGCCCTCTCCCTCTTGCCTGTTCAGACCAGCCCACCAGCTTCGGGAAGCTGCCAGCAGCCCTGCACACCGCCAGGCGCTGAGGAGGTGGGGAGGAAGGAGAGCAATCCAGGAGATTTCTTCTTCCAGAAGAATTATTGCAAATTCCCACCTATGCCTGTACAGTGTCCAGTGCACTTGAAAAGCTTCACTCCCACGTCTGCTGGAGACACGGCAGCACTGGGCAGTGAAGCTGGGTGGGATCCTCCTACTCCAGTAAGGGACCCTGATCCGCACTGGCCCTTCTGCCATGGCAGCTGGCACACGCGCAGGGGGGTGCGCACGGCACGCACGGGTAACCTAACAAACGGACACAGCAGCTGAATGATTCAGCAGAAGGAAGCCAAAACCTACAGGACCTCTTTCGGAAGGAAACGCTAACGGCAAGATGATCAACCACGCAAATGCAGCACAACAATGCAGAAACAAACCCTCAGCGCCCATAGCCTGGGTCCGCAGCCTGACCCTCTCACCGATGCTCCCAACTCCTCTCTCCCCGAAGTCAATGCAGTGCAAGGGGAGGCTCAGAGGAGCCTGACCCTGGCTCTAGCATGAAAAAAAGACTCTGCCATCTAAAAATGCAAAGAAAGGGGAAGGCTATATTTAGCCCTCGCTATCTCTCACAGAACAAATATTACCATGGCAGGCATTTCTCAGAGAAGCCGACTCCCATAACAGCAGTCATTTGTAAAACATACCATAAAAATGAGAACAACAGATATGATTTCAGAGGGCAACTGCATGTGGAAGGCTCCAGGTGACTGTTAGCACGCCTGCTTTTACAACAGTGTTGCTCTTAACTGGTTCGTTTTGTCTTTCAAGTCAGGTTTAACAGAGGAACAAGATAGTGGAAGAAAGCCTTAGCAGCTCAGCTCGCTGGAGTACTTGAGAGATTAGAGTTCTGCTCCAGCAACAGCGCTGCCATCTGGGCTGGGAAGTCGCACCCGTGTATTTCAAAGCATTAGCTTTTCTGCATTTTGATGCTCCAGGCACTGATCAGTCATCATACGGGATGCAGCCACTCTCAGTGCAGCTCTGCCAGTGTTGTATGACTCTCAAGGCATTTTATTAGCAATACAATCATCTTTGCTGTACTTTCAATTACTGCTTCCCATTCAACCATTGTCTGTTTCCCATGGAAAAGAAAAAAGAACTAACATAGTCACAAAAGAGTGAAAGTCTTCTTTAAAAGTCACACTGCTGAATAAACCTCTTCCTAGGGAGTACATAAACGCTTGGGTACAAAGGAGATCTAACTCCATCGTCTGCTTCCTGAGCCACTCCACAACTTTTTTTTCTATAAACTCAAGGCTTCAGATGGCATTCGTAAAATAAATAAATAAGCCCACTGCTGACAAGCAGCAGCAAACGCTTAAATGAAAATCCTAAAGAGACCATATAAGAGAATTCCATGAAGGATTAATGAACAAATGTGATTAAAACTATCTACAGCTCTGGACTGCAGCCAAAACGCTGCCAGCAGTATTTGATATGTAAATGCTTAAAACATTTGCTATGTGCACAGCCGTTGATGCAAAGCCTCTATAGAGAGTTTCTTCATCTAATTAGAGATATTGCTTTAGCAAACTTTGGAGTTTATAAAAACCCTCAACGTCTCATTATTCTTTTAAAATAGAATATTCATTTGTTTGGAATGTTTTCCAGCTATATCCCATGAAACCCTGAAATGCCTTTGGCTAATGAAAAACTCCAGCCCTGTATCAGCTAATAAACCCGACAGCTTTTACGATAATAAAATACTCACCACACGCACTCATTAAAACTTTTTAACTTGTTGCTTTTGCTTTCTTTAGCTATTTGCTAGGGATAAAGTAATGTAACACATTTTCACATTATTTTATAGTGCAATTTCAACACAAGCATTTAAATTGTTCAGGATCTTATCAAGCACACTATACTATAGCCCAATCACTGTCTCTCTGATCCAGTAAAGCACTGTAGCACACTGTAGTTCTAAAATGATGCGACTTTCATGCTACAGTCTCATAAATTACTTTATGGATAAGTGTCTTCATGTCCCTGTGTTAGGAAGCGGCATGTGGAATGTTTACACACAAGCTTAAGAGCTGAGAGCTGTCCTTTAACTAATCTTAGATCTCTTAGGTGCACAAGTACACTTATTAAGGAGACTTTTCCAGGGAGGTCAATCCAGTTGTATCTCAGTTTCTCCATCGCTCCCACAGATATATGACACAACTCACCGATGGTTTGAGATTTAACTCATTGATGTGTACAAAATATTTTTTAAAAATATCCCCTCAGTCCCAGGAGTACCTTTGAACTGATGCTAGGAACTCATTTGTCTGTGAAAATGACATTTTCTGAGCATCCCTACTGCTGCGATAAAAAGTAAAAGAATAAGAAAAACATTATCCTGTAATACCATGTCATATGCTGCTTCTTCCCAATTTTAAAGCAACCTATGTATTTTACAGTAAAATGATGAAATGCATTATTTAGTTTTCCTTTCATAAATCTAATTTTATGCAATTGTTAAGCCTAGATTATACATATGCTTACAATGAATGCTCTGAAAAAACACTTGAATAACAAAAGTTTCCAAAGCTCCTTCCAAACTTGCAACTGCACAGAACCTGGTACACGTGAAAGTAATCAAAGAAAACCAGCTCATGCAGGACGAATTATTCCCTAAATAATCTGGTGTTGACAAATTCAACTCACAGGCATTTTGCCAGAAAGGATGGAGAAGATTCACCCTGATTTGTTAAATAATTTTTATTTCTCTACTTTAGTTTATGAATGATAAGCACATCACCATTAAAATATTTTTTTCATCTTGCTGGCCCAGAGCTTGAGTGTCTGACAGATAGTCTTTGCTAAAAAGGCCTAAAATTGTGTATTTCCAACAAATATTTTTAAGAAAAGGCAGAGGCGTGTGTCTAACTTAAATAAGGGCTAGAAACCATGTTAAAGGTATATATTGTAGTAAAGCAAAATTCCTTTCCCACCACACTCACAAGAGATGTCAGTTTAGCTGAAGCACACGTATGGAAGAAAGCTCATTTTTATCAGCGCTGGCAAACGCTTTTTATCAAGCTTTGCTAGCATTCCCGTTATTCCTATTGGGAAATTAAAATAATGCAGATTAGTAAAGAGAAAATACAGAAATGTGGGGTTTAGACACTTCAAATCATAGCCCAATTCAAAATGTTTGGCATTTTTGGATAAGTGACACGGTTTTGATGCTTACTCAGCATGTTCTCAGTTCCAAACATGAGCTGGCTCTCCTAAACTAAGGTGCCAATCCTAAGTAAGCAGATTTCATTTTGGCATTGGTGCATTTACCTGTTCAAAAGCAGAAGTTTCTGTTTGTGGGCATAAAAAAAAAAGAGAAATCGTTGTAAAAACTATTGAAGAGAGAGAGCTGCCATGTTTGCCTGCTCCACACTTCAGTCTCTGTCTGCCTGGAGTACAAGCAATTTATCTAGCCATATTTCAGTCTGTTTATCTTGGCTGTGACACATTTACAGTTTATTTGCAGTGGTTTTTGGTTTTTTATCCCACCAATGCTAATCTGCATATTGAAAAATTAGTCTAACATACAACCTCCTGGTTTAATTTTTGTTCTCTGTCAATGGTTAAATATTATCACCTCGGTGTGGTTAACAGGCACGTAAGGGATAAGCCATATATGTGTTTTGCGTCTCTTTTGCCTTTGCAGACAGGATACAACACTCCCCAGCAGTAGAACGGAAGGTATCTGACTGGTCCAAGGGGGGGCCCATGGAAGGGCTCAGCTGCTGCTCCGGAGCCAGGCCAGGATCCTCAGTAGTAAGGCTACAGCTCAACTCCGCTCTCCCCTAAGCAGCAGCATCAATTACTCGTTCTTGTCCAGGTTTACTCTCCATGCCACAAGGCAGACTTTCAGAAGACAAGCCAACAACAGTCATTGCTCTGGTTCAAAATGAATTCTTCCCAAATTAATGATAGAAAGGGAAGGAGAAGTGTCAGTGCAAGCAGGAGTAGGTGAGTTTGCACGTTATCAAGAACAACTTAATGGGAAACTCGTCACGCGCAGTCAGATGGGTTCAGACAAAGTACAATGAGGCCAATGTTCCCAGTCACTTTAGCTCACCTTCCATTAATAGCTGCCATTAACGCTTTAGTCAGCAACTTTCCAAGGTAGCTGTGGTTAGGATAAATGGAAAGAATTGTGATTTTCAAGATAAAACTGCACCAGTTAGCTGGATGACATCAATGAGTCCAAGACTGAACGTTTTTAACCTTTTTCTATTAAGACTGTATGAAGTGATTGAATGCAGAGTGTGAAGCTAATGAATATACACTATCTCTGAAAACTCAGTGGAGAAAGACTATTTTAATATTATATTGTCAAAGGTCTATCATATTTTACTTTTCCATCTATAAGGAAGTTGAGCGTTGACGTAAATGATCATTTTGATAGACAGCGAGCAGGAAGCAGCAGTGCACCTGAATAGGTTAGCTACACAGCTCTAAGCCACACTGCTATTTACATTGAGATGTATGTGTTAAGAGGATTCATGCCCAGAATGTCTAAATTTAATTACGTTATTTACTTAATTTTAACCACGCAAGGAAAAAATCCCAATGTCTCCGGTGTTATTTTTTCAGTGTATTCTTATTTAACAACTTCTATGACAATAAGGGTCTTCTCCCACTAGAAAAAATAAATTGTGGAATGACAGAAACATTGGTAAATGCACTTTCTGCCCATTCTTCTACCAGGTGCATGCTGGAAGAAAGCAGTACACAAATTAACCTTTATTTTGCTCCTTGAAATACTAATATTCTTAGTACCCTCAATGTTGAAGGAAGTTCCCTCTTGGAATTCCTTTAATTAATGAAAAAATACCTTTTTTTTTTTAATCCTATTTTCAGCTGATAAAGCCCTCTGCAAAAGACTGCATTTCATCTGTTTTCATATCTGTAATGCCCCAAAGTCAGTGCAGTGCACTCAGTTTATGCTAGTGCAAGCCAGACCGTAAACCAGGCTCAGTGTTCTTGGAATGGGCTATGGGAAATCATAACAGAAGTTTTGTGGTGTTTCGCAGGTTAGAGGCTAGACTGATTAGGCTATGAAGGTGTGTTGCTAGCATATATAGACAGCACGTTAGTAGACTAAAATTAGCACTGCCTTTCTGTCATTCTGAGAACTGCTCTGTTTTTCCCTGCTTACGTGCTTCGTAGTACATAATTCTCCACAGGAAAAGTTCATGAGCAACCATTATTTTCCATAAGGCCCATTCATTAATGTGTCAGTGGCAGAAAATGTAATTGCTGCCAGTTACTACATGACTTGTTCAGCCTGCAGAAGAGAAGGCTCCGAGGAGACCTTATAGCAGCCTTCCAGTACCTAAAGGGGGCCTACGGGAAAGATAGGGGGGACTCTTTATCAGGGAGTGTAGTGATAGGACAAGGGGTAATGGTTTTTAACTGAAAGAGGGGAGATTTAGATGAGATAGCAGGAAGAAATTCTTTGCTGTGAGGGTGGTGAGCCCCTGGCCCAGGCTGCCCGGAGAAGCTGTGGCTGCCCCATCCCTGGAGGGGTTCAAGGCCAGGCTGGACAGGGCTTGGAGCAGCCTGGGCTGGTGGGAGGTGTCCCTGCCCAGGGCAGGGGGTTGGGACTAGATGATCTTTAAGGTCCCTTCTGACCTGAACCATTCTATAATTCTATGACTTCTAACAGCTGCTGAAACGTATTTGCCGAGATAACTTACTTTTCACAGTTGCTTTTACCTGATTTACAATAACAAGTCATTCCATTACTGAATCAATGCAGAGATCAATATAGAAAAGTACTACATTTAAGAAGCTAACACACAAGCTCCTGATGGATCAAAACACAGGCCATCCACCTGTTGATGCTAGGATACAATTTGTAAGGATGCACTACAAAGAGTTGACAGACATGACCACCCATGTCACAAGAAGAACTGAGTCTACTTAATATATTTGCTGAAAAGTATCTAAAAAAAATGTAGTGAAAATCTTGCCTAACCAGCTGCCAATACCCGAGGATATTTAAATATTAAAACCAAACATGATGGATTTTTAGGTTTATCAAAGCACTGGGACTTTATTTAGTACAGAATGATGCTCCCTGTTCTGCGTTTTTCAGTGTTTGTCTGCCATTGCATATTCATGTAGAACCTCATCTGCCTACACGATACATCCCATTTTGATGAAAACAATAATCACTGATTAAATAAGCAAGTGGAGTGAGCTGCAGAAATGATCAACAAGTCCATTACTCAGATTAGCAAGACTCTGGTTAAAAGAAAAAAAATCTAGATATTGGGCTCAGTGGGATCTTTTTGTTTGTTTATATCGTGTATACTTTACATGGAATATTTTACATTCAGCAATTTTTTCACCATCTCCAAAATTAAATTACTGAGAGTTTTGTGTAAAAGAGAAGAAATTAAAGTTAAATATGAGCACAGATTTAAAGCAACTGTTCATTTAATCTAATTTATACATTCCCACATCCATCCAAAATTTTATTTGTACAAGTCAGTAAGAAAATTGATTTGCTCATTAGGTTGAGTAATTATAATAAAGAATGCTCACTTTCTCCCAAGAAAGTGGGAAAAAAAGAGACTTTGAGAATGTTTGATGTGAAATAAGCTCAGTCACAAGCAGTATTAACACCGCTGCCTTCTCCACCCTGCTCGTCACGGCAGAGCTTTGCCTGCAGATCACGGTGTGTCAGTCTGGGGGTGCAATCCCGCTGTCCGGCCGGAGTGGAGACCACCCGGCACCTATGAAGAAAGGCAGCAGTGTGCACAGCACTGCCCTCCGGAGACATCTCACCTTGGGGCTAGGATCCTCCTCGCCACATGCAGAAGGATAACGTGAGGGTGACACGTGTACAGGTATCAGACTAGGCTAGGCTGCGTGCCCAGGATGGATCCACCCCAGCAGATCCACCTCGGATTTAAAGTCCATCATTACAGGCTGTGTATCCCTCAGACTCATAAGAAATCTTTGCTGTTCTGGATACAGTTGTTAAGGTGACGTTTTTCCAGCTTAAACGTTAAGTTTTGGTCATTTCTCAGTTTCTGAAACGTAACTTGCTCTCGCTCTGACTGTGTGCTGCCCACAGGCTGTGATTCACCCCATCGCCCCTCCCTCTCCCATTTGTCATATCAGGAAATGAGAGCCATTCAATCGCATCTTCCCTGTATCACTTTCAAAATCAGCACGTGCCTGGCAAACCACCAAAGAGCGGTTCACTGCAGGACTGGAGTGAAAACATTCCTCCCCAGACACTTGCCTTGACTCTGAAGCCGCCCCACCACAGCTCCTTTTTGCAGGGCCGCCTCCCAGCCCCGCACAGGGGAAAGCATGGCAGGCATGCTCCCAAATCCAAAGGTCCAGCGACTTCTGTAAAGCTCACCAGGCACACTCCCTGCTGTCACACAACAAACACAGTGGCTACCCAACACTTCGCATCAATAAAGAATTGGAAAGCGCTCACACCAAGCTTTCAAGCAGCAGGAAATCTGAGACCACTGTCTCACCACGGGAAAAGGGAGCAGGGAAGGCCCTTCTGAGAGGCCACAATGTATAGCTTCATCACTCAATATTGGTATTGGGTCTTGCCATGTTTAACTTGAGGCACAAACCCATACAAGAAGTGGCCAACGTAGTCTCACATTGCTCTGAGAGCAGACGGTCCTTCTGATGTAGCAGGAAAGATTATCAGGGTGAAGCAGCTTTTTTTTTTATCCTGCAATTTCTAAGGAAAAAGCAAGAGGAAATATACACTGATCCAATGATAAACTTAATCTCCTAACTAGAATTATCCTAAGAAATGAGTGGTGGGACCCCCCTAGCAGAGGGGCCGTGTGGTGCGCTCTGCACCAGGGATGCAGCTGAGTGCCCTTCTTCCTTCTGGCGAGACCCCGCTGCTGAGGCCCTTTCACAAACCTCATATAAAAGTGAAGTGAATTAGAGTAAACCAGGCCCTTCCCAAAGCTCCTTGTGGGCCTGCCACTCCCTCTGATCCCTGAGCTCCCGAATCAACCTGTCGGAGCGCATCAATTCAAAGGACCAGAAGGCAAAATGGGAAAAATGGGGTCAGACTAATGGGATTTAACATTAATTCTGCACCAAGCCTGAAAACCTGGAAGAACAGGGCCTGGGGGGTGAAAGGGATAATGAACTGAGAGTTGATGGAAGGAAACTTAATTGGTTTTAACAACAGAAGGTCACATTTTGTTACCTTTATTTGGGTTGAGCAATAATCTTATTTTGACAATTTGTGCCAGCTGATGACCTGCCCTACTCTTCATTGGGACTGTTTTGGAGTGAAGTATACAGCACTGGGATGAGTGGCACATACATGTGGCAGAGACGAGGTCTGAGTGAGAACACTACAAAGGGAACACAAAGATCCATTAATTAATATATAACGGGCTGACGAGAAGACAACTGGGAGGGTGGGAGGCTGGTGTCCCCACTCACTGATGTACTCAACAGAGCTCTGGCCAATAGAGTCTTATTTAATCATAAGATCAGAAGAAAATCATCGGTTCACTTCAACTCAAGAAAAGACTATAAAAAAGGCATGTGAATTTAAGTTAGGCAGTCTGTGTCATGGTTTGGACATCTATCACCAGCTGATCTCCTGACGCCGCCAAGCCCTGCTGCCCAGCAGACGGGAGGTGACCTGGAGCAAAGTCCTGGATGTCCCTCCCCTCCTGGGTTGCAATGGTTCACAAACTCGTAGGTCCTCCAGGCACTTTGTGGTGATACCCAGCTCTGGTGTCTCTTGACACACCACGTGTACCCGTTTCACGTACAGAGGAAAGATCAGGGTGTTTCAGCCTTTAGCTACAGTTCTGTAGCTGCCACCAGCAACATGACTTGAGCCCTGCAGGAAGAGTTTCAGTGCCTACAGGATACCACCCATACGAAGGTTTAGCAACGACATTGACCCCCACAGAGCATGCACAGCCATGGTTCCTGCAAGCCCTTGCCACGGAAGCCATCTGGAAGCTACCTTGCACCTGACTGGCATGGAACATCCCATCTTCAGAACACAATGATCTGGCCCAGTGCTAAAACGTCCTCCAAGACCGTCTCAATTATTTAAAGCCATAATGCAACACAAATAACCAAGTTGGATTTATAGACCTTTCAGTCTTCGGCTGCCCCAATAACGCATTGTTGCAAGATTACTTGCAAGATCACTTATTTTGGGGCAGCAAACTTTTAAACAGACATCGAGACTGTATTTGGAAAAGACTTGGCCGCAAACCAGTTCCTAATGTGGCAAAGAGTGCAATTATCCTGATGAAAGGTTAGGGATGCTTGTGCCTACAGCTGGTTCATCAAATAATGCTGAATGATGGATATAATTAATCGGCATGTGGCAGGGTGGAATGTGTGCTACAATGAACCATTTAGGGCCTCATACCCTCTGATTGGCCTAGAACTACAGAAGTGCAGTCACTAACATAGTCAACAGTATTCAGTGAGATTCAGAAGTATCGTATAAATGCATTGCGACTAATAATGCTGTGCAGAACAAGCAGAAATTAAGTATTCAACTCTAATAAGATGCAACTGTAAAAGACAACTAGATACTAATTCCACCTGGGATTGCACAGCAAAATCTTAAGTCCTGAATTTCTGCACCACCAGGTCAAAGCTTCCACAATATCTCAAGATCTAAACTTTTGACTAGTTGGCACTAGTCAGGACTATCAAAAAAGAAAAGAAAGAAAAAAAAAAAAAGGCTTGGGAGAAAAGCCACATTTCTGCAGCACATCCCAAAGGACAAAGCATGTGCAGAGGTGCCCTACTCTCACCCAAGCTTTGCAGCACTGAATGTAGACACAGGTATTGCTCTTGGTCTACAGAGATGTGAGAGCTGAGCCAAGCCTCCTCTGCAGCGTTTACAGAGTGATGAAGGAGGGTCTGCTCCCCGCAGAAGAGAAGGGAGGCGAAGGAGCCTCTTACGCTACTCCTGTGTAAGGAAGTGCACCATAAGATCTCAGTCTCGTGCTTCCCACCTCTGTTCTGCAATCACCCTCCTCCATCCCATAGCTCCTGGAGCCTGCAGACTGGAGCATCAGCACGTGGTGTGGTCTTATGGACTTCGCTGAGTGACAGCAGCAGGCAGACAGAGCAACACTGGCTGCCTCCATATAAGTTAACACAGTATTTCCCATCACTGCTCCCCAGTAAATCCCAGGGAGTGAGGCAGCTGGTGGCCAGCTGCCATTTCAGGGAAATTCTGAGGAAAATGGAGCTTCCACTGGATCAGAGTAAAGGGAAGAGGCAGATGGGACTCGTGCCACCCTTGTTCTGCAACCACAGTGGGCTACAACTGCATTTTACTTATACAGAAGCACTTTTAAAAAAATATCTGTTGTTCCAAAGCAGCTTTAATTCTGTTGCAAATTATTTCATTCAAATCATCCATTCAGCTCATTCACATGCAGTAATCCTGAATAAAAAAAAGTCAAAGTGCATAATTCAATATCAAGACAAGACAAGAATTTACCTATAAATTGGTTGAAAAATCTTTATCATCAAATACTACTCAACTCTTACATTTTTAGCCCTATTTTGGCGGAAAAGTTCATCTATTCATCTATTCCTCTCCCTTCTATTTCAATATCACCACTAAAAGACTGAATCAGAACAACATTCTTGCTCACCCTTTAATGGCCTTTTGGTTTGCAACTATTTAAGAGTGACTTGGGAAAGGTATAATAGCACATGTTGTTTCATCTTTACTTTGAACTGCTACCAGATATTATTTTGCAGCTGTTTTATTGTAAGTTGCATCCTGAAATCTCAACAAAAAAGTGTCTTAATGGCAATTTCAACAGATTTTTAATTTCCTGAGAGAATTCAGCGAGGCCACAAAGGGAGAGCGTGTTTAAAATGCAATGCTATAATAGGAATGTTTCCCCCGTTCAAGGAGTTTTAGCTTGTAGAATTTGATAATTATTTTACTGAACTTTCTGAAAAAAAAACATCCCAAACCCAGCTGAACAGAGATTAAAGTTTTTCTGCTCACAAAACCCAGGTAAACACCACGAGGATCTTTTTTTCTCTGCAGTTCTGTTACCCACCTCACAATTAAATCCACAGAGTAAAACCCACTTGAAGCAAAGTTGCAGGAGAGTGCACCGAAAGCCGAACTTGGGATTTACCCTAACGACCAACATCCCGCTCCACTCTCAAACCCCTCTGGAGCTTCTTGCCCAGGAATGCAACAAGCAGCTGAGCACCATGGGAAGGGCTTGCCACTGTGAGACAGACAGTGGGGAATTTTGCTCACTGTGGATTTGAATACAAAGAGACATTCTGCACAAAGAAACCTGTTTTTTACTTGGTTACCCCAGACTATTTGTCCACAAAGACAAGTTTTAAGTGAAAAAGAGGTTTCAAAAATAGCCCCAGAGCTGTGATGGAGAAATAGCTGAGCTGGCAAGATCCCTCACACTGCTTAATGCCTTCCTCAGCCCCAACACGTCAGTTACCCTTACAAAAATACTATCCTACATATTTTTCTAGAATCCTGAAGATGAAAGATGTAACTGTGTTGCCTAGGAACCAATGGTGCACATTATCAAAACATTTGTACTGTTATTGTTTATAGATCAGGCTGAATGGCATCCAGTGAAGACTCACATTAATTCTCTTTTAGGAGACAGACTTTTTTCTTAGTCCTAAGTAAGTAAAAAAAAATTAATCATAAATTGCACCCAGAAAGTAAATGGCAAACAGATAAAAACCCTTTGGCTCTTTGCTGGAGAACCTCCCCGTGAGCAGCCCCAGAGCCAAGGCAGAAGAGCGGAGGACACCGCCAGGCAGCCCAGCAAGCACTCAGATGCTGCACTGCCCATCGAACTCTAAAGCTTGGCATCTGGGGCTTTCATCTGCCAGGCAGCTCTCTGAGTGGTCTCAGAGCTGGCTCAGAGGCTTCAGTTCACATAGGAAGAGATGAAGGGCTGAATGTTTAGCTCTGTAATCAACAAGATAACAAGCTGCCAAGTACAAGGGTACTTTGAGTAATACCGTTATTCTAAAAATGTGCTCTATTGATGCATCTTTAATCTGCATCCACTGTAGAGATGCCTGGACAGTCAAAGCAGTCTCCAATTTGGGGTGCATTTATTTCTGTTTCCAGACTGAGGCTGCTATCGAGAACATTTCAGAAGTACTAAATATCCACAAAAGTTACTAAAAGGTGGAGATTTCACAATTCTCCAAAAGCAAAAGCTGCTTTATAGACTTAAGCCCAGGAGGGGAGGTGGAGAGAGAGTAACCTCAGCTGCTGTGGCTGCACAGAGAAAGGGTGGGTCCCCCGTCACTAACATTTGCCAGGTTGAAGAAAATATTATGTTAACAACAGATGTAAATAAAAATTAAGCCACAATCATTTCAACATTTCACCCCACCCATTTGTGATTATGATTTGTGATTAAAACCACTGCTTTGCCAGACACTGATAATTTAACAGTAGAAGAGAGAAGCCGGATAGCAAACCAAAAAAGATAACCTTCAAAATACATAATTTAGCAGTAGAAGAGAGAAGCGGGGTAGCAAACCAAAAAGATAACCTTCAAAATACATACAAACCTCAGACAAATGCGTTGGCAAAGTGAGTAAAGAGGAGGAGAAAAGGTTATTTGAGGGCCTTAAGAAAGAAGCACATCTGAAATTCTCAGAGAATGCAGATTCAAGAAAAACACTGATAAATTTCCTTTTTGGACAGGAAAAAAGATTCCCTGTGCAGCATTAAGAGTGGATTGACGTCTGGCTTGCCAGATAAAGATATTCTGAGCAAACAAAACTGCATACAATGTCAGCTACAATACTGAGATAAAAACCTCGGGCGCCGGCATCTTAACAGATATACTGCCAAAGCTACCTGTGCTGCACTCCCATCTAGATGTATAGATACAATTTACCAGTGCTTCAGTTCAGGATTAACATTCAAAATGGCACTTTAAAGAATGCTGTATTATTTGCCCAGTGCCTGGTACATTAGTCTAGTGGCAAGGCCTGCGTTTCAGAGCACCATTGCAACACAGTGGCTTCATGTGGGGTGTAAGGTCAAATTCAGCCCTGGGAAGTCAGTATCCTTTATGCAGACTTTCATGTCCAGCACCAGCTTATGTATTAACAGGAAGGAAAGCTGTAAGAGACAGTTCTGAAGTCAGGGAGACATGGAATTTTTAAATTAAGTCACATCAAATTGATGAGAAATCAGACAAAGTGTGGAACTGCCTTTTGAGGCAATGGTTTTGGTGATCCTATTTGCCATTACACAGCTTCCACCAGCCCCGCTGGCTTTGGGATTTCTCAGTTCATAACCATCAAGAGGTAACAACTGTGTCTCAGACATTTCTCACAAAGCCAGAGTGCTGTCTGTGAAAGCTAAGTTCTGGGTTTCAGTACTAAGAAGAGATTTTCCTGCATTTCCAATACTGCATTTCAAGCCTGCACATTGCAAAAGCTGAGAAGTTTTGCAAAAGCAGATGGACAGCTTGAGTCTGGTTTACTCACTCCATGCAAACTGTGATCTTTCACTTTTTTCTCCCAGTCACCTGCTTCAAAGGTTCTGTCATTTGGTGAACTGCCCAAAGTGAAATCTGGGCAGGTCATGATAAATTTGACAGAGTAAAAATCATCCCTGATGTAGTTTCTATAGAGTGGTAGTCACTCATGTTTTGCAGGGGATTAATCTGGGCCAGTGGCTGAAACAGGGAAATTGCTGTTTTCCCAGGTAGTTCTGGCAGGTGAAAAATAACTTGAAAAAGTGCCGAAGCATTTTTACCAAAGGTTGAACTTCTTTCTAAAACCTTTGGGTTATAATTATTTCCACCTACCGCCGGAATGAAAGCCTGAAGACCTATTCCATCCACTGCCACCTTTTCACTCTTGGCAAATGCTTTGCTGCCCAGGGAACCCTTTCAGAATTCATCACTCTGGTGTCACATTAACCAATACTTCATCTGGCTACTTGCAGCGGAGAAGAATATAAATAATTAATTTTCCTCACAGCCATTTTGTCTTCAGTTCCTTTCTTGGTATCCAAAGGCAGCAGCCCTGGTACAGCCCCAGTGCAGGACCTGGCCATGTAATTTATTAGAGATGAAAGCTGCGAAGGCAACAGACAAGTGAAAGGACAGCTTTATCAATACTAGGCTGTCTACCAGATTTGGATTTGGCAGGAGTTCAAATAAACCTGTTGATTTTGGGTGGTTATCTTTGCTAACACTTCTTCCAGTCAGGAGTGCGGGTCTGCTGGAGGAAATGCAGGAGAGTCAGAGTGCCTGTCTACTGCTGGCTGATTGGGCTGGAAACATCGACCTGAGGAAAAGGTTTACCTACTTCAAAGGGCATCCCTCAAATTTCTAAAGGAGCATTTAAATCTTTAGATGAATACTGCTATTTAGAATTAACAATGTTACCTTGACCGTCAGAGGACAATACAATGAAACAAGAGCAGGTCAGTCAATAGTTCTTTGCTAGCTCATTTTTCTTGATTTCTGAATGTGATTCTGACTGACGAAGAGGATCTCCATAAATTACACCAAATTGGCACCTGTTTAAAGGACCAGTCACAGCCAGATCATACTGTTTACTCCCTGGAGTCTGTAGCCACCCTTCCCCAGGTACTATATGTATTATGATACACATTTCATTCAAGTTCCAGACCAAAACCTCTATTGAATGCACCCCATTTGACTTAGTCTTCCCAACACAGGCTTTTATGGAAAATACAGCTATGCAACCCTTATCCTAAAATAGTGCCAAACAGCAAAACACGAGCAGTTTCACTGGGTTTCTTTTAAGTTCCTTTGTTATACCTGATTGCTCATAATTGAAAATGTAGTTGCATGTGCGCTCCTGGCTCCATCAATAGGCCACTCTATTTTCTCACTATTCTGAAGCACTCCCCGCACTTCTGCTAATAATTTTGCTTGACCTTTATTAAAGACCAGGCATTAGCTGGCAATTAGATTTGGTGATCCCTTTGATGATTGAGCCTCAGTGATTTATTGTAAATTATAAATAGTTCAAATGTTTCATTATGCTTATTCTTTATACAAGCTTTGTGGCCAGGTAAGCACTGACATGACATTCACCGTTAAATGATCTCATTAAACCTCCTAATTTAAGTGGTGCAACACTTCACCTGCCACATTATCCAAGGACTCCTGCAATGCACATTAAACATTCAGCATCAATAGATGCTCTACCATAGTTCACCTCGTTGGGAGTGAAATTTCAGTCCCCGAACATAAGGCTGACTACCTGATGCTGTTTGTCAGAGACAATAAATAATGCAAATAAATACCCATGTAAAGTGAGAGGTTAAAGACATCAATGGAATTCCCACAGAGTTTTTAAAGAGTGTCTCAAAAGAAAAAACTTTAAATCATTAAGAAAGGCAACTAAAATTAAAAAAGTTAAGGAAAAGGAAGGAAGATGCTGGTTTCTTTCATTTATTTCTGAATGGAATGATTCTGTGAGATGATTTCTTGAGAACTCTGAAGGCATGTGCACCTTTTTTACTGACAAGCCCAGTGCAACAGGAGGGCCAGTCACACAACCTCTCACCTCAGAGTGGTTTGTAGAGGTCTGTCTTCAGCCATTTCATCCCTCTTTTTCCTGCTGAGAATGTTTAACGGATCTGAATGGAGTCAAGGTTGGATAGTGCGCCACATCATTTCACTTAGGCCAATAAATAGCATATTGCCTTACGACTAAAGGGAAACACAGTATTTTTGCTGGAGGTGCCTTTATGTCCAGACTCTGTTTGCCAGCAATTTCTACTGCAGTAACAACAGCACATGCATTAGGACCTCTTTTATGCTAGGTGCTGGACCTACAGATTCTACTTCACATACTAAACATTAAGGCATGAGGAAGAATAATAGGGGTATCTGAATTTTCATGGCTTGCATATGTTCTATTTTACACATTTTTAATTGTTTCTCTACCAAAATGAATCGTTCTAATATTTTTTTCCCTGCCTTTATATAGTATGATCCTTGACATCTGCTTCTGCATGTCACTTCTCAAGAATGAAGGGCTCCTAGCAATTGTAATGTAGCCTGTGAACATACCAGACTGCTCCCTGGACAGATTTAGGCTTCATCATATAGTATTAGTGCCACATACTGAATATATTTTTCTGACTTATGAGGATGGATTAGCTTTCATTATCAGCAGAAAAGTAGTAAAGGTTTCAGTGTTACAGATGGAATGGCAGATGGGAAGCGAAAGCTTAATGTGAAGCAGCTCTGGATAAAAACTATTAATCCACAAAATTCATATGTTCTTATGCAGGGAAACCTAGCAAAAACCACTGCAACATGACTAACCAGGGCGAAAGTGTAAACTGCCCCATGCCCATTATCTGACAAATCATGGCGTGAGGTCTGAAAGAAGGAAGATAAAAACCTTGAACACCCTATTTATTATTTCCTGGAAAAACAATCAGCTCTCTGTGTGTTACGCAGAGAGGTAATGCCTTCCTAAAGATTATAAAAAATATTAATTTATAGCATTTCCACTATGAAAATGAAATTGACTCATATATATATTTTTTTTGATGAGACAACATTTTCCAGGGTTTATAGCCGTAATATTCCATATTCAAAAAAATTGAACATTACCTGTAAGTCACTGTCTTTAAAGTTGTAGCACTAAAAAAGGCTTTTTACTTTTTGTTGGAAGCGCATGGTGTGAAGAGGAAGCACATTTCCATCAGTTCTGGTAACAGAATACTTTGACAGAAAGGGAAGCGAGCACTTCAGACGCCTGCCTGACTGCTGGGAGCCCACCATGCAGCTCTGAGAGCGGCTGCAACAGAGAAGCACAACCTTCAAGAATTTCCTCCATGAAGAAATGAGCACCTGGAATTTTTCCAGCTGAGTGGCACTTGCTTAGAGTTTGAATGACTGCAAGATACCAGGGCATTATTACAAAGAACCCACTAACACCAAACTGACTACAGTCTACTCAAATCTGGTGATTGTTTATGACCAATGTGGCCTTGTGGTTCAACTTGTTCCACAGGGAACTATGAGCAGTTGAGATCGCCGCAGGTCATGGTCTCAGCATTACACCACGTTTCAGGTGGACTCAACACCACAGAAGGATAACTGGATACATCTGATGGAAATAGTCTACAATTATACTAGACCTTCAGCAATTATTCTACAATTTATCCTACCTGATTCAAAGTGCCACCACCTACCTCTTCCTTTATGGTCTTGCATTAGTCTACTTTCTATCATCAGTGCAGCATTCCTCACTGGGAAAGTGAATGACAGGGAATAGCAACAAGCTAGCTTTCCCCAAAACTCAAGAGATACACAGAGAACAACATGCTCTCCCTTACAAGCAAGGATAATACGTCAAAATTGTTAGGTCTCCTCCTGTCGGACACCAGAAGGGTTTAAACAGGACGCAACGTACAGGATGCAACGTGAAATATCATAATTTCTTAATTCAAATCCCCTTGTTCCCATATCAATGCAATCTCTGTGTCTTTTATGCTCTTCCCTAATTTTTCTCCCCAAAATGTGCTGCATTTCACTGACAGTGCTTAGAAACGGGCCCCAGCCGTAAAGCCTTTTGGTAGTTCTCACAAAATCCTTCCTAAGGCATATGCTCATGGTTTTTTTCTTTTTTCACTTCAGTGGGGATTCCTGTCCAATTAGCAGCTTCAGGAATAGACCTATACTTTGAGAGATATTGCAGAAACCTAATCAGAGACAGGCAGTGAAAGCACCTAATATATTTCTTTTCTATGAGTATTAAAAGCATGTTATGTCACCACTAAAGAAAGTTACTTCCCCTTTCATCGATTCATTTCAACATACAGGGAAACCGAAGTCACAAGGAGGATTTCCTCTTTCCCTCTTCTTGATAATGCCTAGAGCCTAAACCAAACATTTCAAGGACACTCATTTTTTGGCGGGGGTGGTTGGATCTTTTTTGGGTGTTTTTTTTTTCCTTCTTTTTTTCCTCCATGGACTATCTACTTTTGCACAATGTATTAAGCCTTACGGAATGCAGCTGTGGGGCCTGGGTTATGTAAATCCAGAAAGAATATAATTTCACTTAAAATCATGAGCCTTGTCATGTGGTGGTGTGTGAAGTTCCTTGCCTGACGTCATCTGAATAAAGATATTCAGGCATCGGTTGGTGATGAAGATATAATTGACTCCTAGCAACTTATTTGTCACTTCTACTATCATTATCCTCCGCATAAAAAGCACTAAAAAAAGGAAGAGGAGAACATTACCTTCACTGAATCTATATTCATACCTTCAACACTTCCTGAGACATCAAATCAAACTGTTGATCAGAGCCCTGGGAGAGAGGAATCTCTCCATGCCTGGGATTAATCTGCTGAGCTCTAGTAGTTCCTGCTATTTTTCCCATCCTCTCTTGCAGATGTCTCTTTCTGGAAATAACGACTAAATAGAGCAGCCCCTGCTCCTTCAGTAAAAGCAAAGAACCAAACCAGCGCTGCTAGCCTGCTCACAGACGCAGTCCCTCCTAGGTAAGCAGCAGACACACGGGGTACAGTAAGGTGATTTTCTCCTTGGCTAAAGTGTGGCTGTCAGACACAAGCCTCACCAAGAGGAGTTTTCTGCTGTAAGACAGAAGAAACTGCCCCTCTGACCTCTGCTTCCTGCAGCACAGCATGGACATGTCATCCCTTACATCCTTCGATACATATTTCCTTTAGGAACAAAACACGTACATTCTTAAAATACTCATTGTACCTGATTGGGTAGTCAGCAGCACTGAGGTTAATGAAGAAATCCCACGGCCAGTCATTCATCTCCATTAAATCCCTCATGGTCTGCAGGTAGGTGGACAGAAGACTTGCTCCTCCCCAGATAGTTGCCATTCTCCAAGAAGTGACTCTCACATTTGGGTACTGGTTGGCAAACTGGAGCACTTGCCGGTGCAAGTAATTGGATCTCTTTACAGGAGAAAAAAGTAATACATTCAAGTTACTTTGTCCAAAATTGTCCCTCTCTGTATTCACTAACCACCAACTCTACTTCTTGACTCACTGAGCGTTGCCATTGCTTTGTGCTCACTTACTATAGTGCACAACCTTCTTTGCTAAATGCTAATTTGGAAATGTAGAGAGAGCCCTGTTTAATTCTTTTTATTACAACTACAGTAATCACTGATCAGTGTAACTAGCTCTTATTTATCATTTGTCATCAGCAGATCCCGAAGGGCTTTTGTAAAGGAGGCAATCATTACTACCTCCCTTTTTTCAGTGTGAAGTAAAGTGACTTGTGCAAGGCACCCCAGGTCAGCTCTCCATCCAGTGGGCCACCACCATCCGTCTGCATCAACTTATCAATTACTGTTAACTAAAGGTACAACAGACAGACATATAGACATATAAGGAGAAATGAAGGCTGTTACATAGAGAAGATAACACGAAAGAAAAAA
>VXBO01001564.1:888421-988363 GCA_013400135.1 Rhinoptilus africanus | reverse complement strand
TTTAAATGAAAAAAAAAAACGAAAAAAAAAAAAAAAAAAAAAGAGGCTCCAAACATATAACAGATGGAGAGACAAAAAGTGACATGAACTCTATGCAGCAGAGGTAAAGAGAAGATGCAGAAGATGACAGAGATGGGTAGACTGACAGATGGTGAGACAGGCAATTTATAACCAGTGATATATTACCTTGTCAACATGAATGTAATAAAAATGGTCTTTATGGTAAATAGCCTTAAACATGCGCTGGAGCTGCCGAGAAGCTCTGCCATGAACAACCAAGACAAATGCGATCCTGACTGGGTTGGCTGGCATGTATTCTACGGAGTCCTCATCCCACTGTACATTGTTGTTGGCTTTTCCTGTTCGAAAACAAAACATAGGACATCTCTGAGTGTATCCACAGGGGAAGGGTTCAGAGTAGTACACATTTCACTTGCTCTCTTTCTTCAAAAGCAGTTTCTAAGGAGCTGCAAGAACTCGTGAGGGGTGCTGGCCTGCCATCAAGATTGTAGCCCTCTCCTCTGTCACCGTACAGGATCATCACCCCATGGGCAGCAGCCATGACAGCCTTCCCCACACAGCCCTGCCCGCATGCCTCAACCTGCACAAGGCTGCATGAACACAAATAAGTACCCAAATCACAGAATCACATCACAGATTACCAGGTTGGAAGGGACCTCAAGGATCATCTAGTCCAACCTTTCTTGGTAGAAAGCACAGTCTAGACAAGACGGGCTAGCACTCTGACCATCTGAATCTTAGAAGCATCCAATGTTGGGGAATCCACCACTTCCCTGGGGAGATTATTCCAGTGGCTGATTGTTCTCAGTGGGAAAAATTTTCTTCTTGTGTCCAATCAGAATCTTGCCAGGAGTAACAGGAGGGAGCGGGGAGGGCCAGGGCAGGTACCTCAGGCAGCTCTGCTGCATTGGGGTGGGTGTGTTTTATAAGGCATGATCTGGGAGGGAGGATGCTGAAGATTTGTTTATGAGCTCAGTGGAGCTGAAGATTTGTTTATGAGTCAGATCAAGCTCTACCTGGGTATACACATTTGCATCTTCAAAGGAATCACCTCAAAGTTTCTAAGCACTGTTCAAAATACTAAAAAAATGCCAGGACCAGCTTGCCCCCTGCTCCCCCCGAAATGAAGCCCCCTGTTTATCAAAAGATGCTCGTTCCCCTGATCAGCACAGCTCTGCTGAGAAGCTGGTGAAACTCTGCTACTTAACAGCTTCTGAGGATTATCTCAACTGATAGCATTTATTTGTAACAGCAGATGTATCGTGGAACATTTAAATGGCAACCTGCATATCTCTACTTCTTCATGTAGGAAAGGGGCTCTTATAATCCTATTTAAAATTTATGTTCATTTTTATTTTAATGAAGGAATTTCTGGTCTCCATTTTCTAAAGCAAACACCATAGTGTAACGTTAAGACAGGATGTACTGATTAACTGAAGAGCTGGAGGGACATTTTTACTCAGGAATTTAAAGCGCTTTGTTTTTGTTTTGTGTAATGGCTCTTTGACTCAAAAACCTGAACACCATGTAAGAAAAATACAATTTTATCCCAAAAACTGACATTCATTCTTCAGTTAAACAACCTTTTGAGTTCTCCAACCTTCTAAGGACCTTTCTCAACAAAAACGACTTAGGAAGAAACAGAAATTTTGAATTTAAGCAGGAAAAGGAAGGAAAGTGCCTCAAAGCTCAAAAAACCCCTCCTGCCTCAATTTTCCTCTTGCATACTTTAGCTTTTTTCTTTTTAAAATGAAAGGCAATATCATTGTCTCAGAAGTTACTTCCTCTGTGTCCAACCCCATTGATGCCATTTAGCAGATTCCAGGTGTCTAGCGCAGATATTCAAACTATTAGAGTTTAAAATTTCTTAAATGACTCAAATTCGAAGGGGACTCAGGCGAAGACCTTCAGTATAAGAGGTGGATCTTCTAACAGTTAACGAAACACTCAGGCTTGAAAGAAGCCCTGAGGAGCTCCTAGCTCAACCATCCTCTTTCCAACTTGTCATGGATACTCTGTTTCTTCCTAAGAACACCTCAGAGGGTATCTGGATAACTGTACCCAGTTTCTGCACTAGTACATTTTGGGATGCCCCGGCTCACCTCCCACCCATCCCTCTACCCACCACCTCAAATCTCCTCTCACAGACCGTGGGGACATGATAGGTTTGTGCTAGGCTGCAGGACAAACCTGAGGCTGCAATGAAAGGCAGTTATCAGACAGCGTGAGTACAGCCATGACACCCACTGCGTCTTACAAAACATCTCCTACAGTTATTAAAAACCGTGCTCATGTCTGTTTGATTTGATACAAGGAAAAAAAAGACATTTGCCAAGTGTGGAGAGTAAGCAAGAGGGAAAGACACTTTTTCCCAGGTTTTGAAAACTGAAAACATATGCCGATAAAAGTAAACAATACCAAAAGCTTTATTTCTAAAATATATTGACTACTAAACATCAGTTGGACATAGAAAAAAGACCTTTGCCTAATCCTTGTTGTTGCATCTTCTCCTTATCAAAGGGAGGAGAATGAACTCAGAAAAAACAGACTGACTGAAAGTTTGCAGAGCCCTGTTTCAGGTTACCTAGACAATTAGATCCCCTAAACCATACCGAAATGCCCTTGAGTAATTGAAACACTCCTTTTGGACAATCATGAGAGAGAGATCTTGCTGCAATGGGAACAGGAGATCCTGGATCTCCCATCCAGGGAGATCCACATCTCCCATAACACTCCCTTCAAGTTCCTCCTCCTCAGCAGAGCTTCCCTAGCACACTTACTTCACATTCCAGTCTCTGAAATAAAGCTCTTTCCTGGACCACATGAGGGGATAAAAGACACCTATGTGCCTATCCAGGAATATACTTAGATATTGAGCACTAAAGAGCCTACCAAGTCCCAGGGGCTCACTGCCCCATGCAGAAGACCCTTACCTCTCTACAGCCCCTCAAGGAACCCTTCCATCTGTAGTAGCCTTGCTCATAAATTAATGCAATGTTAAAGGCCTCGGTTGTATTCAGACTACCCATCAGGAAATTTCTAGCCCCACAAATTACTCAACTTTAAATGAGACACTAACAACTTAAATGGTATTTCTTTAAAAAAACCTTCACCACTAACTCAGTAAGACTCGGATGAGCAGCATTAAAAGATTATAAAAAAGCTTAAATTTAATTTCTTCTATCGTTTTCAGTTTGTTTACTATGGCCATTTGCCTATGCTTAGTTCTACTGTTTCTCCCACATCGCTGATGAGCTTCCCAATGCACGTGCCTAGGCCTTCGGCACAGCGACAGGGACATAAAGGGACTGTGAAAGAAAGAAAACGTGCTTGGAAGGAGAACTGACAGGCAAATGAAGGGCAATTGCATTTGCTAAAACAACCCATTTTTCTTTTAAACTGCTTTGATTTCAAGCTGATGATATCCCATCAATGGACTCAAATATTTTTAGTGGTTTTCATTACATTTCTGGATACCTCTCTTCTGAAATTAGTGGCTTTCTGCAATGATATGTAGAAGGTGAGGGGAATTTAAAATAGCCATATTGTGGGTCTTTTATTTTAAACTAACTTGCTTTCAATACCCACACTATCATTTATCTAGCAATTACCGAGAACAAAATCCTCCTGAATTTTATCTGAAATGCCACCTCACTTCATCGTCTTTCTCTAATAAATTCCTGTCGTGACTTATTTTCCTCTCTGCTGTTTTCCTACTCTAACCTCTTTTTCCTCATGCCCCTTGCTTCCTTCTCTTTTAGCTTTATGTTTTTACAGTCCCAGAAACGCTCCTTATCCAATAACAACGGCACAGGCAGTGATCAATACAAAGTATGTTTTATTTAGACATTCTTGCAGGAACGGGTGTCCTAGCAGGTAGGCACACCTGAGTTCCTGAAATAACTTCTTTTTATTTCCTATCCCCATCTGAAATTTCCCTCCCCCGTTTCCCCGCTGGCTAGGTACTCCAGAGTTTACAGCCTATCCGATTCGCCTAAAACTACTTCTGTTCGTCCTGCCTCTGTTTAATTCTCCCCATCATCCCTCCTAAACCCCTTACTTCATCTGTTTATTTCTTCCCTTTTTTTGGTATTATTGCCACGGTAGCTGGTCTCAGTTAAACATTCATCCTCCCATTAAACTACCGATCCAGCACAGACTGGTTTCTCCTTCGTCTAAGGGATGAGTATTCTTGCATGTCTCTTGATCAGCCTTTGTGTTGTTAATCATTCTCTTGCTACATTATTTCAGACTGGCCAAGTTGTTCCTCCGCAAAAACAAAACTTACATTTTTCTTACAACCTGCATACTATTACGGCTTCTTTAATCTAATTCTATTCTTGCTGTCTGGAATTTCACAAAGGTAAGAATGTTGTATTTTTTACATCTGTCAGAAAATTAGCCCATGGTTGATTAGCACCCACTATTTTGCAGACTACTCCAAACCAGCGTGGTTTGCAAACAAAAAGAAATCGTCGGGAAACCTTCAATTGAGTATCTGCTTACTGAAAAATACAGCAGGACTACAGAGGTGTATAAACCGTGTCAAGATCTGAAATGCTCTAACCACGGTGTTTCTATAAACCTTGTGCATACCAGAGTCTTGCACATCATGTTAATGCCCCCATGTTAATGACCTGCCTCTCATGTAGGTGCATGTCCCCTTCTGGTGTTAGGACAGAAGACATAGAAGATGCATCAGATGATTTCACTTAGCATTGTACCATTCAGCAGTGATAAAATTCTAAAAGGATTTTCAGGTAGTACTTGCATTTGATAGCTACTTCAGTGCCATCACTACATTACCATTTGCCACACGCACTGAAGCTCGCCCAGGGTGCTCATTTGAGTGGCATCCACCCTTGGACACTTCAGGCCAACAAAGAGCAGTTGCCAAGATCACCTTTCTCTGGTCCCAAACAGCCCTTGACAATTTTTTCACCTCTGTTCATTTTTCTCTTTCTCGCCCACCACTTACAGAGCAATCACGGGTACCTTCCTTCTTCTGCAGCACTCCCTACACCCAGCCTTCATTGACACTCTACGTGTCATCATCTGCCTTTCCAAGAAAAATTAGTCAAGCCAACACAGAAGAATTCCCATTTTCTCCTCCAGTTGCAGTCGCTTAGGGCTATCTTTGTGGGACTGGAGCTGCGGCCCATCTCACCTAGAAAGCTTCTCTGAGCGTGAGCATTGCCTGTCGAGTGAATTTCCTATGTGTTTAGGGTACTTCTTTCTAGGATAACTTGTGCACATCGGTGTTTTATAAAATATAATAAAAAGCTCACATTGTTAAGGTAAAACAAAAACTGTGAAGAATATTACATTACAGTTACATCTTGGGTGCATAGCTCTAGCCTCGGAAATAGCTTTGCACACTGAGTGGGGAGAGCCAATGGAGGGTCCTTTTTATGGCCATCTGGCACAGGTGAAACAGTAGCTCTGGCCTGGAAGCAGCAGGACTTGTCTTAAACTTCCTCAAAGTTTGCCGTTCCATTACACAATGGAAACGGTGGATAGAAGAGTGACTTCTCATGCTGCCTTCTTCAGAGAAACCGCCACAGGGAACCTCAACAGAAGTGACCATGCTCACCCAGCTCATAACAAACATTTTCTAGCCCTTGTATCAAAGCATATTTATTTTGCTATCCTACACTGAAAACAAAACGTGGCATTTTGCTCGGTGACCAAACACCTTTCACAAACTTACTGAGAAAAGCCAAAGTGGCCCTTCTGGGTTCCTTCTTGAAGCGCGACAGGACTGACATCAATGTGTGTTAGCAGGAAAATCGTACCTATTTTTGTAGGTAAAAGGAGAATCTCAGCTCTAGTGCAATTTCAACTTGCACTTTTCTAGAGCCCAGAGAAATCAATAGTCATAATTAAGAGTTTAATCTTTAACTATTGCAGTATCACTAAATGCCAGAACAATAAACATAGTGCAATCATTTTCATGTTTGTTGCGGTGTCACATTATGCTCAATAATCCACCAACATAACTTGGAGCCAACCTGCTAATCTTTTACTTTTATTGCTAACTAATGAGATCACCAGAATTTTCTAGCAGCACAAAACAGTCTTTTAACGAATTTTGTAAGCCATATTACTTTTTGTAAAACCATCCATCAGCTTCTATTCTCAGCTTGGTATTGTCCTGGCTGCTCGACAGAATACCTCTGCACAGAGATACCTGGATACTGCTGACTTCATCTGAACACAGCTCTGTGTGTGTACTCTGCCTTGATAGCTTGAATCAACGGATAGAGGACACCAGAAGAGTTATTGCTGTGTAGTTCAGCACACTATTTACTGCTATTACATCCATAAATGCAACCAGAAGCCCTGTCATTATAGCGGGAGTACTAGCCATAATGACTCCGAAGAGGCAGAGCTCTGCAGTCCCTACTTAAACTCACAGGAGCAGCCCCATTCCCTTCAGCAGGACCATTTCTCCAAGAGCCAGCTGAGTGGTAGTTGTCAAACTCAGATTTCCATTATAAACTCCTCTTTTCAATTGCTCACAACTGATAACAACCCAGCAGGTTGAAAATTTCTAGGCTTGGCTTTCATCTGAAAATGTTTTCCATTTTGGTTAGAGCAAAACCAGTTTTGTCTTGCTCAAACGGTGACAAAACTTTAAAAAAAAAAAAAAAAAGATTCTTTCATTTAGAAACCCTAATTGTTGTAACACACCTAGTACCAGAAGTAGTTGGAGCTATATCAAAACAAGAAAAAACTTCACTGAGCAATTTACTAGTCAGCCATCAGGACCCGATGAGAATCTTTGTCTGAGGGCTTGAGAATAGCAACATTTACCTGGACTTACCCAGAACTCTTGCTGGAGTTAAGGCTCAATGACCCTTTAGGGCAAGCGCCTCATTTGCCATCAGGCTCGAAAGGGGATGCTCTGTCTTGCTGCACACCCTGCACAGGCCAGGTAACTCCTGAAGCACAGCATGTGTTAATCATACTTAGATGAAAAGCAATTTTTCCTACACCAGAACCTAGAAAACTATCTTTAGCAACATTAATCCCAACTTTGGGATGCCAATTTTCACCTCCAGTCTAGAAATGATTCATTTGTTTCCATGGTGGCCCTTGCAAACATCTTTAGTGAATGAAAAGATTTTAGGTGAGCACTGATTTATTTATTTATTTATTTTAATTAGTATTATTACTTATGTGTAAAATGCCCACTGGTCCATTTACAGTCTGGCAAATAAGGGTATTCACCCAAACATGGGCTGAGCAGCATGTGCAATTTTGGTGAGTGACAACCGACCGGCCGCCCAGCGCTCTGTGTGTCCCCGACACGTCCTGCTCGCTGCCAGGCCATCGCCTGCTGCCCTGTGCCTCTAAGAAGCCTCATGAGCGTCTCGGGGAGCTGGGACCTGTGCATGCCAGCTGAACTGAGCACATCCAGCGCCCAGGCCAAAGAGGGGCTGGGTTTCACCTCTAGCAAAGCAAACCAAATTCCTGATGAAGACAATTAACATGAACAGTCATACACGTGGCTTCTTTTAGTGGGTTTTAACTTGCTCAGCAAAGTAGGAGAGGTGAAATCAGCTGAGATTATCTTGTTTGCAACTGTCCCCAGGGCATGAGGATTTAAGAGGGATGCTTAGGGTTTACAGAATGAAGTGTTCCTGGTTATGTTCTGTAGGTTTCCTTAAAATTGCTGTTACCCAGTGTATTAAAAAATACACTATTTTATCTGTGAGTTAGCATTGAGCACTTTGGATAAAATTTCAGAAATCATGCTGCTATTGAAAAGAGGATATTCAATTTTTTTGCAGTAGTGTTTTATCTCAACAACCCCACTCCAGTATTTTTCATTCTCAGACTTTACCATGAATTACAGGAGCAATTTATGATCCTCTGTAAGTTCATATGATGAAGTAACCCATAAGCAAAAATCAATGCAAGGTAGGCAGGAAGCAGTGAGACATAATTTACAAGCACTCAATGACTAGTCCATTTAACATTAAAGAGACAGATTTCAGTAATGTTCTTTCCATGCTGAGCAGAAGCCCTGGCTTGTAACAAAGGGGCTGCTGATGTGGGCATTTTGAGTCTGCTTTAATCATTTCAGAGAGTGACAGTATAAACTTAGGGCAGTCAGAGGAGAAGAACCACTGCCTTGAAGCTGGACAATTCCCTTCAGGAGATCCCTAGAAATTTCTCTACAGTGAGTTTGTGAACTGATAAGCAGCTCTGCGGCCCTGTAGAATTTCATATAAAAAAAGAAACTCCCTGTCATTACAGATTTGGGTTGAGTTCTGCTGCACACCTGTGCTGGAGAGATTCTAACTTGCCTATGAGCAGAAAAATAAAGTGCATGAGAGAAGGAAGGTGGGCAGAGATTGAAATATGTAGAATGGTTTCATATTCACAGATGAATCATAAGAAGATGATTTGTTTCTATCTTTTCCCAAGGAAAAGAAAATATATATAAAAAGAGATCATTTTCTGGTTTTGAATTTGAAAGAAAACATTTCTATCCCAACTTTATCATCCTTCTGTTACAGCTATTCAACATTTGTGCCGCATGTTCTGTTTCCTAGATTCATTCAAGAACCCACTGGGGCAGGTATCAGCCACTAAGCAAATCCAGAAAGACACCCTGTACCAGAAAACTTTGGGGATGTTTTTTCACGTATTATGAAGGATTCATTGTAAATGAAGAAATATAAGAACCTTGAGAACAAAACCAGAAATCTTTTGCATCCCCAAATCCTTGAAAGCAGTTGGGATAACACAGGACTGTTCACAATCAATCTCAGTACAGAACTTCAGGTTGCGTGTGTGCGTGCACATGCGTGTGCTGCGACAGCACGTTTCTATCCGCTACATTTCAAACAAAAGCAGGGAGCATTTGGTTTGAAGCAGCCTGCCATACTTCAAACAAAAACTTTGTTCTGTCTTGCAGTCAGTCTTAAGTAGTTATTGAGGCCATTTTTGATTTGCAAATGACTGACTAATTATCAGATACCGCCATACTGCACTTGCAACACACACTAAACTTAATTTACTACGACACTTACCTAGGCAGGCCAACAGCCTCAGTAACAAGCTTGCTTTTCTGGCTATTCTAATTATGAAAATGGTAGCATTCCTGGGAGACAAATCTCAATTATTTGTAGTTTTGCTAGAGTGAGTTAGCCAAGCATTTTCTCCCTTTTCCCAACGACTCTCATGAATAAATAAATAAAACTCAAAAGCAACAGTAAATTAATTAATGTTGAATTAGAATTAATTTCCTAATAATAATATTTATCGTATCAATTAACAGCCAATTAGTGCACCATGATCTGTGTTATTAGGGTGAATACAAAATGCCTTCTAAGTGAGCATTAGGTTATTTTTACTATACTCAGGGATATTACTGGACTTTAGAGAGATAATATAAAGCAGATCCAACAACAGACACTAATATTCCTTGCAAAGACTATTCACACCTTATACCTCAGTTTGACCTGACATTTGGGAGGTAACACTCTTGGAAACCACAAAAAAAAGAGGAAGACCCTATTTACAGGTACCTTACCATTTCAACCCTACAAAAATGCTCTAATAGAAGACAGCTTTTCCCAGTTTCACTCTTGGGACTAACCAGCAGCCCATGTGGAGTGGGACCCCCAGCTCAGAGTCCAAACTTGTGGAGACCAATCAGCTGATCACAGGAACCAGGAGTAATCCCTGAACGCACCAGTTCTGTGACAAGACGTTCAAGACAAAAGGGAAAAAGCAGTCCTGCCTTTTACGGTTTGCACATAAGGTGTGAGGGTTTACTTATTGTGTGGAGCCCCCCTTCCATCCCAGCACTCTGAGCTCACTGAAGGGTGAGACACTTCGTTCAGGTCTTGTGGCCCCAGAGCTGACTCCCATCCAGCAGAGCGGGTACTGTCAGGGAAACCTTGCGCTCATTAGGAGGGGAGAGGTTACAGAAAGAAAAAAAAAAGTAGTGAAAGGGTTGAGATGAGGCATATGTTTAGACATTTTTACCCACCGCTGATTGTTGCTAAGGATGCTCCTTTAAACACTCCCAAAATGATGAGAACAGGAATTTGTCAAACGAGGTAAGTCACCCCACTGCTCCCAAGAAAGCTGATGACACAAATGCAGAATGAAGCACTTCTGAAACTTCATCCACTCTATGCATTTTCTGGGCACAACTACAGCTACACCAACAGTACTCTGGCTTCCACCAAAACAGCACCACGGCACTGGGAGGTACCCAGTTCCTCTGCCCAGCTTGTTGAGCTGGTGCGTGCTACAGGCCACCGGCCACCAGCACGTACTCCCTGGAGAGCCCCCACTGCGGCTGCCGGTGACTGAGCTGCCTGCAGTCCCCTGCCCCCCTGATCAGTGACAGTGGTGAGATTCACGCTGCCCAAGTGCAGCAATATAATTTAGATGCCTAATCTAACACATCAGACTCTTCAAACAGTCCATGGAGACAGAAGAACTCTCCAGAGGCTGCTGAAGCGATGGCAATAAAGGCAGAATTGGCCAGAGTGACAACAAGGCTCCTTTCCTCTGACAGACTCAGGTTTCTCCAAGGCAACAGCAGTGGAGCACATGTACATCAGCCTCCTCCTGTTACAGTACAGCTGTTGCCTGGGGACATGGGTGATGGCAGCCCAGAGGAAGCCCAGAGGTGGCCCGAAGTCCTGCAGTTTACCTTAAGGGCACCTAAATTAGACAATCAGCCACTGATTTAGGTAGCCTGAATTACACATCAGAGGATGCCAGCCCTCTCCCTGCAGATAGAATACACCCCCACTTGGACACCAGGGAGAGGCTCACCACTATTCATGCTAAAACCAATGGAGTTTTGGAGGCTTCGGAGTCAGCTCTTCTCTACCCTGAAGCACTCCGCTCCCTCCCCTGCCGGAGAAGCCCTTAGATTTCTTGTGCAGGACGAGAAGAAAACACAGAAAAGATCCTTATTTCAGTTGAGACTTTCTCTTGTGCCTCAAATCATCAGCAAGCTTAATCCTCCAAGGAACAGAAACTTGAAAGCCAACCAGTTACTACAGAGCAACCAAGGCAGGCGTTAAGCCAGTAAGTAACAATATCAACTAACAAATCCCAAGCATAATAGCAATAGAGCCCAAGCAAGGCTCATGCCTCAAATTCACATTTGAAACAGCCTTTGTTGATTCCAGTGCTTGTTTCTGTGTTCTGTAGTGTGTTTGGAGACTGGCACATCCATAACCTTTACTCCATCTCTTCCTGTCATGCTCACAGCACAAAGAATCAATAAGGAGTGAAAACATAAGCAATTACATAGTTAAAATAAGTCTTTACTTCACATAACCTCCCAGGAGATATTTGTGTACTGCTGAGACTACTAAGAAATTAATAGGTAGATATAAAAGCATGTTTTTTACCTGCCTGATCAATGTCTTCCCGTTCTGTTTTAATGCGCTGCCATCTTTCAAGTCTCATGTAAAGTATCTTTTCCCCAGATATTCTTAAGAAATGAACAGTTAATCATTATAATCAGTTGGTGTAAGGCCAGGACCAAGTTCAAGTTAATTTACATCATATGAGGATCTGGTCTGCTACCTCAAAATTAATCCTTCCTCCGAGATTCCCATTACATCTGTCTCCTATTTTTTGAATGCAGAATTGGAAGGACAGAGTCTGCCCTTACTCTGTGCCCAAGGTAATTATGAACATAATGTTGGAAACAGACCAAAAAAGTCAAGACTTTCACAGACATTTTACATAGCTAATTTGAAAAGGTCTAGTTATGTACCAAGAATAAAGACTGACACTAGCAAAAGCAAAAATAAACCTGCAAACCTTTGCCTTGTGTCCATGTGTTGTAAAACGTAAAAGTTTAGCCTAGTTGCACTGCCAGTGAAATTAACAGGGATTTCACAGCAGAGTCCAAAGAGAGAGAAAAGATAAATAGCATACGTCTGAGCAGATTCACTCCAAAGCTGTCAGGCTTTGCTTCCTCTGCATCCCTTTGAGTTGAGCGTTATGGATTTCAAAAGCTGCAGGGCTGGGACACAGCTGAGTGCTTTTAAGAATCTCACACTGTTCCAATAAAAGATGCACGAGACATCAGATTCATGTATCTGTATGTACCATAAATAAATATATGCCTTGTATGTGTATTCACATGCTGTACACACTGAGAGGTTAGTTAAAAAATAACTGGAATTGAAATATTTAAACTAAAACACCACACCTACAAAACTGGCTTCCCACAGAAACAAATAGAGTTTCTGCATTCAGAGTATACGTTTTTCACCATGCATGCTGACACATAACCATTTGTCAAATATCCCTTAGGTCAAAGGATACTGGTAAGCAATGGTTTTCCCAAATGGCCCAAAGCAAATCTCCCAAGCAAGAGAGCTGCAGAAGCACAGCCATTCCATTTCTGCAGGCTTTCCCCTGTAACACCTGTGATTTCTTGTTATCTCTGGTCAGCAAAACCAGCACGATACGGGGGCATTAGCTCCAGAGTCTGCACATTCACTTCCAGCTCTGCAGATCACAAGGCTCAGCCCAGCTGGTACTCCCAGCAAGACCAGGACATTTCCAGCCTCCCTGCTTACAGCTCCCCAGCTCCTCGCCCACTGCTTAAATGCTCTTCAGGTGACAAAGTCCTTTTGATAAGCTGAAGTGGGAACCATTAAACAGGAATTAGAGCACTAAATACTTTTCAAATATCCGTGCCTTCTCTTAATATTGGCATGCATCTGTAGGATTGTTTTCTCTGTACTATGTTCATTGAGCTAATTCTGTGTAATTTAGGTTTATGAAGAAATACATAATCTTACCTTATCTACCTCACCTCCCTACATGAAATACTTCTCATTGGTCCATCTGAATAGTAACACATGAATTATTTTATTATTGATCAGTTTTGTACTTCAAGAAACCTTGCTACCGTGTGTACTACTAGCGGATGAGCCTGAATAATTTTACCCAACGCATAAGAAAAAAAGGATCAATCTTCTCTTAGTGTATTACTTGTCAGGCAGAGGAATGCAATGTAATTATACTGTGACATTTCCAACAGCAAATATATTCTAATGTAAGCAATTAATACCGGTTCTTTTGGCAGAATGCAAAAGATTACTCATGCGGTATGCTAAGTTACAGTAACATTAATAATAAACGACACTGCACTATTTCAACTAGATTTCAACATATATGGACAGGTCAAAACCCAGGAGAAATAGATGTATGTTAATTCTTGCACAGGCCACCCATATACTGCAGAATGTTCAGAGGAAAATATATGCATTTTTGGAAAAACCAAGGACCAGTGACATAAGTACTCTGTATCTAATTAAAATGGAGAATTTTGGTCTGTGCACTGAGTATTACAACATATGTTTCTCTTCCTGGAGACAGGAAAGGTAGGGCTGGGCTCTTCTTGGCTGGAATGCTTTCCAGAAGCTGCTTCTGATCAAGAGGGATTAGCAAAGATGGTTTAAGAAGAAAATCATTGAGCATTAATCCTCTAAACATTTCATAGCCAACATATCTTTAATACAATCCCTCTAATCCAATTAGGTCGCCTTGAAAATCATATCTTGAATTCCATGCTTCATTGTGATCGGTTCTGTGTGAGTGAAACATCCATTTACAAGACAGCTGCTAAATGCCTTCTCCGCTTCCCAGTCCGCTCTCCAGCCTCTGCTGCCACGAAACCCAAACCCTGCCCTGGACCAGGCTGACTCCAGTCCCGCGCCCTGCATCAGCACCAAACTGTGCCCCACACATCAGCCAGGGTCAGCATTCCCAGCAAGTTCAAAAGCAAGCTCGCCACACAGAAGAGAAATTTTAGATATTAAAATCTCTTTCATTCATAAACATACACAATTAAATATGGATGAGAAGCTGAAGACATAATTTTAACTCCCCATTTCCCACGTGAGTATCAGTTACTTAGAAACATCACTAATAAGAGTAAGAGGTTTAAAGCCTCAGCAGGTGGGCATGGATGCTGGTTTTTAACGTTCATCCTTTGAACCAATAGGGAAACAATTCCTAATATGACGTTTTTGCAAGCAAGGAACAAATTACTACTCATTAACTGAGCCTAAGTTTTTGAATGTTCTCATGAAAATTGTTTGGATTGGTTTTCACAAGAATGTATATTCACTCTTACATTTATGGGCAAAGAATAGAAAGAAACAGCGTAATCTTGTTGCTAAAATAAAGGACTTCCATTCTATTACTCTATCACGGTATAAAAGATCCCATTAACATACCACTAGAGGAAAACAAAGGAAAATCAAATTGCTGGCAATGGAAAATGTTCAACAAAAGCAAAATAAAGTGATTTTTCTGTATTTCACTAGACATTTCAGTTTTCTTGTTAAAAAAATCCAATGTGCAGAAAATATCATTTTATTGACTAAATAAGTTACTGGCTGCTGTTAAAAGCATCTGGGGAGAATCTGTATGTGAAATACATTCTTGCAATAAGACCATAATTTATAAGCCAGAGTTATAAATTTCTCTCCGATTTTAACAAGGCCATGATGCCCTTGGATGTCAAGGATCTGCTTAAACAATAACTTCTAGAAGAGTCTTCTCTATACTGCAAAAGATGAATATGGGCAATGTTTAAAATAAAAAATGTAATGCTGCCCTTTTACAGACAAAAATATTAATGGATCTTCTTTCTACAGTTATTTTAGCTCTACTCCTCAGAGTCTGTCTCCCCATTCTGCAAGTCTCCACTTCGCGCTAGCAGTCGGAGGCAGTAAATCTGGCACCAGGCACTTGCCAGTTGCTGTGGTTGAGGCTGATCCTGCCCCTCCAACGCTGCCGCCCGGGTGCTGGCAAGGTTTTATCAGGACCTTGGCTTCAGGGACGTTCAAATTGTGCGCTGTTTAATCCCACTGAACCTGGGGAGTTTGGCAGAAGTGAGCATCATGCATTAGCGTGGACCTCTAGGACCAACTTAACGGTGCAGCGTACCACAAGACAGGGCACATGTCCAAGTAGTTATGCATTTTAATTAGGTAAAGCGAGTGCTAAAAAATGCTTTGAAGCTCTAGACGTAATTCAGTAGCATTGGCTTCCAATATAATTGGGTTTTTTTCCCGCCACCTGCTCACTCACACACAAGCTATTTGACCACCCCTATAACAAGGGGAGGCTTAAAAAAAAAAGAAAAAAAAAAGCTTGCATTCAGATGTAATTCAATTCCTCCTCCTCCTCTAAAGAGATGGAGCCCC
This sequence comes from Rhinoptilus africanus, assembly GCA_013400135.1. Lineage (NCBI taxonomy): Eukaryota > Metazoa > Chordata > Aves > Charadriiformes > Glareolidae > Rhinoptilus > Rhinoptilus africanus. The sequence goes on along the minus strand of VXBO01001564.1, from coordinate 973,118 downwards.
AAATTAAAAAAATTCATTCACAACTTGGCTTTTATGGTACAGTAGGACATAAAAATCATCAACTGGCAGCAAAACTGCTAAGCAAAACTAATTTAGGAGATGAAAAAGTGTGAAACACAAGAAACATCTCACAGATTGTAAAATGACACGTTTATTTAAAAAAGAGGCCAGGGAAAATAAGAAATATTGGCAGAGCGTAGCAGTAACAACTGAAAGACTCCCTGGCTGTCGGCTGGTTAAAGCTTGCCATTAACTGCCGACTCCTGGACTGAACAGCAAGTGCTCCACAGCCCTCCGACACCGAGCACATGGGTGACAGCAATTAAATCAGCACCTAGGGTAGGTTAAGCCAGTCCTCCTCATATTAATACTTTTTAAGGAACCTCAGGAAGAGGAGAATGAGGAGGTGGAGGGAAGAAAGACAGGGAAAAAGCCCCAACAGGTTTGTTGCAAAAATAGTTACATACTTCACTCTCTGCAAGGGAAGGATCAGTAAGGATTGTAATGCCAGCACCTCAAGCACAGAAAGGCACTAAGTCACACCGGTGAATCAGGAGAATTCTAGCTAAGGATAGATACTACTTTTTAAGGCATGGAGTAGTAGCAACATAACTCTTTCAGTCCCTCTGCTGAATTCATTTCAGTCCATCTCCTGCTATGCAGCAGGAGTCACCCATCTGAAATCAATGGAGAATCGACAGTGTAAAATTAGTATCAAAAGAGAATTAGCATGTCTAAACCAAATTCTGCTCAGTTTGCTCATGTTTCAGCTCTGAACAATTCTTCATCAATATAAATGCAGATTAACTTCGAGCTTCCTTAGCAATCCCCCATTCTAGCTAAAAGAATCAAATACAACTGAGCTGCAATTTCCTCCAAATATAATTTATTTTTCAATATCTTTATCTTGACATTAAAAGAATGATGAAAAATCTCTTCATATTATTATCTGTTCCCCAGACAGTATTGCTAGAAGGTGAACTGTTTATCCATACACATCCCCATCACTCACTCTCTCCCTTCCCCTTTGAGACCAACAGGGCAGAACCCATCCCCTGGCCCCACTAAAACCAAAGGCTTTTTGAGGTTCCTTCTCCACCTGCCGCAGCAAGCCCTCCCTCCAGAAAACTGCTCCCTACCAGTCTGAGGGCCTGGGTCCTGCTACACTCACTTGAAGTGCTGGAAGACTGTAGATCTGATTAATACCATCAAAAATACGGGCCAAAGTAGCCTGTTGAGGATGATCAGGAGAGTTTTTAGTGGTACATCATTTATTTTTGCCCCAGGCAAAGTCACGATTCTTTAGCAGATCCTGCCCGTGTCTCCTTTTACAACTCAGCTGATATTGCTGTAACCTTGCTTTAAAACATGTAGTCTTCATATTTAATCTGTTTGAGTATTTATTTCTAGAACTAGAAAAAAGTCTTACAGACTTATTCACAGTATAGAATCATAGAATATCTAGAGTTGGAAGGGACCTATAAGGACCATCAAGTCCAAGCCCCTGCTCCACGCAGGACCACCTAAAACTAGACCATACGACCAGGAGTGTTCTCCAGATGCCAACACGCATTTACTTCACAACATCCCCTGCCAGCCTGCTTGTCCCTAACACAAACTGCAGGGCGCTGCCTGCTCGGGGAGTGCGCAAAATAACTGCTTACTGGAAACAATCTAATTCTAAAGGTTAAGAAGAAAGCATTATATTTCCTATCAAAGACAGGTTACTACTTAACTATTCTAGCTTATTCATGTTACACAATCCCTTCCCTTTTTATGTTCATATTCAATTTAATCGTACTGCTTAAAAAATTCTTTCAGTTGATGATAATGTTACCAGCGTAGGTCAGCGTTAAAAGCAGAAACCCACGGACAACACACCTCTCAGGCAGTACTTCAAGAAATGTCCTCTGAAGGAAATCTTTCAGAATACTTCAGAATTTTATTTTAGTATAGGTAAAGTAAAAAGAAAAAGCAGTTTGCTTACCAACCCGGCCTTACTGTCACAGTAAGTCTTTTCCTTAGTGTAAAAACACTTTTCATTTCTGGAATGACATTTTATGTAAACTAATTCAACGCCTTATGACACCAAATGCTCACCATTCAACAGGACAACTTTCACAGAGTTAAAGACAACATCTGAAATAAAATATCCATTTGCTGGCAATCTTTTTATTAGAACAAAATCAATCTCTAAATCCATAAATCAGCTAGTATAGAAAGGGTTAATATTATGTTAAATGAAGTATTTAAAAATAAGAATTACACCTGACACTATAATTGCATTGCCCTACTGTATAATCCCAAAAGAACACAGAGACCTTTTGCCAAAGGTGATTTGAGAGTTAATATGAAACCCAACATGTGCTCATTTTAATTACATATGTGCCTGCTGAGAACATATGATAGAGTCCAAAAAGTTAATTCATTGTCAGCATGACAGCAGGAATTAATATTAAATCTTGCTCACCAAGTAAATTTTCTAGATTACCAATTATCACACAAAAATAGGACGCATTACAAATGTAATCAGCATGAAAGTAAAATGCAAACAGAATATTGCTAAATAGAGCTCGACTCTGAGCCAGCAGTGGGTATAGCAAATCTCCAAACAGTTCATCCTTTTTCTTCAAAAAGAGCAGCATTCACTTGATCTAACTCTAACCCCACTTACACCAGGTTTCCGCTGACTTTCACGGTGCTCTGCACTGGCACTGTAATAACGTGGCGACACTGGGGTCTGTAAAACTCATTAGTTAAAGTACACACTTCGATTGCTAATTCTCTTTAGCAATATTTAAGAGCAGTTCAAAGCAAATTTTCTTTTTTTTTTTTCTTTTTTATGCTTAAGTCTTACATTTTCTGCATTTCAAAGTTACGGAGTATTTTTGTGTTCTCTTTTCACAAATCCTTGACAAGTTTCTGGCACTGAAAGCATGTCAGTTTATACCTCTTAACCCACACCAGCATGCTAACACACATTTTGATTTACTTTTAATTATGGACATACTCAGTATTTTCTAAAGAAAGTGCCTAGAGTCTGAAGAGAAGAACCCAGAGCCAATAACGCACACCAATGAGCTAACCCTGGGGAAACAACACATAAACACAATTTTGAAGGCAGCAGAGACCCAGCCAATATTTCTAACTGCATCTTTACCTGTCTTTTTGCTCCTTTACTGATGCATTATTAATTAATAACTACTGAGCCTTCTCAACAGAGCATTTTAAATTACAGCTGAATTTCTTTGTGGATGATTATGAATCATAAAAGTATGTCTGGGTGTTCAAAGCAATAAACAAGCCCAGGTAGGGAGCCTGAACTGCTGGGGAAACTGCTCTTTGAAGCTTGAAGTTTTAGGGATGCTAAATGCCTACTGTGTAGTATTACACAATTTCCAGTCTAGCTTAATACAACTAATCTGAAGAATTGTAGGATTTTTGGCGTTTTGTCTCAGCGTAGTCAAATGCTGGTCAAAAGGATGATGACAGCATTTTAAAAAAGCTGCAGTGTCGGTTATGTTCACTGCTTTATCCAAATGAAGCTACGCCAATTTAGGCCAGCTAACAATTGTCATCCTCAGTTCTCAACTAAGACAATGAAAAGAAAATTGTCAAATCACAATTACTTCTACTGAAGATTTATGTCAATGATGAAATACGTTTCATCAGCTTTGAAATGTATTATTCAGGGATGATGGAAGGTTTTCACATTCTGCTTGAATTCTGGACAAACTCAGGAAGTTTTGAAGGATTACTGAGGGCAGCTTTTTGCTACTGCAGCTGGGTAGCTTTAGATATAGGTTGAAATAAATTTGCAATCCTTGAAGATGAAAACTCATTTGTAGATCCCATTTATCCATAGGATAATTTTTTCCCTCTCCACCGCAAAAAATAAAAAGCCTCCTACTATTCAAAGAAAATTCCAGCATTAGTGTTCAACAGTATCACCGCCTTTTAGGTGGAAAGGAACTTGCACTTCCCATTCACTTTTCACTAGGTTTAGTTACCATCTGAATGAGGATTTTATTTAATTTTTTTTTTGCCTAGTGACTGTGCTTAATATTTCTTTCTAGTGTTTAAACCAGTATATAGACAGCAAAAGAGCAGCTTCAGCTATGCTTAACCGATCCTAGTATGTGTCTTCTAGACAAATAATCCAGGTCCTCATCATATAACCCTTCACAGACACGAAAAAACCCAATTATCTATACTGTCTCCTGGACAATGCAATACAAAATTATTAACCTGTATTTAGGCAAACTCTAGGCAAGCGAACATATGTGAGAGGACATGCAGGGCAGAGCGTAAGTGCACCAAGGCTTCACAGCACGTGGGCTGTTTCAATGGCTATTTGCATGGGCTCAATCTTACCCAGTAGTTCTGAGGGACAAATCCAAATGCCATCCTGCGGTTTTTTTTCCAGCTCTTCCAAGGCCACACGTTTCTATTCCACTGATCCAGCACGTACCTTCTCTAACCTGAGCACAAAGTGGCCAAAGGGAGGCTTAGTCACCTGGAGCAGATGCTCGATATGCCTTGGCAGACAAAGTAATTGTGGCTCTTCTCTTCTCTTTGCCTCCAGGCACGAGCCATCCCGCAGACCTCTGGAAGGCGTTGTGTGTGCCCTCTGAGGACGGCCAGGATGTGAATGTCAACTCACCCTATTCTGCTCAGTCCTGGTGAAATTTTTACTCATCTTTCAAAGCAAACAGAATTTGCTTTCAATTCCCCGGATAAAATACTACTATACTTTTTCCTTCTAATATTTCTTTGTCTTCTAATCTTAATTTGTCCAGTTTATGGCTTAGTCCTTCTACAGGGATTCATAGCAAATAGAAAGAATAATAACTTTCCTACTTTCCGATATTAAGATGGATCATTATTCCTCCTGATATGTTAGAAGATATTTATCAGTTTGAGTTATGCGGCCTTTCTGACTGAAGATTTTAACATCGATTTAATGCCAACTTAAAGACTCCTAAAAGTGCAGGAGATTGCATTAGATAAATAATTTAACAATAAAAGGTATATCAAGGCAGACATTATTGCAACCTTCCACCAATCAATCACCATTTTCCATGTTTATCCAATCTTCTTCTCAAGGCTCTGTACATCAAATTGCCTAGACATATACTACACAACTGAAATAACTTCATCATTGAATAAAATTGGATAGCCATTAAAATTCTCTAATATCAAGATAGCTGACACTACCTTAAATATTGGCTTCAGTTCCGTAGGGTAATAAATTCTGACCTAAATCAAATCTTTCATGGATAGCTGATTCATAATGAAAAATTACTGTTTTGTCACTTTACCTTCGGAAATTTACTGTGGAAACTAATACAGCACTGGGCAGTCTTTGAAACATATGATAATTAAAAACACAGTTCCCTTCCTAGTCACCCTGAAACAAAGGGAATGGATTTGCTTTGGTGCAAAAATATCAGACATGCTAATAGCTACCAGATAAAGAGAGAAAGTTACTATTGTGCTGTCACGGTTTCAGCTGGGATAGACTGGACTTTCTTCCTAGCAGCGGGTGTGGGGCTGTGTTTGGGACCTGGGATGGGAACAGCGTTGACAGCGCACTAATGGTTTCAGTTGTTGCTAAGCCCTCAAGGCTGTTCTGCTCCTCACACCGCCCCGCCAGCAAGTGGGCTGGGGGGGCACAAAATGGTGGGAGGAGGCACAGCCGGGACAGCTCACCCCAACTGTCCAGAGGCATATTCCATACCCTGTGATGTCATGCTCAGTACATAGAGCTGGGGGAAAAAGAAGGAAGGGGGGGATGTTTGCAGAGATGGTGTTTATCTTCCCAAGTAACCATTACGCCTGATGAAGCCTTGCTTTCCTGGAGACGCCAAACACCTGCCTGCCGTTGGGAAATGGTGAATGGATTGCTTGTTTTGATTTGATGGCATGCACAGCTACTGCTCTACCTATTAAACTGTCTGTATCTCAGCCCATGAGGTTTTTTTTCCTCACTTTTACTCTTCTGATCCCTCTTTCATCCCAGCTACGGGGAGTGAGCGAGCAGCTGCGTGGTCCTAGTTGCTGGCTGGTGTTAAACCATGACACATGATTTTCCCAGGTCTTCAGTGCAGAAGCAATCAATTGATACACTTCACAACTGACACTCCTCACAGCAGCCATCAAACAGCAGCCACCACACACAAGTTCCTGTACCAAGTCGAAGCTGCTGAGCCAAACAGATAAAAACGGAGGGGAAACCGCAGAAAACTTTTCCTCTGATTTCACATTTGTGCATCACTGTGGTAAAAAGCTGGAGAACTGCTGCCAGTGATGCACTAACAAATTCACTGAAGGTACAGTAAGTCAGACTGGACCTACAGCTGGACTGCTTTCTTGCCTGCCCTCATCCCCCCAGCAAAACACCAGAGTTTTTCAGGGACAGAACTACAGATTTTAGTGCTAAAATTAAGCGACTTCAGAGAAACTCGGTTACCATTTTCCTCCTTGAAGATACTTTTGTTCAGCAAACTCGTTTAGGGGACTCACAAAAAGTTGTTATTATTTTGCAACAAAATTATTTCCGAGTCTCTTGATAAACAGGACTTAAAATGCACTTAAATAGCAAACTAAGAACAATACCACCACACACTATTTTTCCTCTGCATGTATTAGCAATGGATTTAAATACTTGTTATCCCTGCTCTGTACATGGCATGAGCTGTCTGAGATGTCTCAAGAAGGCTGTGACACATCAAGGAACGAAACCCAAGCCTCCACAGCGCTAGTTGAAGGCTTACTTTCTAGTTTGTGCTTATATGGTTGGTTTATGATATGGCATAATGGAGCACATTCTTGCTGTCACTCCTTAGTTGGGAGCTTTCTACTGATTTCTCAGAGTAATCACATCCCCACATGATAATATAATAAATACTCTGAAAAATATTCTTTCATCATAGGGACAGCAAGAAAATCTTTTTTTTTTTCCTTCTTGTTCTAAATGAGACTTCTGCTTGGATGGATTCCAGTATAACTCTCTGAGCCATTTCAAGCTTTCACCAGGGCTCTCTAATATCATTCTTATTTCTTTCCTAAATTTTTACAGTCTGCAGCAATAGAAAGCAAACATGAAAAACACAAAGATGATCCTGTCTGCATGTTTGGCAAATTATGCCAAATGGTCAGAATTATCAAGAGAAATGAAAGTGTGTGAACTTGTGTGTTAACTGCAGCCTTTTCATTGTAAATGATGGAGTTGAATCTAATAGGATTTCTCGTAAGAAGATCCAGAAGTGGACTGTTTTGAATAGACTTCCTTTTTGCTGACTAGCTGAAGAATACCAGAGATATCTGAAGCCTCCTTGTAGTATTCCTTGGGAGCATGACAGAAGTGATTTTCCCATTAGGAGAACATTTTCATAATTGGAACTGACACAAAACCATTCTTGTTCCCAAAATACTGGATCTATGCGCTTTGCTTTGGACCATACACTTCCATTGACCTGTAAGCCAAGAATCCTCAGCTGTGAATACTTCTTTCCTCTTCTTTATCTTTCCTTGCTCCTATAGGAACAAAACCATCTTACTTTTCCTCCGTGATCCTAAAATTATGAGGACATAAGTGCATGAGACATTTTAAGGTGCACTGATAAAAGCTACTAAATGAAGTTGCTGAAATAAGACATGATTTAAGTGAGGTCATCAAAGCTAGGCACAATATACACCAGTTAAAAATCTATCCCACTTTGCTTTTAATAGTTAATGGGAAGCTTGCATTCCTTATCACCTCCTGTCCGAAAACAGGAGAATTATTTATGAAAACACATCAGCTCCACATAACACCCCTCTGCTGTGGCTTGGCAAAGCCAGTGTGCATTATGTAGAAGTCTTATTCACAATTAATCTCAGTAGCTCTATCCACAGTTCATCTCAGTCATACCTCTTATTAGCCATTTGCTTACTCTGGCAAGGTGGGCAACGGAGCCAGGCTGGGTTCTCTTCTGTAAGGGAGTGTATTTCTTACAATGGTTTTGAATAAGCAACCAAAGAACGTGACTCTTTCTCAGAGAGAATGACTTTGGGATAGATCCTTAAACCTATTCAGAGACTTACAAATATATTAGTGAATTTTTTCAGAGCGCCTACACCTAGGTCCCATGCAAAAGAGAAACTACAAATGGGTAAAACATATATTGCAGTCAATTCCGCTTTAAAATTCCCTTTTCCTCCTTACTACTCAGTAAATTGCCCGGAATGAATCACAGCCCACAAAGAGATGGAGAAATGAAAACGTACGGTTCCGTTCAGTCATGCTGCTGTCAAGCTCAACATTATGCAGCACAGTAACACAACACATACACAGAAGCTTTCAGTCTAAAAGGAGCATGGTTTAAAATACTCACTGCACGGTAATATCCATTGACTGGACGCAAACCTTCATTTCCAATCAAATCCACAGGTGAGTAAGCAGCAAGACTGCTTAAGCTGCTATTTACAGCTGGTCACAAACAAAGGTGCATTCTCACCAGTGAAGTGTTTCTCTTACAACTTTTAATGAGTTATCAAATGAATCAAGACTACAAGAAAACACTTCACCATTACTTTGCCAAGAAAGTCTCCACAAAAGAGAAGCAATCACCTTTCAACAGAGAGAACTATACAAGCAATTATATTATAGTTAAATGGAGGGCTGCCTTGAACTTTGGTTGAGTAGTGAGGTTTCCAACAAGATTTGTAGAAAAAGATCCTTTTGTGGTGCTCCCTGACAAGACCTACAACCGTTGCAGACTATCGTGCCTCAAGGACAACTGGTCATTAAAGTAAGCAAATGCAAGCTGGAGGAGTTAGCAAGAAAGAGGAGCTCTCTATCCGAGCTTCTTCAAGATGATCCACACAAAGATGATGTGATATCTTTAGTGTCATAAGATTTCACATTCAAACTCAGGAAGCTCGCCAACAAACCACCAGCATGACGGAGGTCAGAAGGATGTCCTCTTACAAGAATCTTCATTTGCCATGGTAGTGATTCCTCAGGGAATAATGTAATGTAAGGAGAGCGGTGTCTAAATAAAAGCTTCGATTCATGAGGACGCAGGCTTGTTTTGTAAACCCCTGGGGCATAACTCAAAGGCAGCATCCAAACTGCTGTTACGAAAAATGTCTGAAGTTGAAGTTTTCACTGAATTTCACTCCCTGTGGAGAACATCATGGTCCCTCCAAAACACAGCCAGCGTATATACAGTAATGATGAACAGGAAACTTGAACCCAAGACTGAACCAGGCCTTTATATGCTTATAGACAAGCCTAATATATACCACCCACTGACAACCTAAATGCACCCACTCTCCTCAGTCTCCTCAAAGCACACTGTTAGGAGCTAGAAGGGCCTTCCTTCAAAACTTTTAACACCCAGAAAAGTTATAGCAGCATAAGAGAAGGTGGTGCAGCAGGGAATGCAGCTGCTGGAGTACAGCCAATGCTCTCCCAGCAGCGCTCCCCATAGAAGACTGTGTTTTATCATGAGAATAGCAATATGGAGAAATTCTGTTTTAAAAGGCAACAAGCAATTAAGTCCTGCAGAACAAATCCTATGAATTTCACAATTTGAAAGCATGTACAGTCACTATTCAAATTATTCTCAATAGACTGCAGAGTTTAAGTTAATAATTATTTTCCTGCAGCATAATTATGGTTTTTGGCTTAAATCTCCCACCATTCTTACAGTGACATCCACTGGAAGATGACAGATAGGTAAGCACCAACCACAAGAGATGGTAGTGATGATTAAGACACAGCAAGCTCTAGGAAAAAAGACCGAAAAATTCTTAGGCCTCCCCAGGGGATGATGAGAAAACTAGAGAAGGAAAATAACGGACTTTTGCCATGAACCTTTCTGTAGGGACAGGATTTTAAAACCAATATCTTATTTTACAGTAAAACTGTAAATAGAATACTACAGAGTTTAATGTGCATACAACGAAGCCTGATAGTGACAGCAGTAGATACTGGGAGTTGGGAGTACTCTGTTCTTCCTTACAAAGGCGCCAATCAGGAATAATTTCTTTGACACAACTAGATGATAAATCATTGACATATCATGGATATTAAAATAGTGCGAGTGAGGAATCACTTTGAACGTGCTCTCAAACTATCAAAGATGAGCATTTATTTGGAAGACTAAATATACATTGAGCAATTTCAAAATCCTTTCTAAGGTTGCTCAGCTACAGATTCTTGTCATTCACATTTCTACAGAAGTCATAATTACCCAAGAAGAAAAAAGACTGATGTTTTAAAACTACCTTCTGCATAAGAAATATTTGCAACAGAAACAACTAAATTATGGTTTGGAGCCTTAAAACAGCATTAATGTCCTGTAGATTGACTTCATGCCTAGACTGTTGGCATTTTAATTCAGAGTAGATCCCTTACACAACTCTTCCTCATTTCCAAGGAAAGACATTACAAAACAGCCACTGGTGTCATAAAGCCCAGCAATTCCTGAAATATACCAAATAAATGTACCCTTTCAAAAACCTACCCAAAAAGGGTGCATTCCCTTTAACTATATGTTTAATCCTCTAACGAACTCTGTAAATAGTTAAAGCATTTGTTTTCAAGAACCCACAAAAGAAGAAAATTCTTTGCCTCAGCTCAGGAGGAAGAAATTAAGTGTCAAGACTTTTTCCTCCAATTATTTTAAAAGTAATACAGTCAGTGCCACTGACTTCAAACCAAAGTGTGGCAACCTTGAGCCACCGCTAATGTGGGATTTTTGGGACATGACACTTCCCCCTTCTGAAAATAATAGTTCACCAGCTGTAGATTCCTGTGCAAACAGAGTATTACTTTGCTAAGGAATGGTACTCACAGAAGTGCAATGGTTAGAAGGGCAGAGCCGAGTTTCTAGCGAGTCAGCCCCAGCAATCTCCTCGTGTCCTTGGTGACATTTTAGGCAAATGTGAAAGTTATTGTTGCCTGCTTACAACTAGTACATAACAATGACACTCTCACAGCGTTTTGTTATGGTTGTAAAGTCAAATTAGGAAAGAGTATAACATTGAGGATGCTCGTGCCCCTGAACTCGAGCTCAGTTCAGTACTGCTGTGCATTTACATTGCACTGCTGCTTGCTTAGCATTGAATAAAAATAAGACAATTAGATGCTATGTTTCCTCCTAAAGATCTGTCTACTAAAATCACTGTAATGAGTCCACTCCAGAAGTCCAACACCTATTTTATATAAAAAAAACCCCCACGAATGCCAGAATGGCTCAGGTTTTCCAAGTACAGGGGAGGTGGGTTTCTTTTGGGTTTGGGGTTCTTTTGTCTTTTCTCTTTTTTTTGCTCCCCCCTCCCAGCTCAGACCATTGTATCAATCCTTTTCTCTAGCCATAGTTGTATTTGACTCTCCCCCTAACACTCTGTCTACACATTTCAGGATCACTGGAAAGCATTAGCGATCACTTAAGTACTTTTCTTTCATCTCTCTACACACAGTAATCTTTATCAAAATATTCACTGAGCTTCTGCTACCCTCGTGCTCTCTTCCCAAGAGGTTTGCAGCAAGGACATACTTAGCCATTATCCTCTCCCACGCTTGCCCACGCTCCCCCTTTAATGCTCCATAAAACGATATCATTTTCCAAAACAGAGACTTGGTGAGAACTAGGGCTGCTGACCATAAATTTTCCAGCCCTTCTGCCCTCCATTCCTTGTGTCATGCATTGTTTCCGGCACTTCCTTTAGATGCCATTTGTCAAGATGCCCTGGCCTGTCAGGGACCAACTCTGCAGCCAGATCCACAGGTGACCAGACAGGAGCATCATGTGGAAAATAGCAGAGGAACAGTAGTCTGATTTCATTCTCCCGCTTCTAAACTTGCACATGATCTAGACAGGAATTGTCTGTATGTAGATGAAAGGATTAATTGGCACAGACACCCAACACAGTTTTCCCCTCACTGAATTTCTTCTAAAACCAAAGCTGAAACTGCCCAAGACAGCACTGACAGCGCCAGCCTGTGCTCATAACAGCCTCATTTTGGGGAGAAGAATCCTTCTAGCTCTGCAACGACCCAAATTCACCCATCCCTGAGAAACACCAGTCTCCTGGCACCTACACTGTAGCTGTCCCCAGAGATGCAGGGAGGTGCCAAAACCTCTTTTGGGATGCCACAAGGACGCTTCTAGCAATTCCACCTCCCTTACAAGGTGTACACAGATCTTCTTTCTGCAAAGAAGCTTGTCCAGTTTCTGACCTGCTGGCTAGATCCAGTTTCTGAGGATAATTCGTTCATTTGGCCCTCCGCCCAGGGAACAACTCAGCTGTGAGCAGGGGGAAGTGTTCTGACAGCTCTTACATCAGGGCTGCCTCATCACTCCCTTCAATTGACCAGAGTGTGCTGGTCACCCAAGAGCAAGGCAGGCAGCCCTATGGTGGGACACCTGCCTACACATCCAGCCTGGTGACAGGGGCTTATGTGCACCTTGGGTCCGAGCATTTACATGCATTTTCATCACATAAATGATATGATCCAGACCTCATCCATACAATGAGGTAGGGTCCGTCTTCAGCCAAAACCATCAAGTCTCTTTTCATTACTCACATCCTAATTTTAACTATCCAAACTCGGCCATGTGGCCATAAAAATTAATCTGACAATCACTGGTAACATTCATTCTTCCTGAGATCTCATTTTTCTCCTTACAGTGCTACAGCTTCACTGATTTCATTAGAAATGGTTCTGCTTTACACATGTAAGGGGAGAGGAGAGACACGCCACTTATTTCATAAACTCATTTCGCCTAAAATGCAAATACTGAATCTCAAACGGCCCTTTATAATGAAAGTAGTGCTGGAAACATAGTTTCCAGAACAGAGCACAATCTCTGTACACAGTGTAATTACATCTTAGTGTTCTGCAGAATACCAGCGTATGGCTTAAATGCTATTAATTGTAAGCAGTTTTGTTCCACAGGATGTTGTTCGCTGATAACTACTCAATTAGGGTTATTTTGCAATTAGTCTACTCACAGTAAATTTATTGCAACCAGAGTCATCTGTGGTGCAGCAAATTAAAATGCTGTCTGGGCTGCATGTGCAGTGGCTCTTACATGCTCCTTAAACTGTGTATAGCTCACCACAGTAATTTCATCACACTAACAGATTAAACATACAGAAAAGCAGCAGCAGCCAATGTCATTTGGAATCCTGAAACCTGGAGAAAGAGACAAATTTGAGGCTCAAAAATCTTCAGATCAAATTCAGCGAGTCCAAAAATGCATTGCCCAAAAATGTGAAAGCTAAATAAAGTCACGTGTTTGTATGTCACTGTGTGCATGCATATTGAGCAGATCAAATCTGTATTTGCTTAGTTACAGTTATCATTCTTTTAAAATTATAGAGGATGCTCTCATTTCCATGCCTTGAAGAACTGCTCTGCTCCACCCCATAAGTATTTGGCATCTTAGCGGCTTATCCTCTCCCTTACTGCAAATCATACCTGCTTCTGTTGAGCACTTTGAAGTTGTTTGAGAAAAACATTATAGACATGCAGATTGCTATTACCTGTGCGTATTATTCAGTAAACAGAGCTCCAGAGCCCTTTTCTCTCAGTTTGAAAACCAAAAGAAAGCTGTGTTTTCTAAAACAAAATGGAGAAATTTCTTCTAAGCAGCCTGTAAGACACTGAAAGCTCTTGCTTCAGTGTGCCAGAGCAGCATTATCAATAAGCAACCAGGGAGAAAGCGGTCCAATCTGCAAAGAACTTTTTCAGTGCTGATGAATGATGTGGAATGAGGGTAGCTTGATTATTTTTCTACTTTATTTATGAGTTGGGTTTACCCCACAGGGATGAAGGTAGCAGAAAACCTGTTTGATTTATAAACTAAGAAAAGACAACAGAAGAGCCAAGGGGAAATAAATCAGGCTCACTTGTGGCTCTCTGCTTTCCTAGAGACTTTTCTTTTGCCAGAACTACATCTTAGAAAACACCTCTTAAAAAAACCCTATTACATATTTTTGGTGTATCTGGGGCCATAGATCTGGGTCAAGCATAAACCCAGTCGGGTAATTAATGATAAGGATTAGGCCAGAGTCTCCCCTGGGGATAAGAGACAGAGAAGCTGGCCCAGAGGAGGACTGATGCAGATACCACTTGGCACCGTGCCTGCACTGACTCACAGACCTGGTGCCAACGACTAAGGAGGAACCATGCCGCTTATCCAGCAAACTTGCAAGGCAAAGGATTCAGGGCTACAAACTACCACAATCCACGTGAAAGTGAAAACCAGAGAATTTTGGGGACTGAATCCAGCCAGTGGGTCAGAAGCTCGGATCTTTTCATTGCAGAAAGAAGACTGCAAGTAGAAGTCACAAATTTAATATGCATGATGAAGTGTGTAGTTGTAGAATTGTAATCGCATTGCTGCCCAATAATTTGGGCAGCAGTCAGGGTCACAGTGGCCATTCCAAACTGTACTCCTGCCAGTGGTAATAAGGGATTCTGCTGGGGGAAACGTGGCACAGATCAAGTCACTTGCATTATGTCAATGAGGAGTTTCACAGAATCATAGAATTGTCAGGGTTGGAAGGGACCTTAAAGATCATCCAGTTCCAGCCCCTCTGCCATAGGCAGGGACACCTCCCACTAGATGAGGTTGCTCAGAGCCCCATCCAGCCTGGCCTTAAAAACTTCCAGGGATGGGGCTTCCATCACTTCTCTGGGCAACCAGTTCCAGTGTCTCACCACTCTCATGGTGAAGAATTTCTTAACGTCCATTCTGAAACAACCCATCTCTAGTTTTAATCCATTCCCCCTAGCCCTACCATTACCCGACATCCTAAAAAATCCCTCACCAGCTTTCTCATAGGCCCCCTTAAGATTCTGGTAGACCACAAGATGTGGTAGGCCACACTGAGGTCTCCTTGGAGCCTTCTCTTCTCCAGACTGAACAACCCCAACTCTCTCAGTCTATCTTCATAGGAGAGGACAGACAGTTTATCTATGTACAGAATGAGGCTTATTTTAGAGCTAAGAATTTTCATTGAAACTTCTGCTTCTTCCCAGAACCTTTGCAAAGGAGGAGGGCCATGTATGATGATGGACAAGGAATGGAGGCAGCTGGTCCAGGCCCTGCAAGAGCTTTGGTGAGCAGCAGTGAGTCGGGCACACCAGGAGTATAAGTGTCTCTAGTCTGGCCTGTATAGGATCAGGCTAGAGATGGCCTCAGCAGGGAAACAATCTGCCACATTGTCCACGGGTTGCTGATCTCCATATCGTGTCTCCCTCTACCCTCTCTCCAATCTGCACAGGACTGCATTTGCCCTTTGCTCAGCTAACCTTGTGCTGAACCTACCTTTCCCCTCTTACCTTCACTGACTGCATTTCCTCTCAAAACACACTTCTACCAGCTCCAAACATTCTCTTCTGAGTGAAGAGTGAGTTGCAAGCTGCCTGTTGCCTTGATCTTAGCCGTGACTTTGGATAAGGCTGCACCCTAGAGCCTTTGACACCAATCCCCTATCCCATAGCGTTTGTGTCCTGTTCAGGACCGGCTTGTTGGGAAACGCCAGCTCTCAGGCTCTCGAAGTCAGGTAACTGGTAACATTGCCATGTCCTGTTTTGCTGCATCAGCAGTGTTGTCTCTGTGCTATGTTCTTAGAGGGACTGCAGCCCATGTCCTCTTATTCTTATGGAAATAATGCCTTCATGTCAAACCATGATGTTCTTGGTTTTAACAATCCTTTCTTTTATACACTGAAAATAGTTATATTCAACTTCCTTTGCCTGTTGCCTTTGGAAACAATAAAATACTTAAAAAAGAAACAGCTTGTAAGATCCTGTTCCTGTTGATAACCACTCAAGTGAATGGATCACTTAACAACAATCCAGCTGGATGGAGTCATGTCCGTGATTGATAACTACACTTAGCAACTTTGTGGTTTTGATCAGCTGAGACAAGATCCAAGGGGATTAAATGCTGGACGACATCTCAATGGAAACCATAGCACTGGGAACACATTTATATGTTGGGATAATGGATGAATGTGCTGCTCCAATGCATAAATATTTATAGTTCACAGCTCTGCCGAAAACAGACAGGAAACCTTTTTTCAAACCAAACTGAAAGGAATAGCACTCACATGCTGAATAAACAGACCCCAGTCCTCATCTGACTTGTGCTGACAAACAGCATATAGCTTTTTTTGATGCATAAAGTGGCAAGACCTCTACCCAGACCTCCTCCCTACAAGTGATCTTAACAATGGGGTGCCATATATTGCCAAAAGGTAGCTCACAAACATCTCCTAACCAAGTTCAACTCTTTTAAGGACCTCTGGTGTTGATGAAGACACCTTTGATGAGGGATGGAGCCAGTGAGTGAACAACAGCAGTATTTATGTTCTGCAGTGAGGAGGAGACATCTGAGACCACAACACACTTAAACTCAGACAACTTATCTTTAACAGGGCCGTAAAATTTAAGGGACCTACCAAGTTATATACATATAAGGCCTTCTGGTAGGCACCAGGCACCTTCAGTTTTGGAGTTCCTACATGTCTGTCTTGATAGTCCTGTATTCAGACATTTGAGAAGTGATTTCAAAGCCTGGATCTCCTTCGTAGGCCTGATATCCCAATCTGCTTGTGCATTGACACCACCTGCATAAGCAACTCGTGTCCCATTCAACATGCTGCTGCTTTATCACTTCCCCATAGCAAAGTTCCCAAATCTGCTCTAGAGCAACCCTGTACGTAACAGAGGATGTCCAGATTTTCTGCCAAGGAAATCTGGCTGCTGAAGCGGTTAACTTCAGCTGTCAGTATGGGCAGGAGGAAACAGCCTTGAAGCAAAGAAAAGTCAACCTTTTCCAAAAGAATCCATCTGCCTAAGTTAAGACATCTCTCAATTATTCTTTTTTAAACAAGCATTACTGCCTACAATAAAAACCTAAACGAAACTCTAACACTGCAAACCTAAAAATCATAGCCACAGTCTTTTTACACTTAATTTTTTAATGCGGTATATATCCGTACCTCATAAGGTTACCATTAGTAACCTTAGTGGTTACTAAATCCACGTGTGTTTTACAATAAACCCATATTTGACAATTTCTCCATTTCTCTAGTCATCTTTCTACCTGCCAGTTTTCCTGGATGTTTTCCTATGTCTTACTACAAAAGAAGCATTTATGCCACAGTGCAACGTACATACATGCTGAAAGGCTTCAAGTGTAAAAGGTGATACTGCTGTTGGTTCTAACATAATGGCACTGCAGGGTGTATGAGATAAATTCAGTATTTAAAAAAGAAGCAAGAAATATTTCTTGAGAAGCCTGTTTTTAAGACTGGCAGTTGTTTAAAACTTCTGGGAAGTCACCCTGCATCCCTGGGAGACAGATTATCAGGCAGGGGATGAAATCATAGGTGTGTGCAAAATCACACACGGCAGCATTGTGCGCTCATACTAATCACAACACATCTTCCAGCTCTCTCCAGGATATCACTTGTGTATTTCTACATGTGATGCATTTACCCTACGCAAGGTATATAGCATTTATGACATTACGAAGATATGTGCTTGATCCAAAAAGTGGAGGACAGTGTCTGCAAGGTGCTGACCTCCATCAGCTTTCTCACAGACCAGAGCTGACTCTCCTGTCATTCGAGGAGGGAAGGATACCAAGGACATGCTTAGGATAGTGGATTCCATCAGTGGCACCCCAATACGGGTGCTCACTGATGCCTGTTACTGATATCTGTTTTTTCTTAATTATTACCCCTTTGCTGTTCTTTTACCTTCCCTTCAACTTTTGCTGCCTTTGCTGTCCCTCTCCCTGCTTCCCACTGAACACCAAGTCTTCTGCCTGCTCCATTAATTCTTTATCTCCAATGTTTACCCACCCAGCTCAATGATTTTGAGTGTTACCACAAGATAAGAAAGGGAGAAAAAAAAACACCAAAAGAGACATGGTAAAAACCAAAACAAAACAGTCACAAATGCACTGGGGTGGGAAATGGGGGTGCTCGCACTGTTCATCCTGGTTACACTCATCATCTCAATTAAAAGCCTAAGCTTCCTATTAGAGAGAGATGCTCTTGTTTAGAAACATCCTCTGGGGCACCTCCTTTTTTTCCACTGTCTGTACAGGGAGTTTAGCCTCCTAATTCAGGCAATAGCAACATGGATCCTCCTCCCTCCCGCACTAAAACCACGCAATAGCAACCTCTGCTTTGCAATGGTGCAATAAACAGGTAAACCGTAGGGACTAGAGGATATAACTAAATATTCCTAATGAAAGAAACTAAACATCCCCTAATCCCCATGACTGATCATGTTTACTGTACCATCTCAAAGTGAGACCTATCCTCTTGTTTGTAAAAGTCACTCTGCCCTTGCAGCTTGGACAATGACATTGGTATATCCTTACATGCATGGTCTGAAGTGTCAATTACAGGATGGGAACTTTGGACTGCTGTATAAACTAATGTTGCTGTGGATAATGCTGTTCCTTGATCAATACCTACTTTGATCAACCAATCAATGCTTTTTTTAAAAAAAAAAAAGCAAAAAAAAAGCACTTTGCTGCATGGGAAGCTTACAGCTAAACGAACGGTGGCACATGAAGCACTCTTCTTGAAAAGCAGGAAAAGGTCAGCTCACACATGCAAACTAACAGCAAGCTTAGAGATACCTCATGTAACCGACTGCACGGAGAAACCAAAACAACAAATCAAAGCTTGGCTTAGGCCAGCAGAGGTAACTGACTCTCTGCGACAGTGATTTTGAAAATTACTTTTGCTGACTAAAGCACATTAAAAACAGAAATGAGCCACAATTTTTTCCCCCCACTTTTAGAAATTTTTTTTTAAATATACCTCTGATAATTATCTGGGTTATCAAAATGTTTAGCAGTCCTAATTATTATCTACGACTCCACTGTGCCAGAAAAACAGCCATAGGGCCATAACAGACATACCACTCATTTAACGGCTAGCATAAGGTACCAAAATTCACCATGGCTGTTCCCTGATCCCCAAAAAGCGTGCAACTCCTGCACAGAATAACAAGACTTCAACTACTCTTCTGTGTCTGTAGATTAAGAAGTAAAAGAAACAGGAGTAGCAGCTGAATACCTAGATCACTTAATGTAATAAAAATTTGGTGGAAATGAAAAAAATTCTATAGGAATCTACCAAGGACCTTGTGACAACCATATAACTCCCTGTTTAAAACATCCTCAAACCCTCCCTCATCTTCACTAAGTACCTTACACATTCCTGCAATAAAGCCATTTTTTTGTCATCAGAAGGCCATTGCAATTATATAGAATCTTTCCCCCGAGATACCATGTTATTCCTCCATCACCATCTACCAACTTACCCTCCAGCGTACAGAAACGCGTCACCTTCTCCGGCATCAGCTTTCCGTGCTTGTGCTGACAATACACGTCTGCGATCTCCTGCCGACACTGCTTAGATTTAGCCCGGGACATGGCTGAGATTGCCTCTTTGCCTGTTACCTCACACTTTGGTGGCTGATCGTATCTCAGTTCAGGGGAGCTGTTTCCATTTTTTTTTAAATGATGCTGTCTGGGAGACATATGAATCTCCTTCAAATTGTTGTTGTTGCTGCTGCTGCTGTTTTTTCTGGGGTGATCACTGAATTGCACCACCTCATTGGAGTTCTTCCCCAGCAACAAGTTCTCCTTCATCTTCTCCTCTTCCAGTTTCTTTCTCAAGTGCTCCTTTTGCTTGCTAAGGGGTTTTTTCACCAGCTCAGACTGGTGTTTTTGCCTCTGAGTCCTGGGAGCAAAGTTACTGTTATCAATATTTTCAAAGTCCTTGGGGACTGAATTTTCATTATTGCTGTCTGTTCGCATTTTCTCTTTCGGTCGGTGGGAAAAATAGCCATCCTATAAATGGGGAGAAAAATTATACTCATCTTACTAAAAATAGTCACATTCCATGCATTACAAGCATTTCTTACATGAAAACATAAATCAATTACAATCCAACATATTGCAAAAAAACCCCCCACGTCAGGGTTCATAACAGAAAGATGGAGCTGAGACTGGCCTCTGAGCTGCCCAGGTCAGTGCAGACAACCACCACCTGCACCCCCTTCATCACCGAGCCAGAGCCCAGCCCCCATCTCAGATGGAGCAGGGAGGTTTCACACAGGTTTGTGAGCAGTTATTAACCAGAGACTTCACCTTGCCACCATTAAAAATCAGTGGCAAAACAAACTCAGGTTTCGATGGAGCAAGAGCAGGTCCTTCAATGCGTTCCTCCACTCCTTGTGTTAATGACCGCAGGTTGGTACCCCAGGAACTGCCCCAGTCCTCTCCAGAAAGCACCACACGACTTGATAACCCAAGCTTGCTTTCAGTGAAGTAACTTTGCTACAAACCAAGCCCTTCCTAATTCTGCTTTTTTAAACAAAACGTTGGCGAAGTGTTTCCCATGGGGTGCATTGCTGCCTTGACGCAGGTGGGAAGCGCAGCAGCAACAAGCGCTGTGTGCCAGGGGAAGCAGCTGCAGATGGTCAGGCTCCCCAGGAGTGGCAGAGCCAAGCTCAGACGTCAGCCCTCAACCACCACGTTCCTCTTCTCCACACCAGGCGTGCTTTGATAAATACACAGACCATAATGTTCCAACATTTAAAATATAGCATAGAAAGGAAAAGGAATAGACCATGTAAAATATTTGTCTGATGCAAAATAATGCTTTTCTTCATGACTTCACCCCCACCTCCACCTATTACCACGGGAACTTGTCCTAGCCCATCAACAGCAGAGCAAGTTTATAACACCAATGAAGAAGGAGGATTGTCCCAGGGATCCAAGAGGCAACAAAGAACAAGGCAATCTGCTCTAGAAAAGAGACAACAGACTAGAGCCAAACTGAGAGGCACTTATACCTGTATGTTACTAACTAATGGGAACCTGTCTGTTAGCCAGGGATGGGTGAGGTTGAGCTACCTTTGCTCCAGCCACAGAAACTAGTCTTCAGGCTAGTGGGGGACACAATTATTAGATCTGTGGAACAGGAAATATCTCCATTTATTTAAGTGATCAGATGAAATCAATGGGGAACTGTTATTAAAACATCTGAAGACAGAAGTATAAATACTGATAGACTTTGAGTCTGTACTGTTTTCTTTCTACTGGTAAATGCCGGCATCTGCTAACAATGACTGATGGGAGCCACTCAGCATCTATGAACCACATTTTGTATTCAAAACATTTTACTAGCATTAGCTAATTGTTTCTCGCACCTCTTCTGCGAGAAACTACTTAACAGTCAGGTTTTGCAGAAAAAGGAGAGGGAGATAATGACTTATCCAAGGCCATGCGTGAGTCAGTATCACTTTGACCTCTGCAGCTCAGCAATGAGAAATGTTTGAATAGTTTACTCATTAGAAGATGTGGTTCTGTGAATGACTAAAGTGATTCTCTCTCCATTAATATCTCCAGCTTGCGAGGAACTTTAGCTGTCAGACAGGGAGGAATGCAGAAGTTTAGGAAAAAAAACCCCAACAACAAACAAACCAAAAACCCACACAACCCAAAACCTAAACGTTTTTTAAACAAAGTATTTCTAGTTTGGAGACAATGTATCTTTTTTTAAAAAAATAATTATCTTTCAAATTTCTAAGGGCACACATGAAATCAAATTCTTTTCTCTGTCTTTTTTTTTAAGGAGGAAAAAAAAAGAACAGCATTTTTTATAGAATCATAGAATCATTTTGGTTGAAAAACACCCATAATATCATGCAGTCCAACTGTTACCCTAACACTACAAGTCCACCACTAAACCATATCCTTAAGCGCCACATCTACATGTCTTTTAAACACCTCCAGGGTTGGCCACTCAACCACCTCCTGGGCAGAGCCTGTTCCAGTATTTGATAACCCTTTCAGTGAAGAAATTTTTCCTAATATCCAATCTAAACCTCCCTTGGCACAACTTAAGGCCATTTCCTCTTGTCCCATCGCCTGTTACTTGGGAGAAGAGACCGACCCCCACCTCGCTACACCCTCCTTTCAGGGAGTTGTAGAGAGCGATAAGGTCTCCCCTCAGCCTCCTTTTCTCCAGGCTGAACACCCCCAGCTCCCTCAGCCGCTCCTCCTAAGACTTGTGCTGTAGACCCTTTTCCAGCTTCACTCCTCTTCTTTGGACACCCCAGAGAAAACAAAACAAACAAAAAATAGTTTCAAGACAGCCCTCAATTCCCATGAATGACCAAACTAAAACAAAACCTCTTGTCTTCAGAGCCGAGCTCCCTTCACTCAGCCTGTATCTCCAATGTATCTTCAAAGAAAAAGACTGCTCTAAACCCAGCAGCAAACTGCAAATAGAGCAAGACAAATGTAAAGCTTATTAACATCATACCCAAAATATCTCCACTGAGGTGCCACTGCTTTGAGACTTCAGATGTTTGATAGTTTGATGTTCCCTTTGTTGTTCAGCCAACTCCAAAACCTCAGCTTAGTTATGCCACTTGTATATTTTCACTTGCTTTATTTTAATGCACTTGGATCTTGGATTTGTATATGTGAAATAGCTCAGAAACTTTAATTGTTGTGCTATCACATTTCCTCTAAGCTCTCTTTAATTGTTGTGCTGTCACACTTCCTCTCATCAAATAATTAAATGCAAGATGCCATGCACTCCTGTGCATATATATGTGTACATATGACTGTGTGCATGTAGAGAACAAGAGGGAATGCTTTCAAGCTGCAACAGGGTAGGTTTAGACTGAACATTAGAAAAAAAATCTTCACAGCATGAGTGGTCAGACACTGGAATAGGCTGCCCAGGGAGGCAGTGGAGTCACCATCCCTGAGTGTTTGAGTTGTTTGGATGTGGTGTTGGGGGATACAGTGTAGGGGAGAACTTTGTAGAGTGGGGTTGATGGTTGGATTCGATGATCCCAAGGGTCTTTTCCAACCTGAATGATTCTGTGATTCTATATATACAGCCACATGCCTAATTTAAAATTACACTGACCACAAAGAATCAGAACTCACACACTGCAATCACCCTTGAACACGTATTTACTGCTCCCTTTCTGACAGCAGGACATTGTACCAGCCCTCCAATGTAGGCAGGAACACACAGAGCTGTCTGGAGTTGCAATTGTCTTGATGTATAAATGAGAATAACTAAACGAGACACAAAGGGGTTCAGGTAACGTGTGGATGGTGCAATCCATAACTGCAGTGGGTCACCCAGGGCTTTCTCCTGTCTCTTTCAACCATTTTGTCCCCCCCCAGTTATACAAAACTTACATACAAGAGACATCCAAGATGCTACTAATTCTAGTAATAGAAATTTTATACCCTAAACACAGCCTAAGCTATTCTTCAATAAGTAGTCCTTAAACTTCAACAGGTTAAGTTGCGAAATACAAAGGAAACTATGAAAGAGCAAATGTGAACTTTATTTGTTGGGTTTCAACAGCAGCAGTGTGCAGACAGCTACAGGGACACCACCCCACCCTAATGCAAAACATTCCTATCATCAGTTTTCATTGTTAATACAGTTCAAAGTACTTTTTATTGGTAACTGGAGCATTCCATCATGCTGAAACTTGGGGCCAAAATACCTAGCTGCAACGAGGGGAAAAAAATAAATAATAAAAATCTGTCTTCTTCATTCAATTCTTTTGAAGGTCTCTAAAGGGGATGCCGTGATAGGGTATTTCTGTGTAGCTTGGCCACACTCCCTCTCACAGTCTGACCCTTGCTAAACGATTTTTGTCTTTAAACTAAAGAAAAATATTAAATCCTAATCTGTACAGCAAATGGAATCCTGATAAAGGGGAAAGGGAGGGAGAGATGTTCACTGCTGTTGGTTTTTCACGATAATTCTTATTACCCACAAATGAGCCACTAGTCTGAACCAGAGCGACAGCCCCAAATCCTCCCATGTCCCAAGGAGTGCCCAGCCCTGCCCCACACTCTGCCCTCCTGCCCCATCCAAACCTCTCTGTAGCTTGACAAAGCCTCAAAGGATGAGGTTTGGGCCCGTTCCTGTTTCAAACAGCATCTGACATGATACCTATATGATATTTCAGTTCGGATCTTTGCTGTCTGTACTGCCGCCCCCGTGCCCATGAGCAGCTGGTGAAACTGCGCAGCTGCCCTGGGACTGGTGAGGCTGCAGCTCCGGGTGTTTAAGTAGAACGTTCCCACCCGGCTGATGTACTGCACTGGAAGAGAGCAGTAGAAAGCGGTGATGAAACCTCAGGAGAAAAAAGCAAAGTAAACTCCAGATTTACTAGTGTAAGGTTCACCTCTTTAAACTGTTTTCCTCCTTCAAGGGCTTTGCCCCCCTCTGGGAAATGCTTTTCCAAGTCTACATGCTAGATTTTGAAAAGACAAATGAATTTTAAATGCTTCAAAGGCAGGCACAAAACTAAGCTCTGCTATAACTCTTCCCTGCCTGCAGGAACAGCACATACCACAAAACTTCCCCGCCACAGAGAACATGTGGCGTCTGCAGAGACATCTCTTTGGAAGGAGCAAGGACTAAAAATAAAGCACAGTCTGCAGAACAACTGTACCAACCCAGAGCTATAGATATACATTGAAAAATAAGGACGTGTAACAAATACCCAAGTTGGACAGTCAAATTCCATCCTCATGCAATCCCACACCTGTTGATGCAAGTGTTAAATGCCACAAACCCAGAAATCTCCATTCACCTTCCATCTGCTTTTCTCTCTCACAATAACTTTCACCAAAGCCGAGCGTGATTTTTACGGCATAATGATTTCAAGATAGGATCCATACGTGACAGCAGAGCATACACGTGTTTGCAGTGCAGGGAAAATGAAGCTCAGCACTCCGAGCTTAAAACAGCAGCAGCTGCCGACAATAAATTGTGTTCATTCGTGAAGTTCAGGGGTGCAAACAAAAGCAGCACATCTGGATTTTCAGTTGGCTACAGGAGGATGGGTTTTATTTGCTCTGCAATATTTAATTTTTATGGTGCTGGATTAATTGCAGACTTTGTCATGGATATCTAAAACATTCAAGTTAGGACAAAGTCATCCTGGAGAAAGATGATCCTGAAACCAGGCATTCCTGGTTCTGTCAGTATCAAGGGGCATACACCAGCAAGTTCGCTGTTTTAAACATCATCTTTCTCAACGTTTGTCTAGCTATTTGTTATAAGACCTTCTTATCTCTTTTTGTGTTTAAAAATCACATTAAATACACTGAAAAAATGCAAGGTTATACCAGGCCCAAATTAGAAGCAGAGCGCCTACCCGTATAGCCTGTATGTATCCACCGTCAAGATGAAAGCAGTGTTTTCAACCAACACTGCTATTTTTTGTGGTTGTATAGACTTAATCTCATGCACAGAACTCACTAAAAAGTTATTATAGGAAGCGCTGTTTTGGTCTTTGCAATAGAGTAATTCTCTTTAAAAGAGACACAGATCAGAAGAGGCTCTATCCAAAGCCAGCTCGTTTGGGAGGCTATCCTATAAAAATTACCCAATATTACATACAGGTCTCAAACATAATGCATGCCACCCAACAGCATGTATTTCAACTGTGCTTTCACTACACTCCTGGCAAAATACTCCCTTTCTGTGTTATCCTATGTGTGCCTCTCTGGCAGCCCCAGGGTGACACGGCCTCCCTTTGGGGACTAACAGTGAAAATAGTGCACCTTCCTGCTCCCGATGCCAATGAAAGCCATTCCGCTCTCACAGAGAGGCGCAGGATCAGGTCAAAGTATTTTTTCCTACATTTTAAAAGTCAACTCTGTTTACAGCCTTTATAAAGAAACCTTTGAAGGCTTTTCATTGCTGTGTAGCACCATATTTCAAAGCTCAGTTGTGACACTGTGGATATCTATCACAGAACACAGACCCGAAAGAAGGATTTCCAGAAACAGAAATTTTTGTTACTAACTTTATCTGATCCTCAGAAGGTAGATGGAGAGGTTAACTGCCGAGCACTCCATGGCGAGAGCACTGTAGGGGAGAGTTTTAATGACTGCGGGGCCTCTTCTACATGTGTGCATGCTGCAATTCAGCAATAACAGGCAAATACTCACAAACTGGGAAAGAACAGTCTGTACCCAGGAGTGTCCATGAGATCACTGGCAACTACATACTGATGGCCATTGATGCTAAAAATAATAATATAACATTAATGCAAAAATATCATTTTAAGCTCAGATTCATTGCACGTAATGAAAGAGTTTGAATTCTGCTCCTTGTTGAACACACAGGTTTTAATTCTTTAAACTCCACCTTTAGTATGTTTTATTAAAATCTGTCACACAAAACGTGTGCTCTTTGGTATATTAGCCACAATAGCAATGGTGATTGAGGGTCTGGGGCTCTGATCCTGGGAGCCTGATTGAATTCGGACTCCCAGCTATCTCAGGAGAGAAAGCCCAGGTTCCTGCAGAGACGGAGGCAGAGCCTTTGCGATTTACTGAGAAGACCATGGAATAAATGGATTCTGTCACCTACTACAGATCCAACGGCAGCTGCTGCTCACTGTAGCTCACACAAATACAGAGAATTTGGAAAAAATTTACAGCTGTCTCTAATCATGACTGGATTTTAATGACAGCCTGTTAACACTCTCAAAGGCTTTTTTGCAAGTACAACACACACCCGGCTCAGCCAGACCCCAGGTAGTTTACAGACCTGCAGACTGCCTCTCTCCACACGTTTTCCACTTGCATCTGTCATATGCATTTGCCTCTAAGTTCTGTATGTTCAAGTATAAATGTGCATTTGGGTTTGCCCAGTTTAGAAAATACAGGTTACAAATTCTCACATAATCTTACAGGTACTATTCTGTATCCTGCATGCTAAAGGCAGGAGGTGAAAGACTGTGGTTGCAATACTGACCCAGAAAAAACTCCAATAAACCAGGACGTTCTCCGTGGGGTAGCCCTGGTGCAAGACTAAAATACGCAATAAAGCCATTAGGAACCAACGCGCACAGTTTCAGACCAACCCTGTATAGGGTGCCCAGCCAGGGTTAGGCGGTACAACTGTTAATTTCTGCAAAATGCAAAAAACCCGCACCAGACCAATTTCAGATTGCTTTCAGAGAGATAACCTAATGTGCATATAAATCAGCAGAGACACAAACAGCAGCCTGATGCGCACCAGCTCTGTAGACAGCAAGAGCACGCAGACTTTGTGTGGCTGAAGGATGCAATTCCAGACACCAAGCCCAAGGGGAAGGGCCCATACCACGCAGGCAGCCACCGCTCCAGCATCACCCACTACACACCTGCAGAAATACAGTGCTGCTAGATGCCTCCTTTTGTAGAGGCTTTGTAAGGGAAGTTAAAGAAAACCCTAATCAGTTCACAAAGGCACACAATAAGAGCTCGCATTTATCTGTGAAAGGTGTTCATTGCATCGTGCAGAGCATTTCCTCCCAACAATAAGAAAATGCTCCTTTCTCAGGAAAAGTTATTCATTGTATGATTTCTGTATCAAGGAAGTCCTGTAAACACTGCACAGATGGATGGACCGCATGCAATCAAGCCCTGAACAGCAAATGTTCACAGTTTCAGTTTATCTGACACAACTGTTTTTCTCCCCAGCAGAGAGGGATTTGCTGTCCTTTGTGCTGAGAACACATTCCCATGTTCTTTCCCTGGCAAAGCCTGGTACCTCAAAGACACAGCAAAACCAACCAGAAATATGCGTATGCACACTCTGAGCAACAACAAACCACACAGACCTTCTTCTGAAGGATGTGCTGGCGTTGAGGGCCAGGTATAAATCAAACCCCTGTACTATAAAAAAAAAAATTCTCGTGTCACATGATGAAATACATAGCAATTATTGATCACACATGAAAATATGTAATCCCTGGGCAGACATGCAGGATCACACATGTCTGAGACAAAACGAGTGCCCGGAGCTGGTGCAGACACTTGCCACTCCACTCAGGTGAGCTGTGCCGCCGCAGGCTGCAAACCAGCACACAGCCCAGGGAGGTGACAAACAGCCTCAGAACCTGCATCACATGTCAAAGCCTCAAAGAGATGTGGTTCGTTTTTACAGGACCATCTATTTTACCTGTCCTACGACCAAGAAGAATTTAAGCAGCACTATGAGAAGAAAATTAAAACAAGTTTTTGGTCAATATTAATTACAGCTCTGTGACATATTATTTTGTAATGCTCGTTATTTATTCAATAATGATACCTTCCAATTGTCAAAGGAGTCAGAGAATGGCATCTCTACAAGAACAGGCTGCTCAGGGATTAAATCCTTTTTTTTTTTCCTGCTCTAACCTTTGCATATTTGAGGGCTGTTTCTTAGTTGAAATCAAAACCTTTCTCCCCAGCAGAACTACAAACATTACACTATGGTCTTCAGAACAAGAGTAGAAATTATAAATACTCCTCATGCTGCAGCAGGCTCAAAAATCCAATTTCATCCAATTTTTTGAAACAGCTGGGCACCCATCTCCTTGGCACGCAGCCAAAGAAAAAGAAACTTCTTCAGACCACCCTCTCCACAGGCAGCTGCAGGCTGCCAAACCAAGGAGCGTGGCAACTTCAGCCCCTCACCCCAAGGCTGTCATGGGAAGCAGCTCGCTCCATGCTCCTTTAGTGGAAGGCCAAGAAAAAACATCTTTCTTCATCACTCCATCGATGTAAAGTAAAACCATAGGACATTTGCCTGGAATTATCCAAGCGCTCACTATTCTGCTGGATGCAGAGAGCAGGACAGTCACCATCATAATGATAATAGATAATAATTAGAAAAAAAAGTCAGAGCAAAGAACTGCTGAGCGAGGCAGACGAATGGATTAGATCCTCTCTCCCTTCCCACTATCAAACCAAATGAGCCCATTCCCTGGGATGACGGAACACAAGGGGCTGCCACAGTGCTGGCTCTGCAGGAGCTCTGGGCATCTCACCTGCATGCTGCAGCGCACCGCAGTCCAGAGGCTGAGCATCACAGCAGGTATTGCCTCCTGTGCTCAGGGCCCAGACTTCAACATCCTTTAGACACCCATTTCAATGGCTCAGCAGGTCAGCGGGTCAAGGAAGGTGTTCTTCCAGTTGGGGTAGGACCCTGACAATACAAAATCAACTCTGGATACAGCACTCACCCTATTGTTGCTTGTCTTACCATGGCCACATCTGTCAAACTACAAAACAGCTATTTCTCTGCTTGAAGTCGTCATGCAGCCGCAGAGACACAGACATCCTGCCACACCACCAAAATGAACAAGAAATTGTGAACTTTAGTCGAAGATGTGGTTGATGTGTCATGAGGCTCTTGGAAAACTAGTGCTTTTGGCAGGTGGACAAAAGCACAGCCAAAGAGAGCAGATGGAGAAAAGACAGCAGATGTTAATGTAGTTAGATTTTTCCATATGTTTTTCCATTTCACTGTAATAAATACATTGTACTTCAATTGTCAGTGGCTGAAGACTGGTGAGAAACATTTTGTGAGAAAAATACTAAATTACTTTATGCCTGACATTGAAGAGAGAGACACAAAAGGTGAAAACAAAGTTATTGACTTTGAACTTGCAAACTGGTAGAGATTAAAGATGTCATCGTTTCAAATACAGTCCCTTCTGTGATGTAAAAAGATTACGAGAAAAAGTGATCATTCGGGTTGAAAGGGGGATTCTGATATGTGAAAAAGCATGAGTCCTGAAGGATTCAGTGCTAACAAATACCTACAGGCACTGCTAGTCTAAAACTATTGTTACACTCGCATTTCTAGGCTGCAGAGTAACAGATGGACCACCACAAAGTGCAGACACAGGGGACCCTGCCCTGGAACATCTGCACTGGTAAGTGATTGCTAGGAGGATTACTTTTCCCTTCCTTTCCAAAAATGTTACCATTAATTTTTTGTGGTGGTGTTTTTTGTTGTGTTTTGGGGTTTTTTTGTTGTTTTTTTTTTTATATCAACTTCAGCAGTGTATTCCAAAAGAGTAGAATTAACATTGTATAAATATCATTAATAGAAGTTACCTTTTTTTTTCTCCTTTTTGCATACATAACACTTGTACATTAAGGAAAGATGTTCTGGTTTGAAACAGAATGAAGACAGCTTTAAAACTTCGTCTGCTTTCCTCAAAACAGTTTTTCTGTTTCTTGCTAACATGTGACTTGGTTTCAGAGTGATTTAGATTAGGGAGTAAAACAATATTGCACCCCTCAAGAGTCCAAACAGATTTTCACATTTGCTCCCGCTTAGCACAGTAACTGTACGAACAGCTATATTGTCTTAACAGGAATTTCGAATGTTCATCTGGTTATTAAGAAGTTCAGAATACTGCTAGAGGGAGCTGTGAAAGCACGTATCCATAGTATTTCAAAAATTGACAACTTTGTTTTCTGCTAATTTAAACTCAGGAAAATTTGTACTTACACAGGAGGACTGGAAGACACCACAGACTAGCCAAATTTATTCAATCTGTAACAGAACTCGATTTGTAACCAGTAACTGCCCCCAGTTTATGTATGTTGTTCCCTTTCAAATGATGTTTGAGCTCACTAACAGACTCCAGACTAATGCATGCAGCCTTTCTCTTGGCAAAGGTCCCTCCCAGTCAAATTCACCAAGAATAACATCAACACTAACTGAGTTCAGGCAGGCTTTTTTGCCTGTATATACAAACATATGCACACACACATGTATATATGATTAATTCTACATATGCACACACATATTTTAACGGTTTTCGCCTCTGCTTTGCAGTGCAGGTAGCTCTGCCTCAGTGCAGGCAAAGGAACCCACCCTTGGATGACATGACATAGTGGTCCATTCCCAGGCGAACAAACCCTCAAAAGACCATTCACTTTGAGCAGCCGCCCTGGAACATTTACCAGCGTTAAGCCTCCTGGATTCATTTCAGTTTAACCACAGCTTTAAACAGAATTCACCACAAAACTAGGAAGGAGATGAAGGAGGACTGGCCTGACAGTGCAAAACCCAGCTTCTAAGGAAACTCAGGAAAACCCTGGAGGTTTATTTTCCTGCAGCTTCTTCCCAAGAGAAGGTGGATCTTATAATCCTTCCAACTAAGAGTTCAGACATGAAGGAGCTTACAAAGAAGTCAGTGCTTTCTCAAGGGAAAGGTAATTTAGGTGACTTCTTATATTAACATCTATTACTTTGCAGTCCTTGAACAGGATCCTCAGACAGCATCTGAAAAGGCATGCAGTCTGTAGAGTAGCAGCAGATACTAATGCCCCACAACTGTTTAATGGACAGAGAGCTACTTGTGCTACTCTCACTCCTTTCTGAGAAGGCTTCACCCAGGGGACGGCACGGCACGGCACAGCACCCATGTCCACAAGGCTGAGACGGAGCTNTAAACTGCCTGTATCTCAGCCCATGAGGGTTTTTTTTCCTCACTTTTACTCTTCTGATCCCTCTTCCATCCCAGCTACGGGGAGTGAGCGAGCAGCTGCGTGGTCCTAGTTGCAGGCTGGGGTTAAACCACGACCATGGGACAGGAGTTCAGCAGGTGTGCTCAAGAGCAGTATATCTACATAGATGTTTTTCCCAATAGTTATTCTAATACTGAAATGAAAACGTGATGTTCTGTGTTTTTAATTATCACCAAATTGTACTGCTTCATTATTTGACAAAAATGCTCCAGATTGTATATAAACAAGCAACACAATAAGTATAGGAGTAAAGCTCGATCATTTCAATATTCAGAATATGGACACAATAACTACACTGAATATCCATTACCAGCCAACCTGGTTCATCTTTTTTTTTCCCCACCCTCGCTCTCAGTGACCCACCCCCATAAAAAAATAACATGGCTAATCTGAACCAAATTCCTCTGCTTTCATGTCTATTTCTTTCATCCAAAACTCAGCTAATATCCACTTTATATCTTTCAAAGCAGTAGTAAACACTTGAAATTGCTTCCTGGTGACTTGTTATTAACTAGATTCCAACTAAATACATCTGGAGGCCTATTCCAACTCCAATCTAAACAATCTCGAGAAACCCAGGGTGAATTGCTGAGAGACACAATAGGATCTCTGGCAGCTATTGAAATTAAACATAATTAAAATATGGATGGTAGAAACCAAAGACGCCTTCACATACAAACGAAAACATCCTTGTAAAATACGGTCAGTTTAGCACAAATGTATTCAGCCTTAATTAGGTAGAAAATCTATTTAGATTAATACAATGCAAAGAATAATAATGAACTTCAGGATTACATTTTGTTACTTGGAGGGAAAAAACAACACAAATAAATGGGAAGTAATTGGAGCTTATTTAATAGTCTCAGACTATCAGCTTGAACAACTATAATCATTAAAGACCCTGCAGTGATCTTCTACTGATAAATGTTGTTAAACCAGAATTACAATACAACAAGCATGAAGAGCAAAGCCTATTAATATGAGCAGCACTAAAAGAAATAGATTCATCCACATCTCTTTTCACCTGCTCAGCACCACAAGAAGTCTTTGAACCAAGCATGCAGGAATGAAAGGCCCCTGTGTTTGCTGCCGTTTTGTGTGGGACTGGAATATAAACACTTCAATATGTGTATTTACTGCAGGGTGACTGCAGATGAGCAACGGTTATCCAGTGCTGGATACGTGGCAACACAAAATTTGGTATCACAGGGACCAAATATATCATTCTGTATCCACTGATCGAAATGAGTCAAACAGACCCTTTTATGCAAGTGTAGAGCACTGCTCCTGGACCCTAAGGACTGGAAGGGATGGGTGGACATTTGCAACACTTGCTTGTAGTACAGACCCAGTGAAGCCTCTTGCTGGTGAAAGACAAACTATTACTACCATTTCACTTCTACCCACGGAGGTCAGGTTACTTTTAACCAACTCTTCTCTCCCCTGCCCATTCCCTTGAACAGAAAGAGATGTCAGGGTGGAAAGAGTGTCTCCCTCATTCTTCTTTCTCCAAGGACTGCCTCAAGGTCACTGTCCTCTTGTTCTAGAGCTGCTCCACAGCTTTCTGTGCAACTCTGTCTTGGCCGTCCCTGCTGTGCTGGTAAAGCAGGGAGCAGGTGCAGGAAGGTACATTTCTCACAGCAGCCCTGTGCTGGGCAACAGGGGAATTATCCCTCCTGTCAAACACACATATGGTTTGCCTTCAATAGACAAATTTTCTGCTCATATAAACTGGCATGATTCCAACAGGTTCATTAATGTGTGCCAGCCAGTGCTAGGCGGCCATTTAAAAAAATACCTTTTCTCTATAAATCGAAATCTTAGGTGTCCTCTTGGTCACAGGGCAGACTTCCAGACCCACGACAAAACAACTCCCAAGAAAACAGGTTTTTAGATAGCGGTCTGTATCTTCACAGAAGGTCCTTCTGCAAGATCAGTAAGTTACATCAATAAGATAAAAATAGAAAAGGCCTGAGGATATTATTATGGTCTCTGCTACCTGACTCCTTAGCTCCACTGTCAGCAGTTCAGCCTTCCTGAAAACTCAGCCGGTACCTGGCCTCCACAAGCATTGCTGAAAACTCAGCCGGTACCCGGCCTCCACAAATATTGCTTATGTGGTACTGCATTCTCTGTTCTTGCAAATACGTTCATTAAGCACCATACAAACAACCAGTTTTAACAGCATGATGAAATACAGCAGAGATTTGAAGCAGAATACAGATTTCCAACACCAAAAAAAGATGCACCTTAAGTTCAAAAACTTGTCATTTTATTAGCTCTAGTAAAATTAGCTATTAAAAGTTCTCCAGGAAACTGTCCTCCATCCTCACTTGAATGGGTATTCATTTTGCAGAGTAAAACCTTTTTCTGTACCACACTAAACATGCTGACTACATTTGAGCCAAACACCAGATTGTATAGTGCCCTACTTTCTTCAGCCACAGAACAGCCTTTCACTCGTGCTGTAAGTGCAGTGCTGTCAAAACAATGATTCGTAATTACACTGCACTTAACAATGGTCATACGTCCATAACTCTCCACTTACAATTCTGTCAGAAACAAGGAGTCACTCCACACACAGTCAATGATCATATCCCAGCACATACACATCCTCAACTGACAGAACAAGATAAACAGCACAGCAAAATGTTAACTTAGCTAGTCACTATTCGTAAACCATGCCATGCAGAAAACTCAAATCACAATATACTCCATGGTTTTAACTAACATATTAGCGCATCACAAAAATACTTCTTTCTAAGGGCAACCATGGGCCTTGTAACTATGCCAAAGGTTGTCAGCAGCTTTTCATGTGATCTGAAATAAACTTTACCCAAGGGATCTTAAGGAAGTATACCAGCTTCTTCTGAAAGCATGGGGAAATTCAGCTCCTATTATGCTTTTACATTCTTGGTAGACACGTAACTTCTTGTGTGTGTGTGTGCATGTGCATGTGTACGCAGCTCCGCACAGTGTGCTCTCTCAGACCTCATCCATGAGCAGTATGTAGAAAACCACATGATTAACTTCAGCAGCATGAACCTGAGCAACCTCCAACTTACATACCTAAAGGCTGGACAGACCAGCCTCTTCTACAATAGTCAAAATACACAGGAGAGTTCTCTTGTTCCATTTTAGGACTGTATTTCGTAATGGAAAGCAACCTTAGTGTACATGCCACTGTAATACAACTCTTAGAAAAAAACTTTTGTTTTGAGAATTTTCTGATTGCTGGAACATAGTCTCATTTATAGAGACAGTATGATGATAGAGCATCCATCATGCTATGTATATCTTCCAAAACGTGTATTTCCCATTAGTATTTTCACTATGCCAACCAAGCCAAATATCAAACAAACTGACACCTGGCAAGTATGATGTTATATATTTACCAACATAATAACGCTGCTTCAGCAGAATAATATTTTCAAGGGTTTGAAATGAAGAAAAAATCTAAAAATCTTATCTAGGATGCATAAACTGCAAAGATGAGAGCACTGGCAGAAATAAGCCTAAGGGAACTATCAGTATTACAGATTTGAAGCTAACAGTTTCTAATCCATGGTTTGTAAGGATGGATATATATCAACAGCCCTACTTGAAGTAATACCAATGAGAGACACACACACGCTGTGCACCTTTTGTGATGGGTGCAGATGAAGTACTGCCAGTTTGCAGACTTTGATCATTTCATTGATGCTTTCTGTACATCCACGAAAAAAAAACTATCATTATCACTCTTTGTCTGATTACCTACTGCCTCTCAGTGACATAATGCTGCTATGAGAAGCAAATTCGGCAAGTTTGCAGACTTTGGGTCATTGTGCACATCTACCAGGCAGAGATAATTTCCCATGGAAGCAACCTGTAAAACCCACTGACACCTCAACACTGTCCTGGAAAAGCCCCTTGTGGCGACAGGTTGCACATAATTCCCCCTTTTTGAACTCTGGGGAGTGTAAGGAGAAAAAGCATGGGAAAGGTGCTGAAATGCAGGGGTTTACCAGCTCCCCCACCCTTGCTTCCTCCGCTTCCCTCCCCACTGCCCCCATGCCGGGCAAGCCCCGCTGCACAAGAAGGACGGCACAGAAATGTTTACTCACGACTGCACTGGCTGGAATACCAATGCAGCCCAGCAACAGGCTTAACAGCAAACAGGAAGGAGGAGAAAAAACCCTCTCCCTCGAAAGAAACAAATAGCCGGAGATGAGCTTTCCCAGCAGGTACCACATTGCAATTCAGAGCGTGGCGGCATCAGAGATCAGCACTTGCGATACAGGAGGCTCCTCTAGCAAAACAAGCTCTAGGTTCCTATCACTTACAAAGGCAGGACCACTGATTATTGTCAGCGGATCTGAAATTGTTGCCCTTTATTATTCTTTATTAGCATCAAATTATGTTAGCCAAGCAGATTTGAAGAAGTCTGATGCAAGCAGAAGCCTGCTGTAAATACTGATGTGAAAAGATGCATTTTGCATGTGATGAAAGCTGAGAATGAGCTGTCGTCTTCACTTAGTTTAATGCATGTTTTGTCCTTTATAATAGCAAAAACATCTATCAAGAAGAAACAGTGTTAGGCGCTGTCTTATGGCCCAGATACTCAGTTTATGCCCAAATGTTTTTTACATTCTTCTGAAAGTAAAGACTTTGATTGACTGTTAAAATTGTACATGGCCTATTATTGGCTCCTAGAGTTGCTCAAGGAAATTCAAAAAGAGCAGACATAAGAATCTATCAGGCGATATTTTCTCTTTGCATTGAAATCTCTAAGATAATGAATATGCTGGAAAAAGCAACAAGATTATTACCCTCCTTAACTCTTTGGCCCAATGCATGAGCTGGGCTGCTGCCAGTAAACAGGTGATTAAAATAAGGAAAGGGTCACTTCAATTATTTTTTTCTTCCCTCTTTGTGAATAAGTGTGTGCTAGCTTGCCAAAAGTCCCTGTTGACTCAGAATATTGCAGCAAGACTGGAGTAGTAGTTGAAAATCCCACTATTCATCTTATCTGCCATCAATTGTCCGTGGAGAGAGGGAACGACAATTGCAATGTTGCACAACAGCAATAAATACAAATTCCTCTATCTGTACAGTCAACAAGACTGTTCCCACGTGTAAGTGTTTTTACTTCAGTGCTGGTTTTACAGGTAAAGGTGAAATTCTGGCAGCACCCACCCCAACGTAAATAAGGAGAAAGTCAGCCTTCCAGTGCTGGGCAGCCACACTGTCCCCACGCAGATCCAGCATGTTAGAGCATGGTACTGCTCAGAAGATACACAGTCTTCATTGGTGGGTCAGTGACTCAACCTAGAGCAAATCTAGACCACAAGCTACAATCCACAGCCACCAAAGCTCCAACACCCAGCATCAAGATGGGCTGTACGCGCACAGTGCCCCGATACACGACATCGACTGCCTATCTCTCACCTGGACAAGCCACACTTCCACAGGCGATGCAGCAATGTCATTCAGCCCTCGGTCCCTTCAAAGATGCCAACCACAGACTGTTTCTTAAATCATAAACAGCAATTGCTGTGGTAAAATAGTGTAGGTTTTCCTTTTTTAGTTTAAAGCTAGAATATTCCTTATGACCAACAAAAATGCATAAGCAGAAAGCAGAGAAGTGAATTAAGTACACGTTTTTAACTGAACTGAGCAATTGATTACTTGCAATGCTAATTATTCTATGCAATGCCCATATTTTAATGCAATCTCCTGTAAGGAACCATGAAAGTTTTTTACAACATATTTCCAGATATTTTAAAAGATGTTTGGTGAACTGGCTGGCACAGAAATTTCTGAAGCTCCAAACACACTACCAAATGGAAATCGCCTCCAAGTATGCCCAAAATAACAGACTTCTTAGCAAGGAACCACTAATAAAACATGAAATTGCATGAGAAATTTGCCAAAGAGTGAGCTTTCTCCTTCCCTTGTTCCTTACACCACTGCTTTTGTTACATACAAACACCGTTACCACAAACTGCGCACCAGTTTCTCTACAGTTACATTCGTGCAAGTTGCATGGAGAACAGTGCACACGGTGGGGACTGGGCAAAATGATGGAATTCAAAGAAGCCAACAAAACAGTAGGAGATGTATCCATGCTGCGATTCACCTCCTCACCACCCCTCCATTTAGTCTTTCAATGAAGTTTCATAGAAGCTGGAGCACTTCCCAAGAACATGGGACCCACCAGAAGAGCAGAGCTCTCTCACGGGCCCACCATCACAGGAGTAAGGCTGTATGAACAGGGCAGTAAGCTGAAACGAAGTAGTCATAACAAATGCAGAAAAGTATATTTATTTCCACTGCTCTCCTAGGCATTTAGGGAGGCAGAGTAAGGAGAATGGCGAAACGAAGACTATCCAACACCAGACAAAAGCCATGCATGACGTGTGATAAAAGCTGAGCCTGAGCAGTGAAATGGCGTACCCACCACACGTAGGAGTAACAACGCAGATACACAGCTCAACAAGCAGAAAGGGCAGAGCCAAGCAGGACAACTGTGAGGCAACTATCTGACATGAAAAAATTAATTGACAAGTATTTGCAGGAAATTGTTTAACACCAGTCCTCTCAACTGTCAGTCTGATACTCATTAACTGCAAAAAAAAAGTCTTTAAGAAGCAGCATTTAATTACTCACAGAATGTTTTAATTGCTACTACAAAGCAGTAGTTTTTAATTACAGATCATATTAATACAAATGTGATCTGATCATGATCATTAGGATTTACTGTAACGATCTTGTGTCTTTGTATTTAAAGTAAAATGTCATTAAAAAGCCATGGGAACTTCATCATTAATGTCAGTAGTGTAATCTTGATTTCCTCCTGCAGATATTGAGCCAAGAGCAATCATGCAAGATTTTCCAGTATGTAAAACAACTGTCACTTTTCATTATAAAGAATATGAAGCAAAAGGAACACTGAAATAACAAGGCTGAAACAACAATTTTCCAGATTTAGAAAATCCCATGCCACACTTTGTCTAGGAACACGTTTTTTCAAGGGTGAAATTTTCCCAGGAATTCTGAAAGCAAGGTGTAATGCCCCTTTGTTCAGAGTTCAATTCTTGGTCAGCATGTAAGTCAACAATAAGCTATTCAAAATACCTCTCATGCAGATGATGGTACAATCTCAAGCATCTGGCAGATTCTTTTTATTTATTTATTTAAGAAAAAGTGACTGAAGATCAGTGCAATTGCCAGAGGCTAAAGATTTTAGTTCTTGATAATATAGAAAAGGTCAAGTAGATTTAATGGCAAAATGTATAAAAGCAAGAGTAACGCATGACTCAGAAAAGGGAGTTACAGGGGAAAAAAGAATCTTCAATAGTAACTTATGTCAAGCAAGTGCAGATTGTGACATCAGCACACACGGATGTGAAGCTTTCAGAAATGTTAAATGAAGGGCTCAGACATTTTACAAAATGAAACAAGAAGAAAGGAAAATATAAAGCAAACAGCTTTCTAAAACGTAATATGCACAAACGTAAATGCAACAAAAGTTATATACATTGATTGCAATGCACATGGTATAAACAACAAGAAAGAATGAGTTCCATAAATATTGAGGTTCTCTAGAAAACATGAGCAGTTTAAAGAAACGAACACTGGATTAAGTCTACTTAACACTTATTTAGTCCTCAGTCTCCTTCAGACTATAATTTCTAACTCAATCTTGAACCTTGCTGTTGGGCACCCTTCCTATTAGATGCCATCTATGGCTGATACAATGCCCTCTGTGTTTGTCTTTTTATCTTGTGACTTCTCTCAGCTTCTGCTTTGGCATTCAATAGTCCACCTTTTGTCTGATTGCTGCCCTTGCTCAGGTTCCAACCTTTGCAGCTCTGCAGACCTGTCAGACAAGGAACAAAAGACTCTTTTCTAAACAGATAAGAGAACATAAAAATAGCCATGGGTCAGGTTCTGCTCGCAGTTACGACAGCGTCTGGATTCTGTGAAGTGCTGTCAAGATGAGTCAGGCTTCCTCATCTGCTGGCACGCTGGGGAAAGCAGATGAAAATCTCAAAAACCTTTTCAGCCTTAAAGCCGTAACACAGCTTCAGGTGAGGACCGGGATGCCAAAGCAAAGGACAACTGCACTAGGTCCCCATCCTATCTGCCTTTATGCCACACCCACCTACATGAAAGCCACCTCTGCACTACTGGACTGGCAGAGTTGCATCAACATGAAGGCCTTGGTGCTGGCGTGGCCCAAAAGCTCATCAGGACTTAACAACCTTGCCCTGCAAGAGTGACTGAACAAAACAATCCAGAAGCATATTGGGATCAAAAAAGCCCCCAGTATTTCTCCATTCTTCATCAGTAATGAAAGTCATCAAACAAAACTTCTAGGTTTCTCCCTAATAACTCTTGAACTTCAAATCTTACCTCTTCTTTCTGAGTGGCCCAACAAATTGGCTTAAATACTTTGCTTTCTTCTTCTCTTACTAGTCCTTCTGGAGTTCTAGATAAAATAACATTTTCACAATGAGTTTAGCAGTTTAGATCTACAGGTTTATTAGTCAAACCGCAAGTGATTGAGTATAAATGAGAACATGGATTTGACATTTCTAACAGTTCATTCCCCAGGACACCATTGTGTTTCCATTGTTGTCATCGTGCTGGAGCAAGCTTCAAGATTGCACTGTGCAAAGCTGAAACAAGGACAGGAGTCCTGCTTGCTGAGGGCTCCTAAGGCTTTCCAAATACACGGGCCACATGCTGCTGTGCACCTCAGAGACACCCACCGGAGAAATGCAGCCTCCAGCCACCAGGCTACAGGCCACATGAAATGCATTGGCAGGCTGTGCTGGTCTGCAGGACACAGACTCCCCCCAGATGACAGGTCTAAGTGGTATCGCAGCGACAACCATTGTGGCCATGACATTGGTATGAAGGTAGCGGGGGCTACATGAAGTGGAGGTCACTGGAAAGGCTAACAGTGTCCTAAACCAAAATTAATCAGCAAGTCTGGTATGTCACGGTGCTGCAAAGCCAGCTAACTACAGCAGCTAAAGATTTGCCAGATCTAGCAGGGATTTGTTACGGATGCAGACAGATACGGCAGTTTGCAATGTTCAAACAAATACGGTTTTCTTTCTGTACAGGGAAAATGCTTCGAGGTTATGCTCCTTGCACAGTAACACTATCTCAATGTTTATGTAGATCATCTGTAATAAAGTTGCATTAATCAATCTCCTTCCTACATATATGATGGTGGTCTTGGAAAGACAAGAAAGAGGCATTCAAAAATGCATGCAGACTGCATACATTATTTAACATAAATATTTTCATAAGTGTAAAATGAAAAGTTAACCAAGCAATTCAAAGTCAGGATAAAACTACTCCAATGCAAAAACTTTCTGTCCCTCTAAAATCTGGTTTATGTTATCACAGAAAACAAATAAAAATAGATTCCTTGTTCCTTTCCCAGACAATTTCAATTTTGACTCCCTGCAAGCCTCTGCCTGTTCTGCTGGTAATGACCTTCAGCCAGGAGACTGGATGGGGAAGAGCGCAGAGTGTTTCCCAACTTGCTGCCTTTCATTAATTCTCTACCTTCAACACCACAGCCCCAGTCTCCCTTGAATTATCACTCCCTCAAAGGGGCTCATATTGACACCAGAGATCTTCCTCCTACTTTTCAAGTACCATTACAGTCCTTATGAAGACGCACACAACATGGAAATATTTATAAAACTGTGAAACTGAAATATGCTACATATGCTGAAGACCCAAGTAAAAACAGCAGATGTCATTATTATGTATACTTATTATATATTTACTTTTTACATATAATTTACATATTACACATTTCCCGATATATTTTTTTTTTCCAAACATCAACAGACTTATGTAACAAATAGCTTTTTAAACAAAGCTTGGGAAAAACCTCTTTGTATTCACTGCAACCTCATAAATTTGCAACCTCACACATGAAGAATTCAGTTTACAACAAAATAAGCAAAGGAGTGGGTGCAGGGAAAAAACCTTTTTTGACAGGCATTCTCTTTGCTGATCCAGTTAAAGGAAGCTGGAGTTAAAATGTAAAAAACAAGTATTCTCTGTTTTGTAATGGCAACAGATAAAGCTGCTGATGTGGAATTTACCCAGTATTTGAACACGACATCCAAGAATTAGAAGGTTTGTGATTGGAAGCTTTTCATGCCCCAATGAAATTTTAGGTGCTAAGGCACAGAGAGTCAATTCCTGCTGCTTTTTCAGAAAAGGTCAGGGAACAAAGGAAAAAATCATCACGTTTGCTTCATCTCATACACTCACACAATTCACGGTGACTCATGGCTGCTGACGAAGCTTGGGCTCCCAAGGTAGCCTAGGGCTTTTTAGTGTCATTTTTTTAATTTTGAAGTGAGGATAGCTGTAATTATCATGCAGCTGACACTCATCCCACTAAAAGTAATATGCATATAAAATAGCAAATAAATACTTTAGAGACACATGAGAGCTGGTTATGGGGCCAGCTCTGTGCAGCACAGACCAGCAGCAGCTCTGGGAGACTACCAGTTCACACTGGTTTTCCGTCAGCTCACTTCCAGTCAGAAGGCATTTCCTTCAGGCAGCACCAAACTCCCCTGGACACAGACACGAGTCAGTCCAGAATGAGGCCTGAGACACACATTTTGTAGCACAGCACTATGTAAGTAAAACAATCATGAAGTAGTACATACCTAACTAAGCAGGGCTGACCTACTCTATTGTGACAATTCAAAAATCAATGATAAAAGACAGGTGAGAGAGTTGTCCAGATCTGTAAGAGAAATAGAAGGAATTTTCCATGGGAAAACTCAGCATATATAAAGCAAAATAGGAGGCAGCAAATTTTGCAGATTTTTTTGCAGATTCAGCAAATTCCAAAGGATAAAACAAAGATGATTTATCTCTGAATTCTTGCTGCAGTCTGTGGCCAGCTTTCTCTAAAATGCAATAAGTGTCTAATGCTTATACAGCATCTTTCACCCCAAACACTCCACAACACGCATCTCCACTGTAATACTGGACATTTCAGTATTAGCCTAAGCAATAAATAATTTACACCAAAAAAAACCCCAAAATGTCTTCCTGAACTGGTTTGGAAAGCTGGTCGGCAAAAGACTTACCAATTAAGACATGCTATATAAATATCTAAACAGGACTCCTATAACCAACATTCTCTTTCTAGAAAAACTAAATGAAATATCACTTGGGTTTATAGTTCATTTTACATAAGGGAGGCTTTACAACCAACTTGCAAAGTTTATATAAAGAGAAATTAGAATGTGCACCAACATTAAATTTAGATAAGTCATGAGGTCTTTCTAACAGAGTTCTAGCAGCTGACAGTTTGCGTTTCACTGATTTTATAGGTCAAATAATAGACACTGTGATGCCAGACATTTGCGTACTCAATCATTAAGCAATACCTTAGCAAATCCAAAAGAGCTTAGAAGCTACCCATATGGTCCACAGCTGATTTTAGCCACCAGTAAAGCAAATGTATGTTGCTATAATAAGAGATACAACTGCTGTACTCAGATGACACTATTAATTTAGAAACTACTGAGCAGAGCCAGCAGTCCCTGCTACCCTGATTGTCCTTCTGCAGCAAGGAATGATTTGTCAAGTGAACCACACCAGTTACTCAATGACATACAAATCAGGACCAAGCAGCTTTTCAATAGCTCATGGCCACCACCGAATTATTGCGGTCCATACTGTTGCTCAATGTGATGTACAGAAATGGAAAACCACACATGCCTACAGAGAAGTGGCAGAAGGTAGAAACATAAGAAGAAAGAAAAGGAAAGCAGGGAGATCCCATGTTTCCCTGTACATCAGGGCCTTAAGAAGACAATTTCAGATGAGTTTGAAGGGACTATAGCTAATTGACATCAAATAAATTGTCACGCTATATTGGAGATTGTTTAGTTACCTAGCTGCCAACATTGCTTGGTGCCAAGGAGCACTGGAGATCAGAAAGCTGCAACTGTCACAGCACATGCAGAAAAGTTACACAGACAACAGATGTGTACAAACACCATTTTCAGCTTAGCAACTGTCCAGAGGGTGTCTATCGATATCACATAACGTGTATGTGTTACTGCAACACGGCAGACCAGCCACTGACACAGCCTGCACGCTTCTGCATACCCGAGCTAAACCTGGGAATTGCTGCCAATGGTCATTCTCAACCGCTATTTGCTCCACAATCAGTCCTTCATTAGCTCAAGCAACCTGCACGCCAAGGTTCCTCACTGCCTTTGTGATTTATCGAGCCAGCAAGCACTGCCAGCCACCTCCTCGGCCATGGCAGGAGCCCACCCACATGCCTCACAGCCAAACTGCCTGCACATTTCAGTAGTTTCACCTTTCCAGAGTACAACAGAAAACACACAATGTTGTATTTCTCATATGTAAATGACAGGAAACTCACATTACTTTCCCCACATTGTTAAGATGGTCTAAATAGAAAATAGTATCAAAATGAGGTATTTTCCAGGAATTATTTACACACCTGATCAAGATCTTCACCTGATAACCTCCTAGTAGCCATTACAACAGCCATATGGAGAGGAACACATGAACTTCTCTCCATTCCTGCCTCCAACCACAGCCCTCGTTCAGTTGTCTCACATGCGCTCTGGGGCAGGAACTGCCCCCCCCAGTGGTGCACGTCCCTCCCAAGCAGGACAGATCTAAGCAGAGGCTCCCGAGGACATGCCAGATCATTGTGGCAAG
Source organism: Rhinoptilus africanus (assembly GCA_013400135.1). NCBI lineage: Eukaryota > Metazoa > Chordata > Aves > Charadriiformes > Glareolidae > Rhinoptilus > Rhinoptilus africanus. The sequence goes on along the minus strand of VXBO01001564.1, from coordinate 928,959 downwards.
TGGACACCAACTCTAGAAACTTCCTTTTTTGAAGAAGTATCTCTTTGTAGTTGGTCTTAAGTTTCCCACAGAAAATTCCACTGGTTTGTAGAGCCTCATGCTGAATGGCCTGGCTTTACAAGGCAGTGAAACTCCTGGCACGGACTAGCATAGGAAAACACAGCCGTTTGCCATCCTGGAAAACCTAACTGCATGGCAATACACAGTGAGATTGAGTCAGTTGGGAAGTTCTTATTCTTTTGGAAATTATGGGAGTCTGAATCATTTAAAACATGTAGTCTGCTATGCATGAAGCATAACACAAATTGAGAAATGACGGAGACAAGCTGTAAAATGGTATGTGTGCATGGCTCTGAATTACTGTTGCCATTTGAAGGAGCATAAGGGCTCACTTAGAGCTAATGAATGGCAGTGGGATTTTTTGCACGTCCTGGGTTTTTAACAAAGCAGCTATTACAAGAATGCTTTTTAACTCCATACAGGGACTTTTTTCCATGTGCAGAAGCTTCCCATAAAAGAATGAATCAAATCAGGGACCCAAGTAGGTCTCATACATATAGAAGTTTTAAACAAGTAGGCTATGAGATATGTACCTCCTAAACCCTCTCTATCTTATTTACTCACATAAATATATACGCAAAGGATGATGGTCACAGCTATAAAGTTACCAGCAAAACCAGGGAGGAGAGAGATGTATCACAGCACTACAAATTATCCCTTAAGTAGGAGGAATGTGGGAAAACCTGGAGGAGAAATAATTTCTCATGTGCTATTTCTCCTGGTTAGTATGACTGACTAATCAAAGGTAAGCTCATGCGTTACTTTTTCCTCTCAACTGTCTCTACAGAGCAATAGCCAAAAAGCCAGCTCTTTCTGAGGTGCCAGCAGAGGAGCCCAGCAGCCGGACACCACGCGGTGCCTCAGCGCTGACACATTTCCATGGGCTCTGCCCGTGTTCTAGGTCCTGAGCAAATCTATAGCTTATACACAAGCTATAAAGATTAAACTCTTATATGATTTCTCAGCACCTAACTTAATGGTTTTTTCAAACAATAAGATGAGAAACAGATTTAATATTTCTTTTAAAACTCACCATTATTACCATTTACATTGATAAAATTTTAAAAAAATGAAATATTTTCTTCCAGACTTATTGTATGTGAAAAAGAGATGACCAGGAAAATTAAGATCACCGTTTTTTTCTTTTTCTAAAGCTCTGGGATTTTCTGTATTTGCCTTTCAGCCTTACTAGAAGGCCAGAAAAGACGCTATGAAGTGATATATCCAAAGGATAATATGCTGAGTAATGACAGGTATATACCCCTAGTTAAAGATCTTAACTTTTATACTGAGGCCATGAAGGCTATAAAATATTAACTCACTGCTGTATCCTCCAATTAACCAGTCTGCCAGTTTTACCTCACCCCTTCTTCCTCATTTGTTTCAAAATGCTCTTTTTGATACTTTGAGCAGAGACAGACCTGAAACTGTCTGTCACCTGAGATGGAGGCAGAACTGTAACGAGGATGATGTGATGGCAAAGAAGGCAAGAGGGCAATCAGGATTTTATGATTTTAAGATCTGGTATGTCATTAAGTGGCTGCAGTACAAACATGGAACAGATCAATGCAAATATTTTCAGAGTTAAAAGAAGCATCTCCTGGTACTAGTGGCAACCCAGAGACTAAAAAGGTTTCCTTTGCTACGGTATACTTTTTGATTGACCTAAAAGAAAAAAAGAGAAAAATTATGCTCAACAGGGGTTTTTTTGAGCACAGAAAAGGAGTTCTTCCACAGATCTACCTTGGAGATTTTGTTCAGAGTCCTACATTTGCTGAAAGAATAAGGTGACTGTCACACAGCTGCTGAAAGAGTGCCCTGTCTGCAGCTGCAGCCCCATGGCAGCGTCCGCACGGTGGAATCGTTATCCTCCCCACGTAGCCTTGCAAAGTGATCCCTGAGCAAGCCCTGGATGTCTCCGGATGGTCTCCAGACAAAAAGGGCCTGTGCGGGAGCACAGAGGTGCTTTCAGCGCCCAGCCACTGCTCGTGGAGGGTCAAGCCCGGCTGTGGGAAGCAGCTGGCTCTGCCACCCCAGCTCAGCCCCGCACCTCGGCACAGATGGCACGTTGTTGAGAGTGGAAGGAGTCCCAAACACCAGGCCAGCTAGAGGAGCCAGGGCAGGTCCCAGAACCACCCAGTTTGTAACCGTCCCCTGTAACTGCAAGAAAACAATCTTGTCATGAACCATTTCAGGGTAACTCTCAATTTAATTCTCTAAAAAGCAGCTTGTTAGCTGCTTCCCACAGAAGCCTTTGACATCCCTTGATTGCTCCCGCAACAAGTCAAAAACTCACACAACACTCAGCAGTTATGTGCTTTCAAATAAAAAATAAACAAAAAACAAAACCACCCAAAAACAGAAAAAAACCCCAAAGAAAAAAACCAAACAAAGCTTCCCCTGTCAGAGGAGATCTTCGGAGAACCTCTACTGCTTAGTAAAGAATTGAGTTTAAACCATAAAAACGCTGGGATGGAGTCAATTGATTTCCATTTATTTCATTCAATTGTTTTCTAGCAGTAATGGTGACAGAAAGTGAAGAAAGTAAAAATTTTTCTAGTCCTGCTGAGTAGCCTTCACATGGCAACGGCACTACCTCAGAGCCTCAGGGACCTCGGTCACTTTAGATGATGTGCTTCTCTCAATCACATGCCAAACTTTTTAGGGTGCTTTATGAAACAAAGCACTATAGAGCACTTTGCGAGCAAGAACCCCACAGACATTCATACCATTTAAGGCCAAATTATATTTATTTGGGAAGACTCTTGTGCATTTTAGAGCTGCAGGAGCTCTCCGTACTGGAAGGGGTGGGGTGCTCCCTGGCTGGGAAAGGACCTGGCTCTGGGGCTGATGAAATCATCTTTTCCACACCCTCAGCTCACAGCAGCCCACAACTAACCACAGGCAAAGTGATGCCCGTTTAAATAGAAAAGAGAGTATTACCTTTTTAACCAGTTCCACAGAAAGCCCCACAGTAAGATGTGCATGTGTGAGATGCAAAATAAACATACTCTTATTCTAATACAGTTCTACCTATAAAGAGAAATATCTGGTTGATATAGTCAGTACAGCCTCAACTTAATAGTCTAATGGAAGCAGCTCTCTGGAATCCCTAAGGATTACTAGAGACAAATTATAATGAGCATATCAGTGGCATAATTGCACCGCAACCGAAGAAGCAAAGAACAGAAAGTTTCATGTTCTTTGTTGCTAACTGAAAATCTTAAAATAACAGTTGCAAAAAGTTTAGGCGGCCAATTACTGCCTATCGCTTGTTTCTAGATGCAAGATTAGGCAATGAGAATTTCCTCACACAGCTGCCAAGGCTGCTAGAGCTGCTGCGAGGATGGTACCTCCTCCCCTCGGCCCAAAAATGGACCGTCTGCTGCTGAAAGCGGCAGGAGGACCTCTGCAGCATTTATGCAATCAGTGCTTGCATGGAACTTAGTTATTTAAATTTATGTTTAAATTCATTTTCTTTAATGATGGCCACAAGACAGGATTATGCAAGTGCAATGACATCACAGGTGATTTTACCCAAACATAAAGCAGGTTTTACAGTCCTGCTGTTTAGATGTACTGCTGGTGAGCCTGAGAGATTAGAATCACTTAACTTCATATATACCGCAAGTAGTATCAGTCCACCCCTCCAAGGCATTTCCAAGGTGTCTTTCAGGGGGAACAGACAAACACCAGAGAGCACTTACTGGCAGAAGGTACATGTGGAAGCACTTGCCTCCACTGCCCCAAAACTGAACAATTCCCCCAAACCCACTTGAGCACAGGCCATTCCTGCCCGCAACAAACCTGCCGGCTGGCCTCTTCCATTGCATTTCTTTTGGGCAAATTTGGCTTCAGTTTCTAGCAACGTTCTAGAATATGATTATACAGAATCAACATACATTCGCAACAATGAGAGCATTTATGCTTATGATATAATGTATCTATGTCTGATATGTTATAAAAGCTAATGATCCTTTAACTCCATGATGGTACTCTGCTGTTCTCTGTTCATTCTGATCAGGAATTTCAAGGGTTTATTCACTAAAGAAGTACTGCAGCGGGCCAAACTGAAAGCCATGATAGTTAAAAATCTTTCCTCTTTGGAAGGAATAATTACTATTTCCATCAAGAGAAAGTGTTTTGGCTTATCTCTGAGGTGAAAGGACTAATCTAAAAATCTGATGCTGCTGTGTTTTCCATACCTTCAAATTCTCTGCCCATTTTCAGCTCATCCCAGTGCTGCAAGCAGTATTGGGCTTACTAACTGCCCCAAACTTTTTTGCTGTTTTCAAGACATTTCCTGAAATATGAAGTTAAGGAAATGCTGCAAGCATTTCAACTTACAGCAAAATCAACGATTTTTGGCAGTGGAGGAAGGCAACATAATAATTAACACAACTCCCCCTGCTTTTGTGCAGAGAACTTCATATATTTAGCATGCAGTCTGCTAAGTCTGTATTTTCTTTTATGGGAAATCAAAACAGCACGAACATACTGGTCATAAGCAGTAAAACAAAACAAGTTAGTTCCATTTACTGTGATTACAGAGCTGGTAGGAAGACATTCTGACTCCACAACGCCCGTCAGTCACTGGTTCCTAAATACTGTCAGAAATCACATCAGAAACCCAGCTGCTACAGCAGGTTACACATTTACTTCCATCTCAGAATTCATCTATTCCAAAACCCTCTGGTTTTAACTGTGAAAGCACTAAAAATAGCCCATCTTATTTACACTCATTTAAAGAAATCTTCACAGGGTTACACCTCAGCATAAATATAAATTGTCAGCCAATTAATGCCTACTTCAGCCTCCTCCTGTGACCGATGGAAAGCAATAACTGCTGCTTGCAGAGAAAACAGACTTAATTCCCCAACCTTTTCCATCTTATATTGATTCAACTCTTCTGATTTCAATACTTTAACTAGCCTATATTGTTTAATATTTCCTTATAGTATAAATCAGCATCCTTTCGCTGCCTACATTGTACAAGATGTAGCACCGTTCTGGCTCATTACCAGCTTTCCTACACTCAGAAGCAGAAGTCTGTTGGTAGCTGGACTGTGGCAGCAGTGAAGTTCAACTGGATAGATGGGCTGCCTGCTAGAGAAATGGTCCTCTGTACAACAGCAGCGGTTGCACATGTTGGAGCTTATCATCTTCAGATTGAAAATGACCCAGTACCATAAAAGCCAAGCATAGGTCTTCCTAAATAGGCTGAGGTTTTGCACCACCATGAAAAGAAAATACAAGAAACCCTGGATGATAAAATGGTATGGGAAGACTGTGTCACCACCATGCAGCATTCAGCTTTCAGTCTTTCCCAGGTACAGACATAATTCAATTGATCAATTTTAATATTGTTACCGCAAAGCAAATAGTGAAATTGGCAGTAAACCAGATCTATCAAGTGCTGCTTTTGATAGAGCAAGTGTGGTCATACATGTTTTTAAGGTCACTGGGATTATGTATGGTTATTTCCTCTTCCTATTTTTAATCAAGTCTATAAATTGGGAGATTATAGATAAACCAATGAGAAATAAAGGCATCTTTCTTCTCTCCTTCCATATGTATATTATAGGCAGAAAGAAGAAGGGAATAGCGTAAAGCCAAACCTATTTAACCAGTGTTTTGGTCAGTTTCAGATTTCAATAATACCCAGCTTCACAGCATCAAGCACTTGCACAGTGAGTTCCACAACCACAGGACGTGTTTTACTGCACAGGTAGCTTTTGTCTTTCACACAATCTATCTTTAAATGAAATAATCTAATAAATACATTTAGATTGTAGTTGAGTTTATTTCACATTGGACAACTGCACAAGCCTGATTTTTTAGTGGTTTAACTGAACTGGATTTCTGTAAACCTGGATCAACTCCTCTGCAGTGCAGAAGCATCAGACACTGGCTCGGAGATATTAATCTGATCCTTATAAAAATTAGGGAGAACTCTTCAGGTAACTAAAACCACTGAACGAAAAATCGCACAACTGACAAGAAATGATTATTTTTTACGTTTGTAAACTAGAGTAATCTTGATACAAATATAAGCTCACTTCTTTCATTAGCTCGCCCACAATTACACTTGCTTTTCTGGAAGTTTAGTTGGATTACTTTTTTTCGAGTATATTTGTCCAAAACATTGGGTTTAGACTCAGGAAATCTGGCTTTTATGCAACAAAACCTGATTTCTCTAATCTCCTAATGAGAGTAAGATCACCTTATTTCATATAGCTTAAGCAAGAACAAACTCTTCAAGCCCCTTGAGCCTTGCGGGCGCATGCCCAGATGAAGCATTTCCCAGGTCTGCGACACATCTGCACTCCGACACACACAACCTGAACTTGGGCTGCCAATTCTGCTGGTGACACTTGAACCATAGCGGCCCTGACAGATGTCATGAAAAGACGTAAAACATTGTATCAATTATTTTACAAAAACAGCCAAAATACTCACATTTCCACAGTCTGTGACTACAGCCATTACTACAGCAATTACGTTTCTCTGGAAGTGCTCATTTTACACCCACAAACACTCACTTAAAACCGCATGACCTACCTTAAACCCGCATTTCCCAAAAGCATTATTCCTACTTTTGCCACATGCAATGGTACTTAAAGCCAAATTTACGAAAGTATTTAGGGACTTAAAGATAAGAACTGGTACTTAGCAGGTACCTCAACTCCATCAAAGCAGGCACGGGAGTTGTCTTTCTACTTCACAAAGCAGTTTTCCTGTATCTTTACATGTTCTAATGTCATACTCCATTCCGAAACAGATCCAACACACATGCTTATGCAGAAATGTTCCTTGCAAAGCGGAATTCCCCACTATAAACGCACCGCGGCAGAACACCTTTGAGCCTCAGAATGAAACTCAGATAAAACCCACATTAAGACTTTTCTCTTTGGGGAATATTCTGCGATTGTTCGTAGTTGACATTACACCTGCTTTGCATGGTGGTAAGAATGACCCTGTCCTAAAAACTGGACTGGCACTAACCTTAGTGACAGCAAAGATTATTTTGGAGCTTGTATTAGGGCTTCACACAGGACGGAGCCTGCAAGATCCCCAAAGGCTTCTCTGCAACAGAGGTTGTTATTCTGGTGTTTTCCCTCAAAACCGGGCAATAACCCTGTCCCAGAAGTATGGTTACAAACAGACTTCACAACGCAATCTGCACTTCATGGTAGCTGCTCTTTATCATTTTCCAATCAACACTAGTTGGCTTCTAATTGATTTTATATTATGTCCCTTACCAGAAGTAAGAATATTGTGTTTACTAGGGCAGCACAAAGAGGGCAGGCCTATTCTTACTGCTGTATTTAATGCTGCTGCTAATCATGGAGATTAGACTGAAACAATTACAACAGCTAATTAAAGAACAATGCGGTTTTTGGCATCTTTTCTCAGAGAGCACTACTGGGAATTCCTAACTCAGGCAAAGCAGGGATAATTAAAAATCGAGCTCTGGTTTTCCCTGCACTGGCAGCTGGATCACGCTGATTAAACTGAAAATAAAACACATGAAACCAACACTTTGTAGTGTATCCAATTTCACTTAAAAGGGCCTTTAAAACTGAATTTTAAACAGAGAAACAGCGCACAGCAAATTATTTAGCTGAAGTGGGATATACAGTGTTCACACTGCAGTTGCTTCACAGCTTACTATCTTATGCATAGAGCGTGGGACAATAGTTACTGGAGGGTCTGATGAGCCACTCGAATCGTTACTGTCCCTTCCAAAAGCAGAACACTTCAAGATGTCATGTAAACACTAGAAGCAATCGAGCTCAGATTTAAACACTGGCATAGAAATTTGGAAGTCCCTTGTGGAAAATGCAGAATTGCACCCCCCTACACCTCAGGTCATTATTAAAGAGTAAGAGGGGCTCAAACCCCTTTCAGGCAGACTCCGGGGGGCTGAAGGCGTGGCACAAATAGCAGCTATTTTATGACAGCTAGAAGTTCAAGACAAATTTCCAGCTGCCCAGTTAGGGCAAAAACATAAGTAGAATCAAGTCTTGTCTGAGATTATTTGGTCCTCTGTCCGCTATAAGGCATCAGTTACAGAAGAGCAATCAGTGCAGCCCTTTCTCATGCTCAGACCACAGCATCACCTACAGTAAGTGCAGCTATCCAGACAGACAGCTTTACTTTATAATGATGATAATAAAAATAATAATGTTTACTCTTGGCTAGCATTTGCCTGTATACTTCTGAGTCACACAAGAACAGTAAGAAAACAAACAAACCCAAAGAATAAAACATGAAGGGTTATGTAGAAATACCAAATTACTTGCCTTAAGCTTGTTTTGATGTTTAGAAATGTGCCTGAAGATTGTTACTGTGCTCTCTGGATGAGTACTTAATGCTTTGTTAAATAACAAGGGGATCCTGTTAAAATTTTGAAACTAATGCCACGAAATTTTGTATTTATGTAGCTTTTTGGAGAGACATTAGTATTAATTCATTTTCACGGATCCCACTAACTGGACATACCTTATATAAAGTTGATATTGGCACAACACAGCTATGCCAAGACTGTAAACCAGAAAGAGCACCACATTCCTTCTGAAACAAAACTATTTTTAGCATTATATACTAAGTAAATATATTTTAGTAAACAACAACATATAATAATAAAAAGCAGGGAGACTGCGCTCAGCACCAGCAATACTTATGTTAAAAGAAAGTGTTTAAAAAACAGCGCTGTTGCTGAAGGAAGGCATATAACAAAGGGGAACTTTTCTAAGATGAGGCCTTTTAAAGTTTTTTGTAAACATTTGAAAGTTTGGGCTCCAGGGCAGAAAATCTACTAGGATAAATGATTAGAAAGACCAAAGAAAGGGTAAATACACCTACGTATGGTCTTACAGATTACACAGCAGTTCTGCTTTAGACACACGTCATGGGAACAGTTTGGAAGGCTGGCTCAAAGTTAATTACAAGAAAAGTAAAATTGTAATAAAGATCCTTGTGGAAAAAGCCCAGTTAGCACAGTTATACCTGTGAGGAAATGCTCAAGTGCTCAAGAAACAACCAGCCTGGGCACATAGGTGTTACAAACACTGTGCTGGCTTTTGTTATGAAAATACCAGGACAGTGACAGGTGGGGAGCACCTCCTGAGAACCCTCCTTTGCCCTCTGCCTCTAGGGGACAAGCCCTGGACAGTGCAGCAGCATCGCCTGCCAGTACAGCTCCCTGCTGTCCAAGTGTCAATTCTTTTTACAGAGGTAGACAGGTACACATGTGAAAAATCACAGCCCTACTTCAGCTCAGCATAGGAATGGGGTGAAGTTTTCAAAGCTCACAAAGGGTTTTGAGACTCTAAACTCTAGACACCTCAGAGACTCGACTGAGGGTTCACCATCTATTTCACACAGAGTCATTCCGAACTGTCACCTTTTATTCTCTTCATTGCCAGAGCTAGAGTCACTCTGTGCATTTAGCTGCATTTCTTTAATCACATTTACCCGAGACAAACTTCATAAATTATTTTAGCACCCTGCTCTGTCTAGAAATCAACAGCAGCAATCAGTAAAAGAAGCAGACATGGCCCTTACGAAGGGCTGCAAGGAGAAGTGGCTGTCAAATAACAGTAACAAGAGAAGAGAACCAAAAAGCCTAAAAAACATACTTAGTTACCTGGCTGGTGACTCAGAGTGTAATCTTGAAGAAGATACTGCAAGTGCTTTATGACTGTTTCTTCTCCACCTGATCAAACAGTGATTGATAATGACTGTGATGATTCCTTTTTGTCCACTTTCTTGCTTAGACGCACACATGCTTTATGACACCAACATGAGATATTCTTTACTTTAAGCTATTTGTTACTCTGTTACTCTTGTTAGTCTCTGGTAATACATAACAGAAGTTTAAACTAAGGAAGTAGCTTTCCTGTTTTACTCTGAAAGTAAGCAGCTCTCCTATTTTGCTCTGAAATTACAAGTTTGCTCTCAATCCCTGAGATGGTATCTCATGCTTAAATGAAATTTTGGCAAAGAAAAGCAAAGCACTTCACAGCTATCCTTCTACTTGTAGTACCATTATGTCTTTACATACCTCTGTAAAAGCAAGCTATGCAAATTTTCCTAAAAATAATGATGTTAGTGTAATTGTTCTTTCCAGGCTACATTCCAAAACCAATTTTAAACTTGAAAGTGGGATAGCTGGAAAAAATACTTCAGTTTTTACTTAATAATAAATGCTTGAAAGGATCACAACATTTTATAAGGTCATATATAACACCAGTTATGGCACTACAGTAATGTATTATTCAGCTCCAGCAAAGAATATAAATCCTTGTAATGTACATGGTTAAAATGTGGTTTAATTCTTATTATCCTCTGGCTTTGACTCAAAGCTCCTGCTGAGCGTTATAATGTTCAGGCGATGCTTGTTCCCCAAGACGCTTTAATTAAACCAGTAATGTAAGACTTTGCCTCTGGCTATTGGTCACACTACCTGACACTTGCGTTTACAGAGATACCACCTCCCACTTCTGTTCCACTGCCCAGCCTCTGAGCCGCAGCTCTGACCCTCAGTGAGACACGTGCTAGTGATATTTCTCAGGCCAAAGCAGACCGGCCCTTTAGCAGACATTCAATCTTCGCTGTTGCATGGCTCAGTTTCATGGCAAAAACATGACAACTAGGACACTGAGAAAATAAAATTCCTGATATAACCTTGCCTTATTTCCCCAAAGAATTTATGGGCGTACATGGATGCGTAAGACTAGGAGTTTACAGCACAGATGCTACTTCTCTCCCTCTATAGGATGCATTTCCACTATGATCAAAAGGCTGGTAAAGACAAAACCTCTCTGAAATTTGTATTACCTGGTGGCAAGCAGTATTTACACAGCTTCCTGCTGCACAGCACATCAGCACGGAGAACACCTGAACCTCCAGGACTTCTCTGGTACATGTGTGCATAACCATCCTAAGCACTATCTTTAAGAAGTATCTTCTGCTCGCTTTTTACAAAAAAAATCAAAAGATCTGGTTTTGTTTTGAAGTGAACTGAAAAAAACACTTCAAATCTCTAAAACTTGTAACTGCTACGAAAAGGTTTTCCTACTTAGCTCTACAGGTCTCTCATTCAAAGGCAACGAGAGACAGATGCCTTTAAGCACTCTGGCAAACATCCTTCAGCATTTTTAGGAATTTCAGTGTACATCTTTCCACAGTATGTGTACTCCTGTGATTGTGACTGGCCTAATGGGTCCTTCTTCCATACTGGCTGCTGAAGCAGGCATTTTAAATGCCACTGTTCACATGTGTTGCCTTAAAAGTGCATGCATCTGAAATTCACTCCTTTTCAGTATTACTGCCAATAAATAATTAAAAAGCCTATTAAGACAGCAAAAGCCAATTCACTGAATTATAAGCAAGTGTTTTTGCATCAAGGGCCAGATTCAGGGAAACACTTAAACAACATCTTCAACTCAAAGCATGTGAGCGTTCACATTGATGCAACTGCCTAACTTGCAATTCTTGTTGTGTTTTACTGAATAAGGGCTATTAGCCAGCTCTATAAATTATTTTCCCTTGTGGAAACATACAGCTATTCAAAATTTCAAACTACCTAGTGAAAATAATAGTTTCATAACTATAAAGATAAGCTACAAGTCTCATTTCAGCCTAATCTTGTAATTTTGAATCTGAATAGGAAAATACTGATTTTCCAAGCAAATACCACTGACCAAATTTAGCCCCCACTGTATTGTTTCAGACACCAAAATACTTAAAGTTATTCAGATAAATGCAATATCACAGAGACAGACAATAATGGAAACAAGGACATCAAGAAAGCACTCTACTCCAGCCAGCACATTTAGTTATAGGGAACAAAATAAACTGCCACAGAGGGAAGACAAGCATTAAGCAAAAGAAATTTCAATTTGAAAACATTCTGGTAATGGAAAACATGGAATTAAAAGTTAAAACCTAAATAAGAACATGAAACCTAAGAGAAAAAGCGTATGTTGTCAGAGCTAGATAGTTACATCAGGAGATGAGAAGGGAGGGCAGGAAGGACTGAAGAGGGACACAAACACTTAAAGAAATAACAAACATTCTTTTGGGAAAAAGAACATCTCTGCTAGACAGCAAACCTCTGTCTCGGCCAAGTGGTGAGCCCTGTTGACCCTCTACAGCTTGAATTTCCCAGGATGACCTTCCACAGCTTGCTAGCACTGTATTTTCATGACTGGTAAGATCTTGGGTGGGTGGGGAAGGTCTGATGATCTCAATAAATCTGAAAAATGACAGCAGGGACACCCCAGGTCCTTGACTCCCTCTTTGCGAAGCCCGCTCTCCCACTGGGGAACCTCACACTCCTGCTCCCTCACTTGGAACAACTTCAGCACAGCAAATTGATGACAGTTTCCAAACGATTCCAATATGTATTTTTGGAGTTTGTTGTTGCACCCAGCAACACAGCTGGGAATGAGGGAACACACAGGCTCAGCTGGCTGTTTCAGGAGCGTCTTCAAGGAAATCATGCTTTTAAAAATACACAACCTAATCCTGGAGTTGAACAGATTAGCTCAAGATGTAGGTAGGACTATCTACCATGGAAAGTCATGCATGCTAAAACAGAGCAACAATTCATCCTGGACCAACAATTCCTGATTAACTTCCTCTGCTAGCAGGCTTAGTGTAAACTAGGCACTATGCCAAAGCCTCCCGATTCGCTCTGGAGTAAATGTAATTTGAAATAGTGCTCTCATATTTTAATGGCATGGCCTTCAGAGTGAATTTCCAAGTAACGGTCAAAAGTGACACAGATCCATGGATCATTCATCATACTGGCCCACTGTGTAAAAATAAAACAAAACAGGTCTTTACTAACTTCTTTCACTGTATGGTAAAGGAACAGCTTCCAAACCAGTGTGTGTATCATGGTGTATGGTGTACAGGGAAAAGTTGTTGCATCTAAGCTGGAACCAGAATTCACCAAAAATATCAACGATAGATATAAGACAAAACAGTGGGAAACTTATATTAACATTTTTTTCATATATAGTACATATCCAGACACAATCTATAAATGTCTGTAACATGAAGGAGGTCCGCACACCCCTGGACTGACAGGCACCACACAGGCTCCACCAACTCCACAGAAGTTACTCAGCATTCTGCTGTCGCTTGAAGTGACCTAGAGGCAATGGACACGACCTGGACTTACACCTGCTGGTGTCACAAGAAACAGCTACACACTAGAAACCTCTGCTTTCCATGGAGCCATCCACTCAGTCAAATACATAGGGTACTTTTACACATATCCTGTAGAAGAGCTCCTCACGGTCACTACTGCAGAGTACGACCCTGAACAAGAGTTTCATTTGAGTTTTAATTTCTTTGAAATTTTCCAAGCCCATCAGGTGAGCTTCAGCTGCACTGGGATTCGCAGCGCTCCCTCAGGAAGCCTGGAAGAGCTGTGCCCAGCAAACACCCACCTGCTGATAACCTCTTACCTTTTAAATAAACCCCAACATGCTGAACTAAATAATTTCCTCATGAATGGCCAAGTTATACGCATGCTAAGTCTTCCACACAAACGACAAAGTCACCGACAGTAACAGCACTTGCATATTGCCAGCACTTTTGGGGTCAGGCTACCAAACTGCAGTATGACCAGGAGAGTAAAACACCACCAGCCGCACCTTATGCCTGGGAGAAAGGGACTCCTGCACAGGACGACACAAGAAATACGGAGCAGAGACCTGGGTGTGACTGAGGCTCCACATCAAAATTTAAAAATAAGATAAAAATCATCAACAGTTTTATAACTCTACACCAGTTTTGAAAGGTTGTGCTATAAAGAATACAAAGCTATTTGACTGGAGAAAATACGATGAATGAGAAAAGTACGTCAGTCAGCAATTTGATGTCTAAACCAAAAAGGCAATACCTCCATTTACACTACATTTCTGTGCTTTCACAGGTAAAGGAACAGGCAGCAGGCCTTGAGAAAATTTACCATGATCTGGCACTTACTGATAAAGCTTCATTGATTTGTTATTTAAATTGCCTTTGGCTTTTTTGCCTTTTTTTTTTTAACCATTAGTCAAGACTAACTTGCTGACCTCTTTAAGACGCTTTGACCAACCACCAGGCAACATGATAAAAGTGCCAAAAAAGTTCAAAGCTGAGCTGCCAGAAATGATCAAACATTGCATGTTTCCTGCCTACTATGAAACCAAACACTGTTGATGGCCACAACCAAATTAGCATCTAGATAACTTGCAAATGATGAACTTAGTGTCATTTTACAGGCATTAAGTGCTTGCTCTTCTAATATCATGATTTTATTATCAGGGTTTATTAAAAATAATTTGTTTGATGTGTGTAAACTCAAACATTGGAAGACAGACATATTACAAGCAGCTACAAACATTAGGTAACATTTACTACCTGGGATAAAGTACAATTAAATGCCAGAAGACACATGAACAAAGAAATAATAATAAAAATTCTTTCTGGTTCCTGTGAAATCATGGAATAATAGGTATAATAAATTATATTACACATAAACAGCAAGAAGAAAACTATTTCAGGACTACATTTGTTTTAAAGCTGACTCTCCAAGCAGATCCAGGAGCTAATCAAACCTGATTGTTGCACAAACCTTCTTGGAAGATCCTCTTCAAGCTTGGCTTTGCTGTAATGCATACAAATTATTAATCCATTACGAATGTCAGCTCCTGGCACTTGCTACCTAACAGAAGCCAGCACCACAGGCTCCCTGACCGCTATTTCCATCTTGATTTGAATCATAAAGCACATTTTTTTCTCCAGTTTAGCAGTACATAAAATAGAGAAACAGTCCTGCAACAAGCAGGAGGGAACTGATCCTTCCCACGAGGGACAGCATGGCTGGCTCCCTCCAAAGTCCCACCATCCCGCCTGTGCGGCACAGGGCAGTGTGGCCAGGGCACCCCGAGATGTCAGCACAGAGGTATTGGGCCCTAACAGGATAAGGAGAGGGTCCTTCTGGGCCTCCCACCTCTTGGGCAAGTGCTCCCCATGGGAGAAAATCCCACAACTTTCACAGAAAGAAACAAGCCTTCGCAGAGTGTTGTCTTTGGTTCTGTTTTTCTCTGAGAATGGACGTACGCAATGCTTTGGGGTGACAGGCTGCGAATGCCAAACAGCCAGAGAGGGCACATTACGGCTCTGCCCAAGGGCTGCAGTGGTGCGAGATTCAGAAATCTCACATTCTCAGTATTTTCATTGCATGACAGATTTTGCTAATCCTGTTCTGAGGCTGTCAGCTCTCTACACACACACAATATACATGGAGCTTAGGCAATAACACGGGGTTTGGCTTTAGCTTTGAAAGGCAAGCCTCAAATTCAGATTCTCTGCTGATTACTGGATGCAGACTCCAAATGCTTATACTCTTCAGATAACCTTATCTAACGCAGAGCTTGCTGTGTCTGGATGCAGTCGAAACATATCTCACAGAGGAGTGCAGGGCTGCCTATGTGACCAGGCGCAATGCTTCACGGGCAGGGCCGCCCCTGTCGTCATGGCTGGGATACCACAAAGAAGTGCTGAAGGGGAAGGAGGGCAGCTGGTGCACATGGGACTTGCCGTTTCCACAGCCAAAATGCCTCTGAACCACACAGTTCCCACCAGTACTAACAAGGGTCCAGACCAGCAAGTCACAATTTTGGTTTCTTTTTCCTGAAGAGCAAATATAGGCAACGTTTCAAGTAATTGAAGATTATTAGCTTACTTCCTAATTTCCCATGGAAGAGTGTTTTCAGACAAATTCCATCACTTTCATGGATGTCCAGCTGGCACCCTTGGGAGTCACAACCAAGCAACTGTCACTCACTAGCCCACTGCCTCAGCATCATCATTAACTGCAACAATAAACATTGTTGTAAGTCAAGACAATAAAACATATGCATCTTTTTCTTTTAAATCTTGCTTTGGCTTCAGCACTGCAAATCTATCCAGTCACAGACATTTTCCCAATCAGAACGCAGACCACAGCAGTATGTAATACAGATGTCAGCTCCATGTCTCATTTGGATTTACCAGCTACTATTATACTTTTATCACCAGCCTATGGCCCAATTAATTCCTCTTCTAATGATACCAGTGAATTCTGACAATAAGGCAAAACTACAGGCACTGAAAAGCTACATCAACAAGTCTGTAAAAGAAGGCACTCATGGGAGAAGGAAGGTTACGGTGAGAAATTGCACGTGCGATCTGTGCAGCAGCCCAGGAACCCGAGAAAAAGAACCTTCCGCATGATTCATCCTACTTCTGTAAATCAAAAACAACAGTCTTAGAAGTAGGTTCTCCTTGTACCGTGGTCTCCTGTACTTGGACTAGGTAGTTACAAAAACAGAAAAAATTCTCAGGGTGTTATACGACAGCGGGTGTAGCCACTTCGAAGTTGCCCTGGCTACAAAATTATCGTAACTAGATCTGGAAAATGCTGCATGCAAAACACAGCTCTGCATGTTTACATTTACCCAATTATTATCTGATTGTTTTTAAGAAATTATTTCTGCATTTTTATTTTCTGTGCTATGCTCCACAGCCCAAAAAATGTAATTACCACCTTAAACCTCTTTGTTACAGAAGAGCTATTTATGCCACTGAGGTCTAATCCCAGCGTAACCAGAGGAACAGATATATGCAGGGGCGGGAAGGAACAGAAAAACCCAACAACTCAGCATCACAAAAGCCTTTTCAGATGCATTTACCTGTAGCTGTTACAGAAAATGAAATAAAACAGAAACAGACCCCACGTTTCAGTATCATTTCAATCCAATCCCAAAGCAAAACGCATCCCAGATGTCTCCCAAGAGATGCTGCTCAGAGAACGCTGCACAAGCGGTAACATCAGACCCGGGTCGCCTGCACGTAGCTGCTGCACAGTCTCCCACAGCTACACACCAGTCACGCTGGCAACTTGACCCGCAGCTTACTCACTGCTCACATTAATACCGTAAGTCACCTTCTCAGCCAGGACAAACCAACACTGCTCCACTCCAGCCAGGAGGGGCACAGTGAACTACTCACCAAAGGATCCAAGTCCACCATAGGTAAAAGGGTTTTCAAATATATTTTAAACTAGTGCAAGAGAAATTTGGTTTTAGGTAAGAAATGAAGGCGCGATATGCAGTGAGCCTTCACAGAAAAGTCTTCCTGAAGTCAGCTGCACTTCCATGGGTGCCTGTAATTATGTTAATGTTAGCCTAAGAGGTGCTGAATGGGGATCTACCCAACATTTAACTGGAAAATAACACGTGAATTCCTCCTGTCTTGCAGTTCTGACACCAAGGGACACACAGCAGAAAGGAAACAGGTAAAACTCTTAGCACCCCCATACTGCAACTGCGACAAATATATACTGTATTTGCAGCCTGTGAGATATGAAGTACTTACTGATTTCTAGACATATTTATCAGAACAACTTCTAGATGTATCTCACTTAAAGGATGGCAACAGATACCTACGGATTCAATTAGACTCAGAATATTTTGGTTTGCAAACAGAACACTTCTGCACTACAGCTATATTTAATCAATCAGCCTGACTTCATGCTATCAAATATCAATCTTTTATCCTTTAGCCCGAGTACCATTATTCTGTGATGATCAAGAATTATCCTGGTCTGTGATGTCATGTGAAGTGCAGAGCGTGACAGCATACAATAGCTCTACCGTAGAGCAGAGACACGGTCATAATGAACTGCTTGGTTCTGATGGTAATTGATCATAATTAACATAACTTACCTATCTTCCCTTCTGCCAATTTGCCCTATACAATAAAAACTGGCAAGCACAGAACTAAATTTTACAATTTCATTTCCATCAGAGTCTAAACATTTAACAAACATTAGCTATTGCTGGTAAGCATTTTGAATGCTGTGCAAATTAAAAGGGTACTGGCAAATCAGTTTCTGTAGGGAAATATCACAATTCTCATATCTTTTTAAGATCTTAGCTTGGGAGCATAAGGCTTTGGTAGGTGTGCTGTTAAAAACAGTCATAATTAAAGATAAATTAAAGATAACTGCACAAGTGCACCTCGTGTGCTGAAGCTGCATCATGCATGAATGGACTTACGGACAATTAGGAACTTCCCTGTTTCAAGAAAGGACAAGAATATTTTCTCAAATGAGTATTAAAAGTGACAGACAACCCACTGGACAGGTCACAAATACTTCTGGGGACAAAAAAAAACCCGCAACCCACCGCTGACATCCAAACAATACGAGCTATAATTCAGGCTCAATTAAACAAGAGCAAGGATGTTTAGTGAGCTCTGGATGCAGAGTTCAGAGTTGAAAATACCATCCTGTCCACCATAGGAGTTTCCTTCTGCCTGTGCTGGGTCTGGGAAGTTTGCCCAAGCTGGACCTCTTAAGAGGAGATTTCATTCTCAGGGCTGTCCATGGGACAGCTTTTACAAACACCAAGTGGACTGAAAACACGCTGAAAATATTAAACATCCTTCAACGAACAAAAGAAAGGAATTACATTATTACACAGCACCCAAGCCACTGTAAGCTGGCAGCTAGGTGCTTTTTCCCCTACATAAGTTAGAAAGCTTTATACTAGTTTGTTTTGTTTTTCAAAGGAGTTTCATATCAAATTCAAGTTGCACAGCACTGGTAGGGCTAGAGATGAGAGTTCAAAGCCATACGCTCTTCCTTTCTCTTTCTCTCTCTGTGTACACAGCCAAATCGCACACAATGACTGTAACAAGTTAAAACTTCCCAAAATGCTGCATGAGATTGTACCTAGGTGTCTTCAATGCAAATAATAGCCAGTCAGTTAATGCTGCAGAGTATTTCCCACATTTCTCCAAAAAGAATCCACTCAGTAGATATATTTTATAGACACATTCTCCTAAAAAGACCTACATTCTCTTTCTTGAGTGATTTAACAACAGACATTTCTACCTGCTGTGTTTCTGGGCTTATCAGGATATCTGATTATTAGACAATAAAAGCTCAGCAATTTTATTGCATTGGATGTTTCTATGGGGACTGTATTACGAAGATTTCAGAGGTAAACTCATGGATTCTACTTGTATTTTCATGTTTCTCAGCGAGAAGAAAAACATGCTGTTTCCTCTTCGCTTTAATTGAGGATTTTGCATTCTGCTGTCAAAGTGAGCAGAATCACCACAAAAAAATGGGGGAATTTTCCCCAGTGGACATATATCCCATAGGAATTTCAGCTCTTTACTCACTTCATCACTTCACGAAGTGGCGCCCATCCCTCCTCGCCCAACCTAATGAGTTAGAAAAAAAATATTTATCTGTGTTTCGAAAAGCAAGTACCCTGGAAGTTAATCTTCATAACGCAATTTTATGAAAGACTCCATGTTTATGGTGTTACCAATCACAATTGCCTTGTCACAAAAACTGCAAGACACTTTTTCTACATGCGGATTACATGACACTCAGGTGAAATCAGCTGCGCAGCCCCCAGTGAGGCAGATGCTGATCAACTTCATGCACACAGGGCAACATGCTCCCTTATCTGCAAAGGCAATCACCTCTGGTTTAAGATGCATGATTAGGCACCTTGTACAGCTGCTCCTGCTGCCATACTTGTGCTCTGGATCCAAGCAAGGCTGACAGCACCCATTGTTCCTAGGCAATAACTGGTCAAAAGGTGCATGAGCTTTCAGGGCAGCAGCGTGCCTCTAGATGGCCTTTCTCCTGCCTGCAGGCTATGAGGGCTGATCACAGACCTGAATCCCTCTTGGCACCCACAGCTGAGGGTTACAGTTCTAAATCTCTGTGTTGAATAGAAGAAATAATTAAAGGTCAAACAACTGAGCACACAATTATTTAGAGAGTCCTATATGCAATGAAGTTATTTGACTCATACTCAACAACAAAGGCATCTTGCCAGGCACTCGCAAGAAATGCACCAAGAGTACGTTTTTGTTGTTCAAAGCGGCCACTTAATTGTGAAGTGCAACACCCACAACAGTGGCACACTGCAAACCTTCGGTCTGAGTCTTTTATTGAATTAAGCCAGAAATCAATTTTGGAGAAAGGAATTACAGGAGAATAAATACCTTTTAATATGACAATTTTTGTTCCTTTCATGACACTCTCCAGGGTAGGACATTTTTGTTCTAAAGAGAGCTAGCTCTTAAAAAGAATTAAGTTAAATGGTAGAGAGGACAATAACAAGCAGTCTTCTCCCCTGGTCTCTTTGGAGGCACAATTGTTAAAATACAAATTGTGTCTGGGAATGACCAGCATCTGAGCTGTTCTCAGAGACAAGAGGCTGACACAGGTAGGAGGTACTGAGCTGCTACGCTGCAGGCAGGGTACAGCCTAATTACAGAAGGGTATGAAAAAGCAGTCTAGTTTTGCTGTGTTATGACAAACACACTGCTACCCCTGCTCAAGCATCAATATTTACTTCACCAGTGTGGGAGAGCACTTGTGTTCTGTGGAAAGAGGCCTCCAAAGCATCTTTCACGCTGGCTCTTTGCCAACATAATCCTCTCTGGACTGGCATACCCCCTTGGCTAAGGCAACTTTTCAACTGAAATCCTCCTTGCGTGGCAGTTCTCATGTTTGGATTCTGAGTGTGCATGTTATTTCAGCAGTCTTCAAGTTCCACACCTCAGTACAACCTGGGAACTGCACCCACCAGTTAAAGCGAAGCTGTAAGCCACCAGCTACTCTCACACAAGAAGGTACCCCAGCAAGAGAATTTTCTGGAAACTGCACAGCAAAAATCAGCTCATATTTTGTTTTCTAACAGAGGAAAAAATTAATATTCTATAGTCTGTGAAGAAGAATTGTAATTTTTTATTATTATTGCTATAAGCTCAGAAGAGCTGCTGCTGACCTCCAAGTGGTGGAAAACCAACTACTCACCAGACAGAGACAAAGGGGTACATCTGCCGGCTGCAGGCTTAGCCCAGGACCCCTCAGCCGGTGGCTCTTGGGGCAAGTACTGCAGCACACTCACACTGCGGATGGCACTGGCAAAAGGAAGACACACAGCAAGGTTTACCACCTTACAGGAGAAGGCAGAGGTAAGGACTGCAATTGCTGCACTGATTACTCAGTCCTATCACCTGCTACACCGAGGCTCACTCCCTCCGCCAGCTGCAACACTCCCCGGCCCTACATCAGTTAAGCCTCAGAGGGCTCTGGAGCAGCCGATCACACAACTTTTAACAGTCACAAAGCTACAGCTTTGGAAGGAGACCGATAATGATATCTCTAACCCAAAGACGATAACAAACTCCATTGCTCCAAGGGAATGAAAAACTGGGCCAAAATTTATCTCTGGGCTAACTGCTGCAGAAGCCATTACATTTGGCTCCTGGTGTTTCTGTGAAACGAAGGATGGGAAGTGCGAAATGCAAACAGCCACAATCTCATTGATGGAAATAACTTCTGAAATCATGAGAAAAGTAGTCACAGACAGAGTCACAGCTGTTTCAGATGTAATATACAACCATCTCAGCTGCTGAAAACAGCTTTCATTCTCTCATCATTTTCTTCATTCTCTCCACATTACACTCAGACAAACATGCCTGAACCTTCCAAAAGAATCCTGACAATGTGACCTTATCAAACACCTCAAGGATGCTCAGGGGTATCTGGTTTTGGCATTAGCTCACAATAAGATTTAGAGATAGGAAATGGGAGGTTTGTTTTCAAAATATTTTTTCCAATACAGTAAAGACCACGTTTCTGGGTTTCACCCTAGATGAGTATCATTTTGCAACACAGTGAAAATAAATTTGCCACATCCTACTCTTTCAAATACAGTTGATTAAAGAGTTGTTAATCTGCTGCATCAAATCTATACATTACACGATTCACACTTGTTTCACACCATTTAACATGAAAAAGGCTAAAGAATAGTTTTTTGTGAGCTATGTAATCCCACTTCCAAAAAAACCCCCAGGAACTGCCTGACTGCATCATCTTCTGGCACACTGTCCCAGCACAGGCAGGTATAAACAAATCAGACCCATTCCCGATATACTGCTATTTGATTAACATGAGTAGTGTGATTTGGCAGATCCAGTTTGAACAAACTATTTTGATATGACTCTAAAAGAGAGAGCATCATGAGGGAATTGTGAAAAAAAATATTTTGTTTGCAGAAGCTGTCTTTTCCTTGGAAAAATATCAGCCAAAATCATTTGCTTAGCTCTCAAGTAAATGCTTTCCCTCTGTTCACATACATACAACCCAAAATACATCTTTATTGAGGAATTCAAAGAGATGTGCTGAAGCTGAGATGTTTGGAAGAGTACTCATGCTCTCTTTAGAAGACCACTTGCAGCCATACCTGTAAAATTTTCAGCAGTTGTACAGGTGATTGGAAGACTAGGTAAAGGAGAGGAAATTATATGAAAAATTCATGAGAACATCTCCAGAATACAGTCCCATTTCAACACACAGCATGGGTTTGAAATGTCAGCATTCAAAATACCAACCAAACCAGAGCCGAGACAGGAAACCAGAGGGCAGTGGAGAGAAACTCTCAAATAAGCTGATTCATCCCAACGTTGTGCAGGAAACCACCCAAGCGGTGAAGCCGCTCACCAGTCTACTCCACACATCTCAAATGAATGCAGCACTACTCTCTGCTCCCATGTCTCCCCAGAGAAAAAGGAAGAGAACAAAGCATGCAACTTCTGCAAATGTGGGGATTCTTTACTAACCGTGTTAGTTTATATCCTGTTCAAGTTGGCAAAATGTTAAAGCTGCTGCTGTTATTTCTCTCACAGTGCTTTTACACAGCAAAGAAAACAGCCACTTGCAGCTAAGACTGTAGCTGAGTCTCGAATTGCTAACTTCTTACTCTGGATATAAACCAGCAACTTCCACTGCTAATCCAAACGCTTTTGACCACTTCACCTAAACAGAAATATATCTCTGGAAACCAAAGTAAATGTTCCAACCTTCAGCTGCGATACCCAGATTTACTTCCACCTCTCAGAGAGAGTCCCTTCTCTCCCCACCCCAGGATACATACCTGGTCTCAGCTGCTACATTTAAGCAGCTCCCAGCAGTCTAGGACACCTTGGGACACGTGCTGGCAGTAAGAAGATGGCTTGGGCCCTCCTCAACTATTTTAAGGTCAGAACTAAGCAGCTTTTTACAGAAAATGGATTCAGAAGCGGACATGGCTTTCAGTAACACTAAAAGAAATATCAAAATATATAAGCATACCCTTAATTTCTACCTTAATTATTCATTAAACAATGCATTTACACTGTCCCTAACCCCAGAAATACTAAAGTCCCTTGAAAGCACAGCAACTTTTAGACTCACCTGGCACTCCTGCTGACAGTCTTAGCGAGGACGTAACAGGCTAGAAGACTAAGTGACATGCAGATCAGTGAAGACGGAGAGGAGAGGAGTAGGAGAGGAGAGGGAGAGGACTGGACCGGACAGGACAGGGGAGTGGTATGCTGGGGCTGAAGGCATCACCTCAGCCAGTAACAGGCTGCAGCTGGCAGCTGTACCAGCTGCAGCTGATGATCTCCCTGTCCTTTCCTTCTCCTCCAAGTGTGAAATTCTCTTGCTCATACTCACCTGTGCATTCTCCCCTAGTACCTTCACTGACACAACCCGATGGTTTTGCACTATTTCAAGTCCGTAATAAAGTAAGTCTTCATTATTACTGTGTATTTCTAGTTCTACATCATGCACGGATTAGTATTTTATGAGGTACTCTGTTTTGATACCACTTTATAATGCCACTGCGTACAACAATCTTTGTGTAATCCTTCCTTGATAGTTTCAACCCACAAAGGCTTGGCTCCAAAGTGAGGCCCATAAAAAAGATGTAGTAGGCTTGTTGAAACAAATAACAAAACAGCCAACAGCCTTCCCCAGAGAAAAGCCAGCAGAAGACAAAGGTAGAAATGTTTATGCAGTCACTAAGGGACATTGGAAATGTGTGTTCTGAATAAATATTCATCTTCAGTATGCAAGTACCATTGCCTTTGCTGTCTCCCAAAGATCAGCAAGAATGGAAATCAATGATGCTACCTTGTTAGAAAACACAAATCAAAGTACCAGTGACTTTGTAAAATCCCTTCTGTCACTTTGACCTTCTGGTGCCAGGCATCTCCACGGATTCATTACCATTCATTGTAATGTCTAAAGAGGACAGCTGCAGTGAACAGTAGAGTAACACACTAGCAGCAGGGATCACACCAAAAGTTCGGAAGTTGAGTATACAAAAAGAAATGAAAATGCCACAAATGGATGCTTGCACTGCCTTGAGGACTGTATCCTCTCTTATACCAAATAAAAGTCACTTCTGCTCTTGTCCAACTGTATGCCAGGTCCCTGCCTCACCATCCACAGCTACTGTTTCCTGTAAAGAGTCTGGTTCCCTTCTTGCGCAGTCAGTCATGTTGGGAGCTACTGCTGTTACAGTTGCACCTTCTCCAGGGCCACCAGTTAAATATCATAAATATGCTGGGCAACGGCTGATGAGGCCTGTCTTTCAGGGAATCTCTTGTAAGAAGAAGTGGGAAGGGGAGCGGTACTAACCTGAGTCTCCAAGCTGGTGTAGGGACTAGGAGGTTCAATCTACAAAAAGAGCAGACAGAAACAGCCATTACTCTGGAACAGCAGAAAATAAGGTGTTTTGAGCCATTATTGGTCCAAAGTAGCGATGTTAGGAACAAACACACCTGCTCGAACAAGGATGACAGAGGATTGCTTGTTTATTTAATTATTTTTTTTTTAGAGATCCTCCTTTTCCAGACACCCTACTACCACAAAGGAATTACAGGATCTCTACAATATTCGGATGAGCAAAGTAAATTGCTGTAACTGGAGGATATCAGAAAAGACTAGCTACAGAATAATTCAAGGCCACATGCACGCCCTTGCATCTTTGATTTAGTATTTTTTTTACATTTCTTTCTTAGATTACAATGGGTAATCTTCGTGTTCCTATAATTTAAAGGCATTAGAATCTTTTAAGAAAGTTGACCAGGACTTGATGATGATAGAGTTGTCCACATCCTTGTCAAAACTCTTCCTCCCAACAGCTGCAGTTACACTGTGGTTGCTTTGTTTTCCATTAAAATTTCATCCTGATGAATGTCTCTCTACAGCTCTGCACATTATATGTGCAAGTGCACCATGCATTTTCTTCAGTCTGGTATCTTTCTTGGTGTCAAAATCTGAACTCTTAACTTGGCTTGGCCAGAGGATTCAAACCTCATTAAAGAGCTTCTAAACACAAAAGCACAAAAATTGTCTATTCATCCAGTTAATTAAGAAGTTAGAAAGAGATAACATCCCTACAGGAGACTTCATCATTAGTGTTCTGGGATTAGCACTCAAGCAAAATCTTTAAAGGAACATCTTTTAAAGTATAAGGGACATTTAAAACCTCAGTCCTGTTGGTCCAGGTTTTACTCTGCAAGGTCTTGCTTTCTACAACATCCCGTTTAATTGGAAAGCCTAACAGAGTGGAACCAGGTCAATGATGCTTTCTCTTCAATCCATCACATCTATCGAAATTAGACAGCTTTAGTTTAGTAGAGTAAATTCTTGTCTGTCAGATTATCGGGCTCCTGAGACTAATTTTGAGTTTTGATATCTACAGATACTCAGGTCATTGTGATTCTCACTTTGGCTAAACCACAGAACCTAATGAAAAAAAAATCTGACTTTCCTCCAAGAAACTATGTACTCCTTTTACTTTTAATTAAGTCTATAAAGCAGTTTTGTTTTAATATTCACTGTAAATACACTAATGAAGAAATCAACCTGGGAAAAAAGTCAAGGAGGAAATTGGCCTTGAAACCCTCGATACATCTCTCCTCCACTCAGCAAGTCGTAGGCCAGGCAGCATGCTGTGCCCAGCTGAAAAAGTCCATGATCACCTCTGTCACACTGTTAACTGAAATGGAATCTTTCATCAATGTGTTCTAACACCAGAGTACCATTACTATACACATGTAGTAGATATTATCTGACAACTGGCCAAACGATATCAAGACTGGAAGGAGACTGAGAAACGTCAATGAAATCCAAATACTGTGCCATCAGTTAAGCTAGGGAAAAAAAATAAATCATGCAAAGGTGAGGGAAGAGAGATGAGGAATCTTGTCCTTGGATGGCTTTACATTTTTGAAGATAAATGATGTCAGCACTCATTGCTCTTCGCTTACAGATTTAATGGGGATAAGCTCATCCATTTTGCAGCTGGACTCCAAGTGATGCTCGTTTGGTCACAACATTGTCTTACGTTGTCCCACTCACATTTATATCATAGCAGGAAGATCACAATAGTGGCAGGTGTGTGTTGCAGATAGAATACAAAACATGTTTAAACAGAAAGAGCAAAATACTACTGTAACAAAGAATGGCCCAGCTGCACAGAGTCCCCTTTGGGAGATCATCTGGATTTTCTCAGTCGCTGCCAATTTGATTGCAGACAAAAGCTTTTTCAGCATGTACTGTTCACTTCCAAATGGCATTATTTCTGTAACAGGAAGCAGCTACTGTATGTATAAAACATCCTGGAAAAATCAGGGGATTCCTGTAATAGATAAGGCTTCAGACTATTTAAAAGCCAGCCAAATGAAGTCCAGTGCTTGCTGAACAGGAAAGATTTTCTTTGGAAACTATTAATTTCAAAAGCTTTCTTGATTAACGAAAACTGTAAATAAGACCCAGGTTTTGAATAAGGAAGCTGAGGAGGGGGGACATAAACATAGCCAAATTCAGTTTTCAACTGCAAAAAATAGTTTCAAAATTCAAGATCAGTGTCAGCAACTTAAAAGAAAGACTTTTACTGCAGCATGAGGCATGCCCTTAAAATTACACATGTATCACTAGTGACAAATAAATATGTCACAATTGGGTAAATCCCACTGCTCTTCTCCAGTCCCTGCAAGTAGCCCGACGCAGTTACGTATGGTAATGTGCACAGGAACAGCCCATATGTGAGGGATGAGAGTATGCACTTTTTTTTTTAAGTTACAACCTCTCCGCTTTGTCCAACCTGCCTGCTCTCATTGATTATTAGCAGCTAATGAAAGGTCTGTCAGAGCGCGAAGTTATCACTCATCCATGTTTATGCGCGGAACTTAGGAACAAACAGCAGAACAACCGGCACCACTCTGAGCAAAGTTTCGCTTGGTCTGTGTATGTTCCACTTTAACTCTACCAGGTTTCAGCAGTCTGCCACAGTAGCACAAGAGTTGTTATAACTGAACTCCAGGGACATCAGCAATCATCCCATCTGAAATTTCAGACTGCCACTTTTCAAGCGCTATGAATCATTAATCTCCAGTGCTTGTGATCAAATGAAATCTTTACTGGAATTGGAGTGTAAACACAGTATGACATTGCTGTATAAACGGCATGACACATTTATCACATTTAAAGATCAATCAGGGTAAGACTTTTTACTGTTGAAAGGTGACACTGAGTATAGCAACTCTGGTCAGGGGTTTGGTTACCACATTTTTTGTTAATGTCTCACTCACCTACAGGAAAGAGACAGCTGTTTTCACAGACATTGCAACTTTCCCTAAACAAAACTAAAAGATGCGAAGACTCAGAAGAACTGAAGTACAGGCGAATTAACCGACTATTTGAAAGTCACATAGGAAATACGAGAGAAATCCCCAAGTCACTGTCTGGGACCCTGACCACAAGACATGTCTCTCTCCCATGCCGCAACAAATGTTTTTCTAGCACCATCTGAAGAGACATCAGGTTTGAATACAGTAACAATCTACGCCTCAATCTAATCACACACATTTTTGGTCACAGTCCAAAGCTGACTGTGGGGCAGCCCAGTGCCCAGGCTCAGCAAAGTGCTGTTGGCTGCACCGGACCGATCCTGCAGACATGCTTCCTGCTCCCTGCCCCTTCCATCACTTCTGGAGCGCGCATTTTTGGTTCCCATGCAGCTCTGTTGAACTCTGATGAGCGTAGCAGGCAATTGAAAAGCTTATTATTATACCTGATGGGCTGATTTTCACTCAGCTTCTAGTCACTTCTCTCCATCCCTGAAGGCAGCACTGATCTGCGTGTGGCCTGGCACGGGGCAGTGGCTCCCCAGCTGCAGCACCAGTTGCCCTTGCTCCAGAACCGCAGCACTCGCACTGCAGCAGTTTTTGCACCCACATTTTGTGCAGCGGGGCCCTGAGCCACACTGGGAAACCAAACCAGCTTGAAACGTTCTTTTTTAATTTATTTACTTGTTCTCTGTCATTTTACAGCTGAATCAGTGCCTTCATCCAACTCATGACACAAGGCAAGGAGAGCTGTGCTGGCACAGCAAAGGGGTGGCCAGCAAAGACAAGAGGGGGAGGACACGAAGGAGGAACCAGCAGCTGGGGACAGGGTAAGGAGGCAAGCAGCAGTAACAAACTCTAGCCTTACTACCAAATACTTCTTCCCATGAAACCACAGTTTCTGATGAAGACACAAAACATTCACCTAAAAGTGACATTTCACACGTCCTCTCCTAACAGCTCTGTTGCCTGCAAGGCAGGACCACATAACAGCAGCTCCCTGTGTGGGCAGTGCTGGTTTTACAAATTGCAGTGGAGGGTTACAGCTATCCCAGGGCACTGTGGCTTCATCTCTTCTGCTGACTCATTTTATGACCCAGGGGTCTGTTAGCCTGCCAGCCTGTGGTTTTTATCCTATGCTCAAATTTGGCTCAAAACCTTTGTATATTCACAGAAACAAAACCAAAACAAAACAAAAAAACAGAACTGGAAGGAACCTCCTGGACTGGCATTTCCCCACGTTTTTTCCCATCTCTTGTCTAGCGAGGGGGAACACAAGTTTGGTAAGCTCCCACGCATCACAAGGACAGCAGTGGCACAAGTGTCCTGGAGCAGCTACTCTGGGCACAAACGCCCAGAGTTTCCTCTGCAGACAGAGTGGGTACGGCATGTCCCTGAAATGAAACACAGCATCTTATTACAGGAAGTGTGCAGTAACCTTAATAGTAACCCTTTTATCTAAGTCACATTAACAGTCGCCTCCCCACCACCAGCTAGCTCACAGGCACACACTGACTTGTTTGGTGAGGAGAGACCTCCTGGCAGCACCAGTGCTGCCGGCCTGGGTGGGTGCTGCCAGATAGGGCCACAGGCAATCCTTATGTCACCCAGCTCATATCCTCATGCTGCAAGGCAGAAGGGTCACAGCAGCAACATCGCCAACATCCTTAGGCACTTTCTGAGGGGCAAGGCTTGTGCAACAGGATGTCATTTAGATAGCAAGAAAACAAAATCCAAAAATGCTCTAGTAAGTCAGGTTTTTATCACACTGCCCACTGTCACGAGCTGCACCAATGTCTGTGAGCGAGGGGGAGGGTAAGGAAGGTGAGCATTACCAGGCTGATTTGCACAACACTAGCCTGATGTTTTTGTTTGTTTGTCTTAGCATCACCTCATAGGCTCCATAAGAGTGTTTGCATAGAGGAAAAGATGGGAAGGACTCACTAGTATGAACATATCCAGAGCCCCAGTGTAACTGCTCTCAAAGGATCCTTTCAAGGAAATACACCAATTCCATAAAATCTCAGCATGTCATCAGAGCCCACATAAATAATAATTTTATTATTTCTGATGGACATCTTATACATCCAGGATGCTCTGGTACCACAGGTGTAAACGCTATTATTTGACTTCTTCCTCCTCCTCCAAAAGGCAGCTAGGAGAAAGGACAAAGACTATAAAGAATGTTTCCTACTACGCATTAAGAACAATTATTCAATGAAAGACTGTATCTTGAAATGCCAAGAACTCAAATTAGGATATTTGCACCATTTTTCCCCCTACTAAGATTGTTTGAATGAACAGTGGTTCTCAGGAAGAAATTCCTGTGTTATCAAGATACCAATCTTTCCACCACTTACTACAGCTGCAATGGTCTGGAAACAAACACTTAGTGAAGACAGGATTTCAGCCCGTGCAGCAGGGTCCAGGCAAGCTGCTGCTGAAGCCGAGCCCCAAGTGTGTGCAACTTCCCGTTACACAAACTAATGGTGCAGAAAAGGGGCAGCCAGCCTGTCTGCTCTACCAGCCATGTACCCAAATTTTCATGTGATGAAGAGACGCAGACCCTTATCATGTCCTTTGAAGAGATAGAAGGGAGCAGAGAGGAGATAGAGCATGCAAGCAATGACAACAGCTTCCAAGGAGCACAAATACTGAAGGATGTAGTTAATGAAGCAACCCCCAGGGAAAACCAGCAGGGCCAGGATGAGTCCCACTTGCTGGCTCTCTTCCTCCAGCAGCAGGGATTCATGTCACCCAACAACCCAGTGACAGCACAGCCCCATTGCTGGTCATGCAGTGTCGGGGCAGGACAGCTTGACAGCCACCATGTCTGGCCAGGTCTCAGTCACCCAAGCTGAGGTCTCAGCCCTGCTCTCAGTCCTGTGCATGGCACTGAAGCCCCAGGAGAGGGGAGAACTCCTGGAGCAAAGCCAACGAGATCGGGCCATAACGGAGATGGAGAAACCCCAGTGAAACATGCAGTCCTGCAGCTCCTGGAGCTCTCAGGATGCTGGAATGTGCAGAGGCTGCTCCAAACCATTGAGTTGCAATTAGTGCGCTCACTGCTAATAGCCTCACTGGTGCACAGCTTAACGAACCTGTTCTTCAGTAGCAACATCAGTCCACGTGGCCTCTGCCAGCTCTTAATTTTGATAAATTAAGTGTTTGTGTGGCCAAATTGGAGAACTAAAAATCAAACCATTGGGGAAAAACACATTTAAGCAAGATCACTTCCTCATCTAGTTTGCTGAGAAACTGCAAAGAGTGGGAGAGCAGCTTAAGCCAGGAAACCCACTAAAATTTAAGACACAGATTTCATGATCAGCTCCACAGAAGTACTATCTTGGTTAACACCCTTAAGTACACAACACAGGCACTTAACTCAGATTCTTACTCCACATGCTCTGAGCTATTCTCATCGTTCTAAATCGTACCATACCTAGGAGAGAGTCCCAGGTACAAAAACATTAGGTAGAAACAAGAACAAGAATATAAATACATTGAAACCACCTGTAATCCTCTCTGAGGAGAGGATATTGATCAAGTATGGCTGGAGCACAGGCAGAAAGAAACAAACCATAGAAAGGCACCTACTAAAAGGGAAAAGCAGCACATAGAACAAAAAGATGGGGAAGATGAACTCTGCAGAGATACCATTTGCAATACGAAAAATTCAAGACAAAATAGCAACATCTGAGATTGAGTCCCTGAAGTCTTACAACTTTCCTCCCCACTCTATTTCCAAGTACATTGAGGGTTCTGTCTGGATTACGGAGGGGTTAAGGTAACCCAAGTTAGAGAAAATAAAAATAGCACGCCAGTGAGTACCTTCATCAACACATACCTGACCATGGCCAAGACTTACCATCCTCTGCCACGCCGGGACAGCTCTTCCATGTGAAAGGAAAGGCATTAGAAAGCATATGGATATTAAATCTGTGATAACAGTATTAGAAACGCGAAGAGGCCCGAGCTGCCAGGGTATTTCTACTCAGCCAAAGGTCAGCTGTAGGAAAGGGCAGTACTTTCACATTTTCTTAACTTGTTTCAAGTCAGCAGGACTTGGGACCTAACAGAGACATCAGTTCACAGCTACCTGGTCCTTGACTAGCTTGACATACTTTGGTGACAGTTACCCTCTACCACGTGCCGCTCTCAGGAAAGAGGTGTGGTAAGTGACTTCAGATTCATAAATTCCCAATGGCACGGACTAAGGTGAGATAAATCTCAAGGCCCATACAGAAACAGTTATTAGCTGCCCAAAATGGTTAGTATAGGTCTTAACAAGTCCAGGATAATTGGTTAGGTGTATAACAAATTATGGCAAACAGTGAGTTATGCATTGTGTTACTGAACAACAGGTATAGGACAACTTATGGCAAGCGGTACTTAAGGTCATTACTTAACTACTCTAACAGTTACTCAGCAATTCTAAGAGAAAAGAGAAACTGAGTGATACAGAAAGGCAAAGACAGAGAAAAAGACAGAGAGAAAGAGATCACCGGTCCTGGTTCCAGTGCCTTTTTCAGGGAATCTTTCCAGGCATAATCTTCTTTCTTGGAAAAATCTTCTCAGGCACAGTCTTCTTTCTTGGGAAGAATCTTCCCAGGCACTATCATCATCTTTTGTTTCTTCTTTGTTCCCCTCTAGGGGCACTTATTTTCCTCTTTTATGTTTGCTGAATTAGCATGGTCCACCCCCCTTGCTGAAGACAGCCTTGTCTCAGGTTTCTCCCTTCTCCCAGGTGATGTGTAGCGTGATTTGGGTGGAGAGACAAGTGCCATGGTCATACATGTTTAGCATGATCTCTATAACCTTCATTAGCACACGCAGGGGTGTGCGCTTTCATATGCCTTTTACGGATAATGAAGTAAAGGTCACTTATTGGAGACAATGGCCTTGAGAACTGAGAACTAGCAAGCTCACCACATGAGCGGCAGAACTATCCTGTCTTCACAAGACAGTTCTCCCACACTTTCATCCGCCAGAAGTGTTAGCCTTATCAGTTCTTTGAAGGCCAGGCCTGCATTATTTATTTCCTTGCCAGTGTTTGAGGCATTCCGTTGAAGGCTTGGAGGGCCTTCTGCCTCTCATCAGGGAATTTACAGTCCGTCTCTTACACCTTCTCTGTGCTGAGGTATGTACCAACTGGTAGAACATAACATTCTGGCTGAAGAACTGATGTGCCCAATGCTTCTGCACACCAACTCTGGATAATTCACCGCCAGAAAAAACTGCAGTGTCTCTAACAGCCAATGGCTTTTGTAAAAACTCCTTTGATCTTTGGCTAGTAAAGTAAGAGTAGCTCCTTCAAAGCCAAAAAGCTGAGGGTCTTCCCTCATTGAGCACTGCATATGTGTCTTCTGCCAAATGAACAATCGCGTGCTTATACAGCAGTTGAAGGGCAGCTCAGTTAAATTCAAGACTTGCTGGTTCCCTGCTTTTCCACAAAGATAAAACTGGTATTTTGTCTGCAGGAGCTTTACAGAAGACTACAGTCATTTACAGAACTTGAATTGCAGCAAGACCTACTACTCCTTAGCCTGCAATAATAGCCAGTGCTCAGAAATAGCCCAGAAGTCTCAAATGCCTCCATAAAAAGCATTACTCAAAATAAATCCATACCATCTTACCAAACGCATAAGCCACAGACTGAATCTGCTACGTATTAAATCCAGAAATTCCCATTACAAACGAAGTGGGTACTATCCCTGTCTTTGGTGTCTTTTAGCACCTGAAAAATACCTGCTGCTACCAGCTCAGCACCCCCCCCACCCCCCGAACTCAGTCAGGGCCAGCTGCAGCAGCACACGGATACCAGCAGGAAGCTTTCCCACCTGTCTATAGAATACGTCTGGCCACAGAGAAGCTGCAGCCCAAGTACTGCTTTGACATCTTGAATATGTGAGCTACCCAGGCCAGACATGCTGTCTTACTCATACGAGCTGAAAGACAGTTAATGTTTTAACTTATTAACTCGGGTTAGACTTATCTTTCAGCCTTGACACTTTAATACAGTATAACTGCTCTGACACTACCTTTTCAAATCTGTGCTTAAGAACCATACTTCTGACCGATTCAGAGCAAGGGTCAACTGTCCTGTTTTCTTGAATAATTTATTAAGAGCTGGCAGGAGCAGTGGCTTTCCTGTGTTGTTCAGCTGTCCTAACAAACTGGACAGTTTGTTTCAGGCAGCAAACAAATCTCAGCATGAAATGCAAGTATGCAAAAAGACGAGGAATACGAATCTAACAGGTCGGTATAACTGGGTTGTTTAGAGATGGCAAAGTGTACCGGATGATACTGGAAAGGATGTTTTTCCCCCCATGCCCCATCTTGTCAGCGAAAGCCCCACAGCTCCTCACTGCTGTGAAATACAGTTTCGTGCCCACTTCTCCAGCAGATGCTGTCATGGAAGCCTCTGAAAGGGCACCCCAGGAGGCACAGCCTCGGTATGATTTTGAGCATAATTATATTCAGACACATGGATGTGGGTTATTTGTAGTTCTACAGATGGAAAGGCAAAAGAAAAAAAGAAAAGAGATACATGTCCTCATGCAACATTTTCACAAATTTGATAAGGCTAGAGGAGTCTATATTTATAGTGTAACCAAGTATTATAAAAAGCTAGATAAAAAAAGCACATGGAGGGAGACACTAATTCAGTTCAATGTATAAGCATAGCATTTAAAGTAAAAAAGAACAGTTCCGGCTAACAACCACTCCAGTCGTCGTCTCTTACAAGAACAGCCCAAACCGCTTTGCTTGAATATCATCTGAAACAGGACACGGTACAGAAAAATCAGCAGGAAGGCCGTGACCAAACTCAAAGAACAGGCTCATTTAAAGTTCCCAGACAAACAAGTTACTAGAAGAAAATTAAAGACTGCACTAAGGAACATGTTTAAACCTTAAACGAACACCCAAAGAGGACAGACTTCAGGCACGACAATCTTCAAAGCTGAGTCAGGCACTCCTACGGTGAGAACAGAAGTCAGCCAGTCAACAGAAGAGCTGCAGGTTTCACTTCCAGCTATCACAGGTAATCGAGCTGGAAATCCATATCAAAGCACTTGGCAAAGAGATATGGTGGTAGGCCAGCTTCAGTGGTGTCTGCACAGCTATTTGGCGAGAGCCACTCTGTGGAGTCATTTAACACTGTGAACACTAGGTTCAGCTCTCCACCATCTTGCACCCTCCTGCAATCACTCCGAGCCCCTCCAGAGAGGGGTACAGCCTGGCAGAGGGCCTGGGTCATGCCCTGAGCATTTCCATCCTGCTCTTCTCATGCACAGAATCTTTCAAAAGAATAAACTGAGGACAGCAAGTGGCTGGGAACACAGCCCTAGATTTTTTAGGAGGGAAAGGGAACAGAAAAAAAAAAGACAACGGAAAGTTGGCTTCGTTAAGAAAATCCAGCTAAAAATCTGGAGCGTAACAGAATGAGAAGCAGCCTGTATAGCTTTAAACAGAATAAAGCCTGCCAGACAAATTTAATTGCTTTATTTGTTCTTTGATAGAGTTACAGACAGAGTGGATTAAAGGAATACAGCGGAGGTCATATTTTTTGGATTTTAGGACAGCATCTGATACTGTGTCTCACGAAATCCTAATTGAAAAATTAATTCAAAAGGACTTGGGAAGGACCACTGCACAGCACTGGAATTGAGAACTAGCTGCAGGACTGTAAACAAATGATAATGATAAATGGCACTGTATTGAGCTGAGGGGAGGTCACACTGAACAAACTCATTAATGACCTGGAACAAGGATTAAAAAGCATGCCAACAAAATCTGAAGATTGCATTAAGGCCAGATTGCGTCTGATGGATGCAAGCCTGCCGAAAGGTGAGGAGGACACATCCAGCATCAGGATACTGCCTCCAGATCCTTGGCAGGCAGATCAGACGTGCTCTGGCCACAGCCACTCGTCACCCACCCCCCTCGCCCCTCTTACACAGACCTACACACTGTACAACATCTCCCACACCACTGGCCGCTCTGTAGATAAACATAATTTTCTCTGTTTCCTGAGAGTCAAATGAGATGTACTGCAAAATTCAGTCCTTGGCAGATGTCAGGTATGCAGGAGTCCACTGACAAGAGGAAGGGTGAGACCTCTCCCCTTCAGGTATAACCAGAAAGCAAACAATCCCACCATTACAAATAACACAATGCCCTAAATCCTACTGAGGTTTTTTTACACCCGTTTCCCTGGTATAGCTTAAAAAATTATGGGCTTATGGAATAATGTCCCTGATAAATCAATTTAGGACAAGACACTTCCTCTGCATAAACTTAATACATTCAAATCTAAGGGGCAGGTGGAGGAGGGGGAGGGAAACTACACCAACAAAAAAACCCAACCCCCCAAAACCCACACAAACCAAAAAAACCCCCAAAACACAACAACAAAAAATGCAACTAGGTCTTCCTGGGAATTTTTTGAACACAGAATTTGGTAACACTGATCTTAAAAAGGATGAAATAGATAAATAATTTTTTTCAGTGCAGCTGCTAATTTTCAGACTTTCGAAGTATTGAGGGTTTAACACCAGGCTTTGAATTTAATCAATACGCTACAGGTAAAGATAAAGAATATGCAGGTAGAACAGCAGTTTTGGCTCCCTTCTACAGTTTTCATGCCAGTACTAAAACATATTTTTCCCAAATAACTGAACCTATCCATCATTTTTATTATCCGCCTGGATACAGATCCAAGTTTCATCACTTGGTAAGTTCAAAAAACTCTCATTAGCATCTGTGTGTGCAGGAAGCCCATAAGAACACCTCATTAACTCATTAAAGAGGATTCTCACAGAGATTAGCTTAGTCAATCCTTCATTTAGTTACCAATCCATTCATGTGATGCCATTAAGCCCCTCATAAACAGCCAAGTACTTAGTGATACACTGTAGGAGTTTGGTTTTGTATCACTATACTAGTATACACCACACTGGTATCACTGTACAGGCATACATCGCTACTGTATTTATGCTGCATCTGTGTGAAAATTACTGCAGCACAAAACTATCATTTATTTTCAACATAAGTGAAACATGCCCACATGATCAACTGACCAGCTGAAGCCAACATGGTTGTATTAAAATGGGACACATGGTTTATTAATGCCCAATTCCAACAATTTTAAAGCACTCTTGAACAAGTCTTGTTCCACATCACACATTTAAATGGTATGGTATGAAGCAGACACAGGCAAAAAGAAAGGGTTGCAATAATACCCAATGCAAAATGACCTCACTGTTGCTCACTGTCTGAATGGGGAAGTAGTTGTCGAGGAACCTCTCATCCCCATCCTTAATTTCCATGTTTTCCTTCTTTTCCTTCCCCCCCACCAGCTTTCTTCTGTGCATCACTGCTGTCAGACCACCTGCAATCTATTTTCTATAAGCCACCTCTTCATAAACAGCACAGTTGCCTCTGCCAGGAGAACCTCCCTCTCTCTTCTGGAACAGACTTCCAGTACTGCTTTGGCTCACTACAGTCAGGATGACGGGAGAAAGGTGAAGTCTGCCACTTCAGCGTATCAAGACAGGTATTCTGTGTTGGTAAACAGCAATTGCCATCTAGACACAAGATGGCCTTACAGCAGCTCCATTTTGCACGGACCTTCAGATGCCACAGTGATACAAACATGAATACAGTCTCCAGTCCTGCCGAAGCATCCCCACTCACCACACTGCAGTCAGTACTGCTTCCGCACATGTAGGTGTCAGGAGATTCAGCCCATCTAAATTCCTAACTTTAATACAGAAGCACGATTTTATTTTGAAGCTGAATAATTCAAAGAACATTAAGTCAGTCCCACCTGCTTAAATGAGCCAGATTTTTAAGATCCTGATTAGCTTGTATGTCCACAGTGCCCTTTCACAGACAGAGGTCAGACCTTCAAAACCAACTTACTGCTTTTGCTAAAAAGGCTCCAAAACTCTTTACTGCAATTCACTTAGTACCATCCCACTAAGCCTGCAAACTGTTCAGCTCAGACCTAGCAACTGCCCTCTTACCAACTGCACTGAGAATAAGCCCATCCAAACCACTCTGAAAAACACAGACTAACCTCTGCTACTAGCGGATAAACATGCAGTTTGCTGGACGTGCAGGAGAGGAGAACCCACTGCCCTCAGCCAGGCTGCTTGGTCCCAGGCAGTCGCCTGGAACTGAAGCTGTGCAATAAGTGGCTTTCCATATTTCAGGAAGTCAGACAAAAGATGCTATTAATGGCACTTGGGTCTGGAGGGGGGAAATCCTTGAATGTAAAGTTTCAAGTGACTGCACATTGATGAAGTGGAGTAAAGAGCAAGAAAGAGTTGCCCAAAGTAAAGGATTTTGTGAAAGGGAACTCCACAGCTTGATAATATCACAAGCACCCTAGGAATCTGGAGAATGAGACGAGAGAAACTGTGGGGAGACTGAAGTTAAAAACTGCACACTGCATGGTTCATTTTCCTGGTAATTCCTTTTATTCATTGCTATAATCAACTTGACATGCAAAGCTGTTCCATATTTACTGACAGCTTTTCAGCTGACATCTAGTTCTCAAGGTATTTTTTTTTTTAACTTAAATAGCTAATTATTCATCGCCTTAAACCAGGATATATAACAATGTCAGGAAATCATCTGTTCAAGTTATATCAAAAAGCCTTTCGGGATTAGTTCATCTCTTTTGTATGCTGCTGAAAACACTCACTTGTAAACAATTAAATCATCATTTGAAATCTGTCTACACTTTTAGCATCTCTGAATGCAGCCTCAAAAGCCATATAAACAAGTACGCTATTGTTGCATCCAGGATCCAGTGCTGAAAGGTCTTCCTCCATAATATCTTGTTTGGGGGAGGCAGAAGGCTGAGTTTATGGGCTAATACAGAGACTCTCTGTAAATCCCGTAATAGCATATCTAAATAAATAAAATAGCTGCTTAAGTAGATCAGAGCTACAATATTCTCAGGTTATGCTGAGAGCAGAAGACATGCCATGAGGATATCAACGTACTTTGACGCAGAGGCATATTACCTCCACGTAACAGAGAGCTGTGTCTGATACAAAAGCAGGCATTTAATTTAGCAATAAGGGCTCAGCCTCTGGCCTGAAACTAGAGTAATCAAACCTCACAATACCCTGCTTTAAGATGCAAAGCTCTTGCATAACATATATGTTAGAAGAGAAAGCCAGACATTACTGGAGCAGAAGCATTTAAAACTGGCTTTAGATTTCTATTTGAAATGGAACCTATTTCTCTTTAGTCTCCTACTGACTTGAGTGCATTTTTAAGGGCTGCATCTTTGTGGAATAATACAAACACAATGTAAGCAGAACGCTCCATAGGAAAAAGCTCCTTTATAAGTCTGTCTAGGGCTGAGCACTCCAACAGTAAGCTACTGATGCTGGACATCGCTTATTTGCACATACAATTAGAACTGTGTAGCATGCAGGCTAACAGTTTTCATAATCACCTCTGAAAGTGAACAGCAGTATTCCGCTACCCACTGCATTTCTCAATTTTGAAATTTGCTTGTGCGAATATATACTTTTACAAATACACTGGTCACCTCAGGCTTTTGTTGTAGTTATACCTATGTTCAAGAATTTGACTCTATTCTACTTCTCTGAATGAAAAAATTTGTACAGTACTGAGATCAAAGGCCAACTTGCTCTTACTGCTTCACCACTAATTTTATGATTTCATGGCTTCAGTAGCTCGATAAATGTTTTGGCTAAGTCATTTTCATCACTACAGCTATATCCTTTTTATGATAGAATTGCTGACCCAGTAAAGAAAAACAAACCAAAACAAATTCCATGTTCTTCCTTATGGAATGAAAGGCAAGTAGGTCCTTGGGAAACTACAACTTCCTTTCAATTTGTGGAAGAAAACACATGGCATTCATAACAGCGTACAGATGGAGGGGAAGCAGACAGCACATCATTGTTTCAGAGAGGAACTCCTTCATAGCCAAGAAATCCGCTGAGATGGTATCATTGACCATTAAGACACAGAGCCCTCACTTCTCTGGCACTCAGTATGCCTTCTGGCCACAAAAATGGGCCCCGTACACTTTCTGCCAGCAAGTCAGTGCTGGCATCTGGGACAGTGAATTACTACGGTGGAAATGAAAACTATGTCAGTACAGCAAGAATGACTTACACAAATTTCAAGAGTGTTTCCCAACATCCTGAGCATCCATCTTAGACACATAGAAAAACTCAGACTAGAAGTAAAGGCAGGATGGATGAAGCCAGTTCATCCCAAATTCCCAGAGGACAGAATTCATAGACTGATATTGCACAAACTCCAGACTGAGCATTATTTTTAATGGGAGAAGAGGCATGCCCTTCTTTCTGACACATAACCTAGACTGCCATCCCTCTGGACAAAACACAAAGAACAAAAAGCAAATTCTTACATTATACTTCCTGGAAGCAGGAAATAATCACATAAGGCTACCAAAGAAGATTTCTACTGACACACATCTGTATTTAAGCACCTTGCACAGAACAATCAAGCAAGTGCACATTTCCCAGTGAGCTTCATGATGTGTGTCTAGCACGTCTCGCTTTTCTGGGCTGAATTTCAGTGTCATTTGGGTTATTCCTACAGTTTGATTTTTGTTTTTGAAAGGCTAGGAGCTACGATAAAGTACGGATTAAAAGGACTAGGTGAGTGATGATTATGATGAGTCCTGTCCCAGGGGCTGCTCTATACCTACTGCATGACAATTTATTCTCAGCTATCAAGCGAAATTTTCACTGTCCAAGCACTGCACACAGCTGCTTTGGGATGTTCACAGAGAAAAATGCAAGGGCTTTTACTGTCCCAAGAACCACGAATTGCCTTTAAAACACAACTGAAGCAAACTGGGATGAGTCTGAACAGAAGCCTGACATCTTCCTGGCAGCCTG